>JBBMOL010000252.1:0-600000 GCA_037954665.1 Laguncularia racemosa | reverse complement strand
AGCTCACCAAGCCATTATTTCCCCTCTCCCTTGATTGTTGAGATTTCTATTTATTGTTCTATTGTGATTATGGAAGGTTAGGAAAATTCTAATTGTTTTGTTGATCATTTCCATACCTCAAATTAGGTGTTAGCTCCACCTTAAGATTATAAGTAGGTGAGTAGGGATTTCAATTGCTCCTACCCTTTTCAAACTGTTCATGTAGTCCACCTATTCCATGTTAGGATTTTAGACAAAAAGGCTACCCGCATTATAAGTTTGGCTCTCAAGGCCTCCTCTACAATGCATACAAGTCACTACCACTCATGACTCATTTTTGAATTCAAAATTTGATTCATCTTGTCAAAAAGGGTAGCAACTTGTGAGGTCAATACATTGAACTACTCATGCACCTAAAAACTAGCTACTCTGTGGTAGTAGATCTCTTAGTTTGGTAAGCAAATATATTAGAAGTCATTTCTTCAAAGAAATCAAAGGCTTCCTAAGAACTCCTCATTGAATTTCCACCAATGGTAGCATTGATAATATATTGCACAGGTCTTGATAACTCATTGTAAAAAGTTTGTTCTTGTAACCATATCAATAATCCATGTTGTAGGCACTTTAAAAAAATCTCTTTATAACACTCCCAAGCTTCATATAATGATTCTCCATCATGCTATCTAAACATGGAGATAATCTTCATGATTCTAGATGGCAAAAAAAAAATCTAGACAAAAATTTCTGAGCTAACTATTCCCAACTCATAATGGAATTTGGTAGCTATGAAAATAACTAACTTCTAGCTCGATCCCTGAAAGAGAATGGATATAAACTTAAACTAATTACATCCTATAAAACACCATTAATTTTTAAAGTAGCACACAATTGAAGAAAACTCCAAAGGCGTTCATTTTGGATCTTCCAAAGCACTTCCCCTAAAATGAAAAGGTTCTAATGATGATAACAAAAAAGAAAACAAATTGAGCTTCCTTACTAGTGGCTTGAAAATTTATAGGTAGATGAAGTCTATGTTTTACTCCTATAAACAAGTGAAGATCTTTCTTCCTTTCGTTCCAAGTGGCAATGATGATTTGTAGAGAATGTGTGAGTGGCAACTATTCAATTCAAGAGGGAGTGACTAGGTTAGTGTTGCTTTCATGTGGAGTTCCCAAAACCCTAGTTCCATATGTCCTAATTAAAAAAAGAAAGGGAAATTAGAAATTGAAGTCACTATATCCTTTATTCATTCTAGAGAACAAGAAAATTAAAAACTGACTCCGTAATAGTGCTTCCCTTTGAAATATCTTGATAAGCATAAATAATAATAACGTTCTTAAATAAATAATTGAAGCTATAGTAAAATTAATAATTTTAATAGAAACTTCCTCAATAAGGCTCTGGTGACTCAAATTACTTATCTACTCTCACTTAATTGAATATAAGCTTAAGGTTATTTTAATAATTAAATAATAACTTAATCTTACCCATTAGCAAAAATACCTTTATATGCTTAGGCTAACACTATCATCAAGTTATTACTTAATCTTCTAGAATTGATTTTCATTAATTACACCAATTGCCTTTTCATACTTAATCACTTGAAACTCCACATTAATTACTTAAATTCTTTTCACAATTTTATGCTCCTTGATTTATGGTATTTCACTTCAATGCCCCCCTCACCACCCCTCCCCTAAAAAAAAAAAAAAAGAAAGAAAAAATTATCCTCAAAATTTGCTTGAAGGCTAGTAGAGCACTTACTACTTACACTCTATAATGAATTTCACTTCCACTATCATTCATGTCTCCAATTACTTTATGCTTTCTCCTTTACCATACTTTCACTGGGTAACATATGTAAATGTAGTTTTTTTAAAAAAATTACATAAATATTATACTAGTAAAACATATTACAAAAATAGGTTTCAAAGTCGCGTATCTCATATGCAACTTTAATACAACCCTTCCCAATTCTCACTATCTAATTATTTATTCAATTTATCTTCATCATTGATTTATGAACACGTGATAAAAGTACGAAAACTTAAAAAAAAAATACAGAAACACACAGAAGCACAGAACATATACAAAAAAACCACTAACATAGACCTCATTTTTCTCTCATTCGTGCATAGGAAAGAGGAAGAATAAGGAGTGATTTTGCATAGGAAAGAAAAGATTTGCCTAGATCTAAGTATTTCTGAATAGTTGTGGTATGTTTTTTTTAGAAAAGTTGAAGTTTTTATATCTGTATTGAAGTTTTTTTTATCTATGTTTAAGTTTTGTCATCTGTGTTTGTATTTGATGTGAGATTTTAGAAAACTTTTAGTATAATTATAAATTTTATGAAAAAGATTACTCGGTATTATTATATTATAATTTATTAAATATTATTTATGTAGATATTACATGCATAACATGAAATATTAATTTTCGTATTAAAGACCATGAAATATGTAGAATGTAGAATAATTGTTGCAGTATTATATGAAAATTTTGAAATATTTAGAGGAAAAATATAATTAAAAATAATTTCAAAAAAAATTGAAAGAAAATTGGTTTGGAAATAATTAGACGAAAATTGAAATTGAAAATAAAATTAAAATTAAAATTACAATTAAAATTAAAATAATAAATGTTAGGTAATTTATTTTTTTTGTAAATATTATTTTAATTTTTTTTTGTATAAATATTTTAAAAAATTATAATAAAATTATTGTGATGAAAATTTGTAATATTTGGAATATGAAGTATTTTGTAGAGTGTTGTGAAATGATATGGAAATGGTTAGAATTTATAATAGTGAAAATGTTATTAAAAAATAACATTTGACAAATTTTTAGGAAAAAATCATTTGCCAATTTTGGGGAAAATTTTTAATATTTGAAATATTATGGAAATTTAATTTTTTCTGGAAATTTTTAGAAGGTTGCTTTTGGAAATTATCATATTTATGGAAAAGCTTATAATTTATATATACTATGTTATGTGCTTAAAGCCAAGGTCTAAGCACATGCAAATGAACCAAAGGAACAACTTCAACTCTCAAAATCAAAACCAGTTCAGAAAGGTAAAATTGTGTGCACCCTAATGAAGATGCAATGAGATCCAAATACTCAATGATGCAATTACAATTCCACAAGGATAATTTCTTCCAACATAACACTAATCACCCGTACATCCACGTGAATAATACATAAGAACAACAAATTTTCAACTCTAAGATCCCATTTTTCACCGAATGCAAATCACGGTTCAAAATTAAGTACAATTGATAGTAAACAACAAATGTTCAATACCAATTAACTAGGAAATAACAACTTCATTACAAATGTAATCAAATGATACCAAGAAGATTTTAATCCAACCCTAGATATGACTTACTAGATATGAAATGAAACACAACAACAAAAGATTGATATTACTCACAATTTCAAGTGTTGCACTCGCCACAATTTCAACTTTTGGGATTGAAATTAATAAGAGTCTAATGACAATTAGGAGAACCCTAATCCTCACGAAAAAGTGTATGTCAAATATGAAAAAAATGGCCTCCTCAAACCCTACTTTAAGCAAGTATTTATACTTGCTCCCTTTAGGGTTAGAAAATGCACAAAATTACAACTATGCCACTTTTAGGGTGGCTGGGCCTAAATGAAAATTACAATCAAAATGAAAGTGTTCCAAAAGAAAATACAACATAAAATAGTTCATAGAACAATTACAAGGTACAAAATATTATAAATCTTCATGAGCCAATGCTTCAAAATGGAAACAATCGCAGCAAGCCGTTGAATGAAAAATCTGATGATGTCCCATGGCCATTAACTAGTGTAGGACATGTTGGCATCCCACGGAGAATTATTATTATACCTGTAAGATTATTTCTCAAATACTTATTAGACAAAGAAATGAAGTAAAATATGAGCGATTTGGATCATCATCCAAATCTAGTTTTGAAAGCATTGACGGTGCCATAAAATTCCCATCATCTCCTCAGGCTTCTGAAAGATTTGCCCTCAAATCTAAAAGATCATTTTTGAAATTGAGCCCTGACATCTCTATTGCCCTGCTCTCTCATCTATCAAATGTGGTAGAAGTAGTTCTGATATGTTCCTGAAACTGATGTACCTCAGATGGAGTCATAGGTGACAGTACTATACGAGACTCGCCCATGCTGAACATGTAGGTGTTCCTAAATCCATCATGTAACACCTGCTAATCAAACAACCAAGGCCTACCCAACAGCAAATGGAATGCATGCATAGGAATCACATCACATAGGATCTCATCGTGATATTTCTGCCTAACACTCACAAGCACCTTCGCCCTTAGTGTAACATACATACTACCTCGATTATCCAACCAATGCAAGTTATAAAGGCTAAGATGTAGGCTAGTAGACAAATGTAATTTGTCTACCAGTGAAGTAGATATAACATTTGTGCAACTACCACTATTAATGATGAGCACACAAAGATTACCTCTGATCCTGCAAGAGGTGTGAAATATGTTCTCCCTTTGAATGTCTCTAGCAATAGGAGATATGGTTAGAGCCCTACGTAACACATTAAGAGGTAGATATTGTTCACCTGTACACTTCTCATGTGTTTTTGCAGTCTGGTCATCATAAACTCCTGTAATGCTATTGGTAAATCTGTAGGCTCAGTCTGTTCCTCGTCAACCTCAACATCTTCCCCAGCACCCTCCATAACAGTCATCACCCTCTTATGTGGACACTGTGCAGCCATATGCCCAAATCCCATGCATTTAAAGCATTTGATCTGGCATGCTTTTCCACTAGTAGATCTGGGAATAGTCTGCCTCACATCTGGTACTATTACCTCTTTACCCTTCCTAGTGGGTATATTTTCTCTAGCAGTGTTTGGGGTAGTTTTGTTCACTACTCTCACGGTCTCACCTACCACCTTTGCTCCCCCTGATCGACCGGCAGCTACTATCGGTTTGGTTATAGTATTAGGCTTATTACTCGGAGCCCTGAACAAGTTGGACTCCTTTGCCTCTCCACATTCAAGGCCAACTAAATAGCCTCATCAAGTGTACCATAGCGCTGCAGTTCAACAACAGACGCTATTTCATATTTCAGACTTGAGACAAATCGTACTATTGTTTGTTCTTGAGGTTTGATAGACCCACATCTAATCATGAGGGTTTCAAATTCCTACACATAATCATCCACTATCTTGCCTCCCTACCTCAAAGTCTGCAGTTGCATAAACAATTCTTATTTGTAGTGCTTAGGAATAAATCTTTTTCTTAACACCCATTTCATATCCTTCCATGTCTGAATCTCAGCCTTTCCATCTCTACGCCTGCTGATAATCAAATTCTTCCACTATAGTGCAGCGTATCCTGTAAACTCGACAGCAGCCAATCAGACTCTGGTATTATCAGCGATCTCATAACATTCAAAGAGACCCTTAACCTTGTCCTCCTAATCCAAATAATCATCAGCTGATCCCTTGCCATCATAAGAAGGCATCTGCAGTTTCATATACTCCAATCCTTGAGGTGGCTTGAAATCCCTATTCTGATATAGATTAGCCCCAAAGTTGTCATCCCTTTCTTCCCTATATGGATGATGATCCTCATCTATCCTTCTATTCAGATTTCCATCTCCCACTACCCTATCTCTCTAAGGATTCTGTGGAGCTACCCAAGGTGGTGCTTGAAAGTTCACCACTGGTGGTTGTGGTAATGTCATCCTATCAATCCTAGTTGCCAAAGTAGCAACTATGGTAGTAAGATCCTGGAGCTGTTCTTCTAAAGTCCTCCTACCTGCAATATTATGACCCTGACCTCCACCAACCTGGCTATTGGCTTCATTGCCAATTCCCCCATTCACACTTTCGTTGGACATGTTATGATTTAAGAAGTAATCCCACAAATTCCAGCATACTCCTTCAACAACACCAACCCACACATTTAATAACCACAATAATGCAATAGCTCACGTTCCAAAAAGGAATTTTAGGTACAAGGAAATGATTTAGTACTCCAAGTAAAGTTCAATAAATGAAGTACACACACAACTACTTTCAAGTAGTTAGAATTAAATTTAACTACAAGTGTTTAAGTAACTAGTCAATTACTTTCACACTTTAATGACTTGTTTAAATTTCAAATTCTATTACTAAAAACCTTCCTTTCTTGTTAAGGTTTCACATTATAATAAATCACAAAACTCCCTTGCTCACGGTTCCAACACCATTCATGCCACTAGCAACAATTCTTTAATCAACACACACAAAACCACGCCAAAAAAATACACACCCTTCACTAAATTTGCTAAACATAACCCCACATACACGCCTCCTAAGTCACGATGCAACAACCTCCCTAAATACAACACAATTTCACACCACTTTACAACACCTCAAGTACAACACACTCACATCGCCACTTACACAATACACACGTCACATGCAACACAAACTTCATCAATTCACTACTCGTCCTTAAGGAAAATTCAAGGACAACACGTTGCAAATTCTTCACTTCAAACACAATTCCAAACCGCAACTTACACAAAAGGCAGCAATTTAAATTTGAAAATCAAACCACTTCACTAATTGCATCCCATTCACATTTGGTAAGAAGTAATTTTCAAATTCAAACAAACACACATTAACTCCTTCACTCTTAATGCTTGTTTTGAAAATCAAATAACTTCCATTCTTCCACACTACTCAAATCTAGAAATTGCAAATTGCTCTCCCCAATTCCGGATTCACAAATGTCACACACAACACTACAACACATAGCAAGGATTTCAAAACAACACTTTCCTAGCCTTCAAATTTCACTTCCCACGAATGATGATAATAATGATTTCCCTTAAATCAATCATGATCAAATTAAGGAGACAAATAATATGGTGAGTACTCTACGTCCACAATAATTAACAACAAGGAAATCACTTCAACAACACAATTGAAATAATTCAATTCTTCAATGCACAATTTTCGGATCAAGGTAATAAGAACTGTAAATTTCTTAATTACAAATTGCAAATCCCTCATCTTAAACCTCAAGCTTTGATACCAAATTATGATGTGCCTAAAACTAAGGTCTAGGCACATGAAAATGAACCAAATGAACAACTACAACTCTCAAAATCAAAACTGGTTCAAAAGGGTACAATTGCATGAACCCTAGTGAAGATGCAATGAGATCCAAATACTCAATGATGCAATTACAATTCCACAAGGATAATTTCTTCCATCATAACACTAATCCCCATAAATCCACGTGAATAATACACAAGAACAACAAATTTTCAACTCTAAGATCCCATTTTTCACCGAATGCAAATCACGGTTCAAAATTAAGTACAATTGATAGTAAATAACAAATGCTCAATACCAATTAACTAGGAAATAACAACTTGATTACAAATGTAATCAAATGATACCAAGAAGATTTCAATCCAACCCTAGATATGACTCACTAGACATGAAATGAAACACAACAACAAGAGATTGATATTACTCATAATTTCAAGTGTTGCACTTGCCACAATTTCAACTCTTGGGATTGAAATTGATAAGAGTCTAATGAAAATTAGGAGAACCCTAATCCTCACGAAAAAGTGTATGTCAAATCTGAAAAAAATGGCCTCCTCAAACCCTACTTTAAGCAAGTATTTATACTTGCTCCCTTTAGGGTTAGAAAATGCACAAAATTACAACTATGCCACTTTTAGGATGGCTGGTCCTAAATGAAAATTACAATCAAAATGAAAGTGTCCAAAAAGAAAATACAACATAAAATAGTTCATAGAACAATTACAAGGTACAAAATATTATAAATCTTCATGAGCCAATGCTTCGAAATGGAAACAATCGCAGCAGGCCTTTGAATGAAAAATCTAATGATGTCCCGTGGCTATCAACTAGTGTAGGACATGTTGGCATCCCATGGAGAATTATTATTGTACCTGTAAGATTATTTTTCAAATACTTATTAGATAAAGAAATGAAGTAAAATATGAGCAATTTGGATCATCATCCAAATCTAGTTCTGAAAGCATTGACAGTGTCGGAAAATTTCCCATCACTATAGATAGGGAAAAAATGACTGATTACGTGAAGTTAATGATCTATGCATTTGGAATTATTGTGGCCGATAATTGGGGGTTAGGATATGACAGGGATCTGGTGAAAAAGTTAAAAATGAAGAAAAACTTCAGGTATAAAGAATTTTTATATAGAATATGTCACAACATCAGAGTTGACCCAATCAAAGTGGGGGTTGAGATAATATATAGGCATCCTATGTTCCATAGGAGCAATATATGTTATGTGTTGTTAGCAATCAGAGATGACGAAGATCTTGGAAATTTTATTGAAACGGCTAAATCATATGGAGATTGTGGTATACAACAATTATTTATCAAAATTTCTAACAATTCGAGGGGACCCTTGGTAAAGCAGACATTCGATACAAGCAATCAGCCATAGTTGTCACATCACATTGTAGAAATGCAAGCAAAGCCATCAACATTTCAATCCTCAATTCCAACCCCGATGGAAGTGAACAATGAGGATGAAATAGATAGAGTAGTTACTTTAGTGCTATAACAACCAGAGACATGGGATCCATACATGGTTCATGTGGGAGTAGAGGCTACAATTGACATTGATGTTGGAATGGGTGTTGAGTAGGAGAGTAGCAATAACGAGGAGAGTTCTGATGAAGAAAATGAGGAGAGTGAGAATAAGGGAGAAGAAGCAGCGAAAGCAGAGTCTCCAACCATACATACCTACTTGAGACAACCAATATATCAAGCAAAGTAGGCTGAACCACCTACCATGCCAATGAGAGATTCTATTCCATATTATAATTATGGGGCAATAGTGGTTACATTTATTTCGAGTAGCAGCAAACCGATATTTGCAGTGGTTCGAGCAGTAGTGATGATTTTTATAAGGGCATGAGATTCGGGACAAAAGCAGATGTCATTCAAGCAATGAAGTCTTACCATGTGAAGAACCATTGCAACTTCATTGTTGTAGAGTCCAACCCACTGCTGTGGTCTATTTATTGTTTGAGAAGGGATGATGGTTATAAATGGTGGCTTAGGGCCCAAAAGAAGAAGTTGGAAAGCATGTTCATAGTAACAAGATTCGAAGGTCCACACTCATGCAATAACCTATTGATCAGTCGGGATCACCTACAGCTGGATTGTAATCTCCTTGCCAACCGATTTGTAAATCTTCTTAAAGAGAATCATGATATGAAGGTAGCCAAGTTGACTTATGTTGTTGAATAGGAATTTGGCTATAGGATCAGTAGGAGACAAGTTTGGGAGGGAAAGAAGTGGGCCATCGAGCTCGTGTACGGGAATTAGGAGAAGTCTTATGATGAACTCCCAAAACTTCTCAATGCAACTGAAACGACAAATCCTGGAAAACGAATAGATTGGGGGTGGAGCAAATCGAGTACCCCTGATGTGTCTACTTTGAAGTGGGTATTCTAAGCCTTTGGATCATGCATTGCAGCGTGGAGATTCTTTAGACCTGTTATTGCCATTAGTGCCACATTTCTGTATGGGAAGTATACCTACAAGTTGCTAATTGTTTGTGGTGTTGATGGCAACAACCATATACTTCCATTGGCATTCGCTCTGGTTATTCAGGAAACAGTTGAGACATGGGGTTGGTTTTTGTGGAAACTGAAGGAATATGTCGTTGGCAACCATGAAGATCATGAAACCATTTGCCTTATATCGGATAGACACGTAGGCATTAGATTAGTTGTCTAAGAAGCAGTGAATGGATGGAGACCTCCATTTGCGGTGTGGCGGCTCTGCCTCCGACACGTTGAGAGCAACTTCAACTCAGTGCATAAAAACACCTAGTGTAAGAAGTTGGTCACATATACCAGTTGCAAGCACAAGCTCACAAGTTCAATTATGTGATGGAGTAGGTGGGGATGATTTTGCCAGATGCGTTAGATTGGTTTGATGACGTCCTGTTGGATATGTAGATGCTAGCTTATGACGGTTGCAATTGATTTGGGTACATGATCTCCAACGTTGTTGAAAGCTATAATTCTATAATGAAGGGGGCTCGAGGGTTACATGTGACTGCTTTGGTGAAGAAAATGCTCTACAACTGCGTTAGGTACTTCGTGCAAAAGCAAACGAAGGCATTGAAGAAAATAGCGAAGGGTGGAATTTTCACCAAATATACAGCCAAAATGATTGACTAATAAAGTTCACGAGCTAGCAACCACAGGGTCATCGACTACTATAAGCATGACAGAGTTTTTGAAGTCCTTACTAGTAGTCATCGCATCGTCGGCGGGTTAAGGGGAAGAGGTTGAATGCATGTTGTTAACATTACCTGCAGCACGCTAGAAGTGGTAGATATATAGAATTCCATGCTCCCATTCATATGCAATGGCTACCTCACTTAGGCTTAATATGACGTATTCTATATCCGATTGGTATAGATGGACACATCAGGACCAAACATATATAACGCACTTCATGCCTATAGGGGACAAGTTAGATTGGGCACCAATGCACTTCCTAAGACTTTGCCTAAGGGGAGACCTTGTACGGAAGAAAGGGAAGCCAAGGTAAAAAAGATACCACATGGAGATGGACATTAGGGAGCGTCTAGATCAAATTGCATGTGGAATTTGCGAAAGTGGTAGGCATAATAGAAGAACATGCCAATTTTGAGGCGATAATGGTAACTAATTAATACTACTACATATTCTATTACATTTGACATTGCATTTATGATGGTAACATTAGTTTTTTCTCTTTTGCAACTTAGGTGAATCCTTGACTACTTCATGCAGTTCATTTAAAGACAAGGCAGTAGGGAGATGCTTCATATTCTGTATATATACATGCAATTTCAAAATTTACTGACAAGTTGTTTTGAACATTAATTTTTTTAGATATTTGTTAAATTTTATGAAATATTTGATGTTGGAAAATCGTAAATGTACACATTGCATGTGAAAATAGCAAGGGGTGCTAGTATTGGTACATGAAATGCGTACTGATTTATTATAGATTATAATAATACATAAATTTCACCATTGCAGTACAACATAATAAAATGCAAATTATTAAAACCTATCCCCTACTCCTAGTGAAATGCCTAACTAGACAAGCAAAGGCGTTGGACCACCTTGTACACTAAGTTAGAGGAGATTCAATCTCTTGGGTGGTATGCTGGGGGGGGGGAAGAATTGTCAAACACTTGTGGTTGCATGGGACTCCACTGATGTGACTAATTCGATGATTTACCTTGCAAAATAGGTTGCTTTCCAAGGCATTGCCTCCGTGGTGCTGGCGAATCAATTAATTCCCACATGTTCAAATACACCTCATGCAAGACGATATAGTCGACATCAATCCGGCCATGCAAGTCGATTTCATGTAGCTCTGTTGCGTGTTCATTGGCTGTGGGATATTTTGGAACCCGCCAAACTACCTGGCCACTCAATCTAGGGAATGCTACTCAACAATGTGGAAACAAATAAATGACACCCGATGTGTCTAAACATGCATGCCAGCTTTGCAGAAATGCGGTAGTATATTAAGCAAATTCATGCCATACGGCTCCCATTGAACCTAGAATTAGGAAATTTTATTTACTTTAAATGATAAATATGATTAATTGCAAGGTAATAAATATGATTACTAAGGTACCTGTGACATATTCTACCTATCTAACGCATCTTAATATGCATTGACTACGTAGGTGAGGTAGAACTACGTATCCCTTCGCGTGTTCCACCATGCTACTAATGGATATCCAGATGGTATAGATAATCCATGTCGACTAATTGGTGCGATGTGAGGGAATCTATCCTAGGCCCACACCTACATGACCACCCCTCCAATCTCATGTGCCAACCGTGAGGATATGATACATAGTTGGTGATATAACCACGCCAGATATGCGCCCCCCTAGCTATATGTCCCAACGATGTAGAAATGTTCCAGCAATGGCAACCACATCCTGTGCACAAGGGCATTGGATTTATCAGCGAAGGTAAATCCCCCTAACAGCTATAGAATGTATGCATAAGTAGCTCAATGTATTTGCTCTACCTCGGCGTCCAGTGGGATCAGCCAGAATATATCACAGAGCCATATCATACTAATGCACCCGCCTATACCGTTGGACCTCGAGTATCGCCCCCAGCAGTTCCTCGCATATTGCTCCCCAATCTAGGCAGCTACTCCCTATAATTGCTTTTCTATCCATAGGGAGTCCTAGCTAGATTTCTACATCCTAGAGCATGATAGTAAACTCCCCGATCGGCATGTGGAATGTATGTGTCTTTGGACACCATCACTCCATCAATGCTGTAATCATGTGCCAACCAAGGAGTATGAACAACAGTCAACTAACACCTTTAAATCTAACCAGCTACAAGTGTGTCTCCATTCACACATCGAATGGGATCATACGCTCATTGCGATGGAGTGACAACTTACGTCGTCGCACAACGAGGGTTGCTTGCTCTTATGCCAATAACAAGTCAAATGTTTTCCTATTTCTAATACAATGTAAACTAATCGATTAGTAAAACGTCCATTATCTCTCCATCTTAAACTACATGTGATTGATGATTGGCCTACTACGTCAAGATTGAATGATCAAAAGGTCCATGCTCCATCTGTTATGCAAAACCGAACAAATAATTTACATTTCAACCAATACAAAATTTTTCACTAATTAAATTTATAGCAATTAAATAACGATATATTAATGACTAATTACTTTTGATTAACGGATAATTAATAACTAATTAATTTTATAACTTAGTCTACAAAAGCATACAAATAATCCCACCTTACAACAATTACAAAATATTTTACTAATTACTTTTACAACAATTAATTAACTACATATTAAAAACTAATTACCTTTAATTAATAGATAATTACTAACTACTTACTCTTATGATTAATTTTACTAAATCATACAAATATTTTACATTTCCACCCAATACAAAATTTTTCACTAATTAATTTCATAGTAATTAATTAACGATATATTAAAGACTAATCCCCTTTGATTAATGGATAAATAATAAGTAATTAATTTTATAACTCATTTTACAAAATCATACAAATATTTTATATTTCCACCCAATACAAAATTTTTCACTAATTAATTTCATAGTAATTAATTAACGATATATTAATAACTAATCCCCTTTCATTAATGGATAATTAATAATTAATTAATTTTATAACTCATTTTACAAAACCATATAAATATTTTACATTTCCACCCAAAATGAAAATTTTCACTAATTAATTTTATAGTAATTAATTAATGATATATTAATGACTAATTTCCCTTGATTAATGGATAATTAATAATTAATTAATTTTATAACTCATTTTACAAAATCATACAAATAATTTACATTTCCACCCAATATAAAATTTTCACTAATTAATTTCATAGTAATTAATTAATGATATATTAACGACTAATCTCCTTTTATTTATGGATAATTTATAACTAATTAATTCTATAACTCATTTTGTAAAACCATACAAATATTTTATTTTTCACTAATTAATTTTACAATAATTAATTAACAACTAATCATTTTTAATTAATGGATAATTACCAACTATTTATTTTTATGACTAATTTTACTAAACCATACAAATATTTTATATTTTCACTTAATAAAAAAATTTTTGTTAATTAATTTTGTAGTAGTTAATTAATGATATCTTAACAACTAATCACTACTAATTAACAATAACTTAATTTATGGCTACATTTACAAAAATACATTATCGTAACATATATACACAATTCATTTACTAATTTTAATTAACAAATATTTACAATTAATTAATTACTAATTAATAGTTAATTAACAATAACTACTACTTCAATAAAATTTATGCAGTACACATATTTACATGTCATAAAATTTATGCAGTATACTACTTCAATAACAGCAATAAAATTAAATATTTTCTTAAGAAAACATACCGCAATCTTGATGAGAAAATTTCCACACAAATATTTGAGTGGATTAAAACCTGTGTAAAACACAAATTGTGAAAAAAACAATTTGCAAAGTGAAGTTTTGTTTTCAGAGGAAATTCAAAGGTTAAAATGTGAAATGCGAATATATGAACTGAACTAAGGATTAGTATTTATATTTAAAAGTTTCATTGCAAAGTTTTTTCTGTGTATTACTGTGTAAATTTATCGTATCACTTTTAAGTTTACAGATATACTTTTAAAATAACTTTATAGATTTGCAAAAATACTTTTATAATAATTTTATAGGTTTGTAATGTTATAAGCTTTATAAGTTTGCAATGACAGATTCGTAAGATTCAGAAAAAAAAAAATATTTTGACTTTGTGCCTTCATCGTAATTTTTTTTTTACACTATAGATGCATATGAGATCCGCAATTTCGAAACCTATTTTAGTAATATGTTTTATAGGTATAATATTTATATAATTTAAAAAATATATATATATTTAAGTATGTATCCTTACTTTCACTACATTACTTTGATCATGTATTAACTCTAGAGTTTGATGACCGTGCATCTAGCTATTGCTTAGTCCAACTAATAGTTATTTATATAATTTAAAATATATATATATATTTAAGTATGTATCCTTACTTTCACTACATTACTTTGATCATGTATTAACTCTAGAGTTTGATGACCGTGCATCTAGCTATTGCTTAGTCCAACTAATAGTTATATAAGTTTATTGACCTAAAATAGTCTAAATCATTAATGGATTTAAATTGATTCCATTCTCCATTATCTTTTATCTATATTCCTGATGAACATTTCCCTTACTGTTCTCATTCATGTCCTCTGCATAGTTTCTCCATTCCTTGTAGATCTTCCAAATTTCTGCTATGTTCTAAACTTTATTCCATCTTTAATGACTTATCCATTGTCCTCAAAAGTTTCTCAAATTTTCTTAACTGCAAATGTCACCTCCCAAGAGTGATTGTAATTTGATTATGTCCAACTAATATTTACAAAGTTTCTATCTTCTAATTCAATTTCATTAACTATCTCCAAGTACTTCAAGATTTTACTTATTAAATTCTAAGCGTTCCAGCTCTTTTGCTACTTGTACTACCTAGACGTTATTACTGTTACAAAAGTCCTTGTTAGAACTAGAATTACTTTTATGGATAGGGAAAATAACAATCATAAGCACACACATACTAGAATAGTTTAAAATCAAAAGTTGAAAGATAATCATTCATACATAATACAAGCATATGTTTCTCCTTTTTTTCTTTTCTATTTTATCTAGTCATCATGTATATATTTGTGTTACTTCAGGCGTTACCCAGTAATTGGAGTCTATTTTTTTTTACTTATTAATATTTTTTTTTTACCCAATCAATACTTCTTGCTATTTTAAGGTCCAGTGCACTTATTACTTTGTTTGTGTGTAATTTCTCCTTTCTATTATTATTGTACTTTTTAATATTTCCCATTGTCATCGTTTCGAAAGAGACACTAAGAACTTGCATTTGAGTTATTATCATCATTATTTCGCTAGTTTATCCTTTTATATTTCTCATTACATATTTTATTGTTATTTTATTATTTCACTAATCCTATAGATTTTGGTACTTTATATAACTTAGCACGGATAATCGTAAGAGCAAGGATGGCAAATCTTGACCTTTCACGGACAGAGACTTAATAAAGATCACTGATGACTTGACTAGACTCAACATGACACGATGCAACATGGCCATGAATGACAAGACGTGGTGACCCAACATAAGGACACACGACAGGTTGTGGACTCGCCATTCCGTCATATCTATTTGAATGGGCATATGGAGTATATCATATCCATCATTGTTTATTTCATACCTTTAGTTAACAATTCTTTAATGTTTAAAATTTACAGCTTCCTCCAATACTTCTTATTTTTGCATTACTACTCATTATGAAAGGTTTGGTGAGTTCGTTTTGTTTGTTTTGGAATATTCTATCAAGATGGTAGCTAGGATGAATTAGTTTCGTTCTAATATTTTGGTCAAGAATTATGTTTTGAACTAGAATTGTCATTTCATTGCATGTAAAATCATATTTAAATCTTTCTTTTTGTTACAGTTATAATGATAATAAGTACTATTATTTTATTTCTCTCACTATAGATATAGTGAGATTGTCATTTTACCTTTTGAAATATTCAATAATTACTTTAATGGTATCATGATAATGTCATTATTATTACTATAATAGTGATGTAGTCATCTACGTGGAAAGATAATTACGATAGCCTTTTATTCATTTATGAAAATTTGGAGTATTTCTGCCATTCATTGTTCCATTTTGATGGAGTATTAATTTGTAAATATTTTAAACGTATAACACCTAGAGGTGCCAAAGCTAGCCTTCTTATGGTGAAGGTTATTTTACTTTTAGAACATTATATAATTACTTTACGGGCATCGTGTTATTGTTCCTGATATTTGTGGTCATTATTTTATTATGATTGCATTGTTGTCTATGTAGAGAAATGATTAAGATAAACTATTTTTCACTTTTCAAAATTTATGTTGAATTTTTTTATTTGGTTTATGTTTTCCATTTTGATGATATATTGAAAGTTGCAAATATACCAAGCATTTTAGTCATTTTGGGAAATGTCATAGTCAACCTTTAAGTCTTAAATATTCATTTGCTTTTTATTTATATGTCATGCCTTAGGATTCTATTAAATAGTCCCACCGCAACAGCAAACTAATTATGATGGTCACTTTAGCAACAACCTTTACTATTAATTAGTAGGTGTAAGGCTTTCATTCAAAATCATAGCTTCGTAAGGAGTAATGCATTATTTATCATCAAATCAAGCTTAGTACAAGGGTTTTATGCCTTTATAAATATTGACCCCTAATACAATAATGGTTAAAACTTAGTTTTGTATGGCCTCACTTGATCCTCTTTACTCACCACATTGTTTCTTGACATCCTTTAGGATTAACCTAAGGGATCTACAAAGGTGTGAACAAAACCATAGCTTAGTAAGTGGTAAGGGAAAAGTATTACACATAGATGAAATGAGCTCTAAAATACTTATTGAATTGTAACATTTATAATAGTATTTTATTTAATTTTCTTATATTTTGGATGGATATTATACTTACTAAGTCTTTATGATGATCTTAGAGCTTTGAAATGTAAATTTTGATAAAATAGAAGAAAATTGTGAAATTTGGAGCAAAAAAATCAATGGTACAAGACTGAGAAGTTTGACATGGAGAGTTGAATGGTCGTATTTGAGGCCATACTTAATAGAGCAAGAAATAAGCTTGAAGAAGTAGCTTTGCAAGAGGGCATGTAAGGTTACATGATCAAGTACAATCCCATGTCAAAGGGCATGTTGAAGGAAAATTTTGGAGATTTTCAAGATTAAAGGGTACATAAGAGTTAGCACGACCATGCTATACCCGTGCTAAGCAAAAGTTCAACTTTTGAAATTAATTTTTCAAGCTTAATTCAATTTCCTAAAGCACTATTCATCTTAAAGATTCAATTTCCTTTCACAAGAAGCTAAGTTTCCTAATTTTTGGAGAAGTCGTTCCTATCTATTGAAGCGATATTTCCTCATTTATAAAGATTTTGATTTTATTCTAGGAAACTGAAACTTTTCTAGATGGGAAGCGATTGATGGATATAATAGAGGGTACAAAGTTCTAGTAGAGTCATAGGGTTTTAGATTAGTAATGGTGTAGTCGTAGATTTTACTACTATTTCTGTCTTATTGTTGTTCTTCTTTATACATTGTTTTTATATTTTTGTTTTTAATTTCAATATGATGCTAACTTAATTTTCTCTTATACTTTGATATGATGAACCATAAAATGAATAAGTGATTATTGGGTTTATTATTTAATGAAATTACTATTATTCTTGTGATCCAATTATATATGCTTCATTGTTTTTAAATTAATATTACTAGTGTATTAGTTTGAAGTCTGATTTCAATCATAGAGATTGAGAAATCCTATGTATGAATAAATCTAACATAACTGGAAGAAGTTGCATGCAATCCTAAAGATAGCATGATGTAAGTCTTCTGCATTAGGGTCAACTTAATAGTGGAATTTACAAATCGAAAGTAATGCAATTTTAGGCGTTTTAACTAGAAAGAGATTCCAATTAATCAACCTGGAAATAGAAATTAGTAAACTTGAGAGAGCTATTAGTTCCATTTAGGAATTATCACAATCCAAGAATATAATAATGTAATTGATAATAATTAGTTAATTACATTAGTAATTTTAGGGAGATTTAATATTCAGGTATACTTATATTTGTTTTCTTAAATTTTGCTTATTACTTCATTTGATTTTTGCGATTAGATAATAGGTGAAAAAGTAATTACTAGTACTCATAGTTTATGTGGGATCGATACTTGATATTATTATCCACTATACTATAAAAATCAATAGGTGCACTTGCCTAGATGTCTTAGGATAGTTGGATATACAAATATCAAGCTTTTAGCGCTGTTGTGGGGCACTTGTCTAGATGTCTTAGGATAGTTGGATATACTAATATCAAGCTTTTAGCATCATTGTTAGGGAAGATATTAAGAATGCTTATATCTTATTAATGTAATCCTTATTTCTTTTATTAATTTTCCCGTAGTTTTTTATTTTTCTTCTTTTGTTATGCTAAGGGGATGCCATAGAGTAAGTCAAAGATATTAAGTTTTAGCTTAAGAATTTAACAATAATGAATCTATCGGCATAGCTAACAAATAAGATGATAGAATGATGTTTGATTATACATGACCATCACTTACTAGAGTAAATTCAAGTGTTGTTAGGCTTGCCATTGTAGCAAAAAAAATTAAAATTAAATGTAACATTATATAGATGATCCAATGGTTGTTCAATTTGATGGTTTATAGGACAAAGATCCCAATGCACATATTGCAAGTTTCTTAGAGATCTACCATACCTTCAAAGTCAATGGGGTGACAAATGATGCCATCAGATTAAGACGTTTTCCTTTTTCTCTAAGAAATAGAGCAAAACAATGGTTGAACTCTCTTTCTAGAGGTTTAATCACTACATGGGACCAAATGGCAACAACATTTTTGGTAAAGTAGTTTCCACCAGCTAAGTTTACAGAACTATGAAATGATATCTCCTCCTATCCTTGAATAGAGTCAAAGACACTATATGACACATAAGAGAGATATAAAGATCTATGAAGGAAATGCCCACACCATAATCTTCCATTATGCATACAAATCTAGACATTCTATGAAGGATTAAACCAAATGACTAGATAGATGATTGGTCCAACCGTTGGAGGAACATTGAATAATAAAACACCTAAAGAGGCTAAAAACATAATTGAAAACATAGCCATCAATAGCTATCAATGGAACTCTACAAGGCTAAGACAAAATAAACTTGTAGGAATTTATGTTGTGGATGTTGTTACAACCTTAGCAGCACCGGTTAAAGGGTTAAGTAAGAAAATTGATGGGATATCCATGGCACAATAATCAGGTCTGTAAGATTCTATTTGTAATTTTAATGAGCAAGTTGATTTTATAGGACTCTTGAGTAGGTAGTGGAACATTCCCTACAACAATACCTATAATTGGAGATGAAGAAATCACCCAATTTTTCTTAGGAAAATCAAGAAACAAACATTCCACCCAGATTTTAACCATCGCCACCTTATGAAAAGAAACTAAATTTAGAGGATATGTTGATAAAATTTATCCATGCCATCAAGACTCATTCCCAAGCTATGGAAGCATCATTGAGAAATCAAGAAGCTTCTATTCGTAACTTAGAAAACCTAGTAGGCCAGATTACATAGGGAACTGTACTCACAAACATAGAACTCAATCTTTGGTGTAGGTACCGAAATGGCAATTAAATTGTTTATTCAAATCTTTTCTCGAAAGTCTAATTAAAATAATCCTTTTCAATTTTCAGTTTTTGATGAAGAATGGATGTGGTAAGCAAAAGAAAATGACAAATAATAATGTGAAATAAAATAAAGAAGACAACAATATATAGAGGTTCCCCCTAGTGAGTTAGTCCTCTTTTCCAACTTTACTATTGGGGATTCAGTTTTCTACACTCGTCGTTCCACTAGTTCAATAGCAAAGAAATGTTACAATCACCAATAGCCCTTACTCTTTCTTCCTAGCTTACCACATGACTAATCGCAAACTACAAGACTCTTGTAACCTCACTTTCTAAGCTAACCTTTACATGAAAAGTAAAGAAAATTTATACAGAAATGAGAAAATATAAATTCTCTAATTTAAGCTCATGGAAAACAAAGAATTGTAAATGTATTTGTCCTCTCTTGTTGTCATTGTATTGTCTCTACTTTAAACTTCAAATCTTGAGTTCCTATATTCCTTCTTGAAAGAAACCTTCCAACGTTCATAGAATCTTCAATGGCTTCTTTGTTGGATAAAATTTATATCCCTATATTTGTTGAATTTGAAAATCTTATTTGTTTTTCAAATTCTAAGCTCTTGGATTTCCTTATGATCCACATATATCTTCATCTGAACCTTGTATAGATGAGCTTCAATTTGAAAACAGAAGATCCCTTTTTAAGCAGATAAGCTTCAGCTAATAACCATATTTGTTATACTTATCCTTATCTTCTTCTTCATTGATTAATATTTATGTTAAGCTAAATCTTTAAATGTCTTAATACACCTACTTTTACAAAATAAAAAAAATAGTACTATACTCTTATTTATTAAAAATTACTATGTAAGCTCATGAAACAAACTTCAATGAAAATTTCCATGAATTATTAATCCTTCTTAAGTGTAGTACCCAAATACACTCAATTAGTTGAATTGGAGCTTTAAATAGATCAAACTTGTATCGAAGATAGGTAATAATTGTATGAGCATACATTCTGCAAACCAAAGTATCAAACTGTCAATTTAAGTGTCTATTGAAACGTCTAATAAATTGTCTTGCTAAATGCCTACTAAAACATCTAATAGATTGTCTTGCTAACTATTATGTCTACAAACTACCGTCTACTTAAGTGTCTTTGAAAATTAATACTTTTGTTCGACATACTTAAAGCAAATTTATTAAATATCTTATGATTGATAAGGGTTGTAAAATACTTATTATTTATAACAATTATAATAACCTTTTATTTAATTCTTTTACATTTTACATGAATATTGCACTTAACCTCTCTTTATTTTGATTTTAGAGCCCTAAAATACACTTTATGATTTATTTGAAGAATTATATGCAAGTTGGAAAAAAAATATCAATTTTACAAGATGGGAAGTTTAATATGTGGAGGAACATGGTTGTGTCTAAGCGTGCAAAAGAAACCATGTCAAAACAAATCAAAGAAGTGTGCAGAAGGACATGTTAACTCAGCATGTAGGGAATGACACGAGTATGGATATGCTCGTGCTTATGGGTATGCCGTGGCCAAAATCTAAACAGATTGGAGCACGGTGAAATAGCATGCCTAAGTTGACCTTGAGATTGCGACCATGCAAAGTAAAAAATCTATATAAAGGACAAATTCAAAGAGGAAGAGAAGATTAGAGATTAGAGATAGATTAGAGAAGACAGACTAGAATAGATTATTAGGGATTTTTAGTATTAGTTTCTAATGCTTTTTCTTATGCTTTTTTTTTTTTACTTTATTTTTTTTAGATTTAACATGTTGTTAGCTTAAACTTTCCCCTTATGCCTGGGTATGATAGAATGAATTTGAGAATTTTTTTATTCATTATTCAATAAGTTATTAATCATTTTTGTAATCCAATTATGTGTTTTTTATTGCTTTAAATTTAATATCGTCAACATATTAGTTGAAGCCTAATTTCTTATGTAGAGATCGAAAGATTCTATATTAGAATAGATTTAGCACAATTGAAAGGAGTTGCATGCAATTCAAGAGATAGGATGACATAAATCTTTCGAATTAGGATTAAGCATAACAGTGGAGTTCATAGATTGAATGTAATGCAATTCTAAAAGTTTTAATTAGGGAGAAATTCCAATTAATCAACTTGGAATTAGGAATTATTATACTCAAGAGAGCTATTAGTTTAATTTAGGAATTTTCATGATCCAAGAGTACAATAAGGACATTGAATGATAAGTAATTAATTACATTATTAATTTTGGAGGGATTCAATATCGTGGTTGTAAACACCCCATTTTTACCCTAGGAGTCAATAATAATCAATTTTCAATTTTTCCTAATTTTTCCCAATTTTTCCCTAATTTAGCATAAATTAATAAAAATGTTCAAAAAATAAAAATAAATAGAAAAACACTTCAATTTTGAAAAATGATTTCGGAAATAGCAATAATGAATAATAAAAAATTTTTACAAATTTTTGAAATTTCAAAAAATACAAAAAAATAGAAAAATCGCATTGCATATATGCAATTTGCGAAATTAGAAAAATCAGGAAAGTGGGCTAGCTCAGCTGGTCCGGACCATGGCTAGGCGCTCGCGCAGGGGGGCTCGGTCAGACGTTCGAATCGCGGAGGAAGAAGTTTCCGCATTTTGCAATTTTTCGACTTATCCAGGACACGTGGCAGCATCTGATTGGCTGGAAGAAACGCACGCGCCGGGCGCGTGATCGTCTCCTACCTCGAGCCCAAGATCGCCGGCGAAGAAAAAATTCGTATTTCGGCCGTTTTGATTCGATTTTTTTGCACAAATCCAACAGATCTTCAACAAAAAATAAGATAAACATTATCTAATTAAAATCAAATCGCAACAAATCGTTGGATGGGCATGAATCGGAGTTGGTTTTTCAACCGAAAATCCGATCAGCTTCAATCGGAGGAAATCCGAGCTTATCCAGCTCGGTTTCAAGCATCTATAAATAGAGGAGGAGATGAGGAAGCAAGAACAGAGATCAAGATTGCGAGAGAGAGAGAAAAGAGTGTAGATCGGAGGAAACCCAAAGTTGCGACCGCCGATCAGAGTTGAGCCACCGCAAGGAGACGTTCTGGGAGTAAACCGCCACCACCTTCGGATTCAGCACCCTCAAGAAGCTAGGATTCGACACTTCACCCGCCGCAAAGGATCGCCGGAACGCCATGAACGAGCCAACCCCGCCGCCGTGTCCGACCGATCCGACCCGACCCGATTCGACCCGACCCAAATCCAGGTAAGTCGGATTTTCCAGATTTTTTTATTTATTTTATTTATTTTGTTTGTTTATTTATTCTAAATTTATTATTTGTTATTATTGTTATTTTTTTTGTTTTTGTTATTTGTTTAGTTATTAGTTATTTATTTACTTCTATTTTCAATAAATAGAAAAATGTAGAAATTAGGTTTTTTAGGATTTAATAATGTAAAATAAAAAATAAAATAATAAAAATAATAAAAATAATAAAATGAAGAAAAACAATAAAAATATTAGGAAAATAATAGTAAAGTTTTAGATTTCAAAATAGGATAGATAATAAACTTAGGATAAAATTTTCAACAAAAATCAAAAATCACAAAAATCACAAGAATAACAAAAAAATCATAAAAATTAATAAATAAATAAATAAATAAGTTTAGCACTTAGAAAAATCATTTTCGTCAAATAAATCAAAATTGATGTTTTCCTTACAAAATCATTTTCAAAATGAAATCAAGCTTAGGCTTAGAGTTTTTTTTTTTTTAGGAAAAATCCCAAAAATGGTAAGAACATAAATCGAAAGAAATTTCAAAATTAAAATTCACCAACACATTAAAGATTTTCAGAAAAGTGAACTACGGCTTGTTTGATCCTGAGTAGCAGGTACGTAGGCACCCATTCGGGTCAACCCATAAAATAAATGAAAAATCCTTTTTATGAAATAAATTCAAAGACATAACAAAAATTAACAGAAACACAATGAAACACATTTCTAAAGATGAACAATTTTAGGAGATTAGGTGGTAACCGTATAGGTTTTAATAGGTTAGCCTCCGGACTTAGAAACTCTGGTTTTCCCTTTTTCTCTTCTCACAAAAACGAGAAGAGGAAATAACGACGACTAGTAGTCCAAATTAAGACTAATCCGCTCCTTTAGTCTTAATTCACTTTTTTCCCAACAACAGTTGGGTGGCGACTCCAAAAATCAAACGAAATTCCTAACTCAAGTCGAGGATCTAGATTAGATGAGCATAGGGTTTAGTTTAGATCGGATTAGGAATGGGAATTCAAAAATTAGACTCGACAGGATGGCGACTCCACTGGGGACCCATACCAGCAGGCTAGCCACCTGAATCTCTCTAAGCTGTTCTCTTTAAAAAAAAAAAAAATGTGTTTCAATCATTACTTTGTTACTAACTTTGCAGGATTTAGTTAGATTTTAGTTTCTTTACTGTGGGGGTTTTGCATGCATACATATGTTTACGTGAGTAGATGCGATCGAACCCAGACTGTCCTAGAAACCTAAGACGGGGAGCCATTGTGTAGGTTTCGAGCGAAGTGAGTTGATTCACCGTTCGGGACCGATTAGGCTACCCCACCCTATGCTTCGATATGGCCTGAGATCCATTTCTTCGAGAATGCGGGAGGCCATAGAGCTCGGGAACCAGTTAGAACCAACCTACTTGCATACATAACATCGTACGAGGGGTTGACAATTGGATGACAATGTAATAGTTTGTTATTTTGTCCTTGGAGTTCAGGACTATTTCCCTATAACATTTTCATAGTTCTGTTTGTAACTAGGCTTTTTCCTATTGTAATAGATGGCTAGCAGTGCAGTCGACCGCCTCCTCCGCAAAGAGATTTGGGTGTACAAACCTTTGGACCCAAAATTGGTATTGGACCACTGGTTTACCTTGTACAACCCAGAGGAGCAGGCCTTCATCCAGTAGAAGATCGGCCCCATCCTCTCACTGACTAAGTCAGAGGCGAATTTACCTATGGTCCGGGCCATGCTCCAGTTATGGGAGATCGAGCCCGCAGCTTTCTTCATCGGACCGCATGAGATCACCCCTACCCTGGAGGAGTACACCCAGTTGCTACAGGCTCCAGCACTGACTGATCAGATTTACACGCCAGACCTCAAGGCCAGGCCAGCCGGCACCTTCAGTAGACTGCTAGGCATCCGCAAAACAGCGGTTAATAAAGCCCTGGCAGACTGTAATGGGTATTGCATATTAATGGATGACTTAGAAGCCTGGTTTATTGCCCGAGAAGACAATGGGGACAGAAAGGACATCCTGTGTGGAGACCCTAAGACTTACAGACAGAGAAGGGCGAACGCTTTCATCTTGACAGCCTTTGCCACCATACTATTCCCCACCGGAGCTTTCTATATTCACTACCGGGTTGCAGAGCTGGTAACCCAATTTTTGGAGGGAAGATCTTACATCCCGGCTCTACTGGCTGAACAGATCCGGAATTTGAATTTCCCTAAGAAGAAGGGCCATGGGATCCTTCGCTCCAACATCAACCTTCTGCTAATATGGTTCGTAAGCCACCTCAAGTGCTTCGGGCTGAACATGGTTAGGAAAACCCTAGCCTAACAGGTGGATCTGGTGGATTCCTGTATAGAAAAGGTGAAGTTACCCGACGACATTACCAGCCACAGTTGGGTAGATCTGCTTAGAAGCCTTAGCGCCGAAGATATTCTATGGACAGCCAGGTGGAGTTGCTGCGATAAAATCATCTTAACCTGCTGTAATTTCCAAGCAGTGCCATTAATCGGGATCAACGGATGTATCGGATATCACCCCAACTCCGTAGTCCGCCAATTCGGTACCGTCCAAGACATAGTTTATCGGCCTTCACTCGAAGCAGTCACCTTTGAGTACCAGGATCCGAACCTATTGGTAGCCGAGAAATTTGCTAAGCTGACAGAGGTCAAAGCACTTTGGGAAGCCAGAATCGAAAGCCCGAATGTGGACCTCGGCGAGCTAGATGGCGAAGTGGGAAAACACCGAGCCACCAGAGAGTTTGTAATCCGCCAGCTATACCAGACAGGGGAAAGAGCATACCGGGTTCCAGACGTCACCCAGACAAGACTAGATAAGATCAATCCAGAGACAGAGATCTACCTGGAGCAGGTCAAGGCCCGGATGGAAGTATACTTCGAAGCTGCAGACTATAAGAAAGACATCTGGAAGGGACTCTTCAAGGAATCTGACCAAAGAAACAAGGCCCTGGAAGCACAATTAGAGAAGTGCCAAGCCAGGGTCAAGGAACTAGAAGCCATCATCAGTGGGAAGCCTGAGCCTCCACTACAGAAGACCAAAAGAGCTAGGAAATAGAGCATTATTTGTAATCTTTCATTTTTATTGAACTCCAGAATTATTAATAAAAGTAAAGTTTTAATAATACATTGTCAATCAGTTGTCAACCCTTTTATCTTTTAGCATCCGCGTGACACATGCATATCATTCTTGCATCCATCACACTAAAAAAAAAAAAGAATCTGGATCCAGGTATCAAAATAGCTTCCAAGCAACCGAACCCACCAAGAAGCCCAGTCCTTACGCGCTCAAGAGCAAAAATGGCCAACAGCAGTGACAACCGCCACAACACCAACGCTGAAGCTGCCTCAGACTCTAGGATCATATCCCTAGAGCAAACGGTCCAACAGCTGGCTGCCCAGGTTCACCTCTTGACTGAAAGCATCGGCCTCCTGCGCAACACCCAGCCGGCTCAAGAAGAGTATTCAGGGGCCAGGAAGGGAAAAGCAGTAGAGGGACAGCCTCCGGAATACGAAGAAATCAATTCCCACCTTAACCCAACCTTCGAGTATGAGCCGAAGGTCAGCCAGGGGCCGACCTCTGATGATCTGAAAAAAGAAATGGAAGAGAGACAAAAGGAGATGGAGAAGCGACTCTTCCAGTAGTTCAATGACAAGATGAAAACTATTGAAGGCCCGGATGGTTTTGAACAGGTCAGAATCACCAACCTGCCAGCATACAGGGAAGAGGCATACCCTGACAAGTTCAAGACCCCAGATTTTGAAAAGTATGATGGGACCGGCTGCCCCAAGATGCATACCAGGCTATATGCCCGGAAAATGAGCAAGTATGCTCAATATGATCAACTCATGCTCCAGACCTTCCAGGACAGCCTCACAGGCCCCGCATTGGTCTGGTATGCCCACCTCGACTTCAACATTGTCAACACCTGGGAAAAACTAGCCCGGGCCTTTTATGATCAATACAAGTTTAACATTGAAGTTGCCCCATCTGTAATCGATTTGGGGAGTCTCCGAAAAAGACTTACTGAGCCGTTCAAGGAATATGCTCAGCGCTGGAGGGCCCAAGCCGCCAGGGTAGCCACTCCGATATCTGAAAAGGAATTGACATCCATATTTGTCAATACCTTGGACAAAACTTACTTTTCACATTTGGTAGGCCAGACCTCTTCCAGTTTTGCAGAAGTAGTGGCTGCAGGTTGCAGGATCGAGAATGCCATCACCACTGGCAGGCTTCAATCAATGGAACCTCCTAGGGTCACACCAACCCAAAGGCCCTTAGGAGGAAACAGAGTTAAAGAGCCCACAGTTAGTACAGTGCATTTTAGTAAGGCAGAAAAACCTAGGACTCGGGTAACTTTCCAAACCACGAATACCCCAACCCAGCAACCTACGACGGGTCATACACAGGTCGCCAGGCCCCCAAGGTAGTTCACTCCAATCCCCATATCGCTCAGTCAGGTCTTCGCCTGGTTAAGGGCAGACAACTTGATTAGTTTCGAACTCCCCAACAACCGATACAGGCCCAAGAACTTCGACTCCAACCTCAAGTGTGACTATCACATGGGTCAAGAGGGGCACTCCACAGATAGGTGCTGGAGGCTCCGGCACAAAATCCAAGACTTGATTGACGCAAGGATCATACAATTGGATTTTGTAAACACCCTAGCACCCAATGTCAACACCAACCCGTTGCCCAATCACAGGCCTACCATCAACATGATCACGTCAGAAGAGTCAGCTCCCAAAGAAGCCCTTAAACAGAATCCGGCGGAGCAACCCGCTTCGAGAGAGACTCCAAAGGCGCACATTAAAGGAAGATGGTTATCCGGGGACCCCACGGTTGGCACTTTGGGAGAATCACACGGGAAGTTTCAGTACCTGGTAAACTATTCTTGTACCCCGACTGAGCAAGGGCCGCCTAGTAGGTGGGGGCCGGAATTTGAGAAGCAAGACAATCTAGCAAAGGAAGAGGGAAAGACCATCAACATGATCAATTCTCAAAAGCCCTGGGTTATACGATGCTATGAGGAACAATCAGTCGAGGTGCAAATCCCAAGGAAAAGGTATGTATTCAATGTTCCCGTACCAGCAGAGAATTACAAGGCTGCACCATTCGACTATCGGGCCCTCGAACAAGAGCGACCTCCTATAGTGGGAGGTATCACCCGCTTTGGGAGATTATACGATCCGAAGTATAAGAGCCCGACCGAAGAACCCAATACGGAGAAAACAGAGGAAGAGGAAGAGGGACTTGCTACATTTACGAAGATGGTAAAGGCCAGCGAATACAAGATCATGGAACAATTGAATAAAGTTCCGGCGCAGATATCTCTCATGGGCCTTCTTACCACATATGAGCCCCACAGGGAAGCACTCTTTAAAGTGCTAAAACTGATTCAAGTCCCGGAGGGTATTGCTACAGACAAGATGGGTCACATGGCAAACTCTATCTTTACCATGGATCAAATATCTTTCTCTCCAGAAGAGCTAGGAGAAGAGGGAGACCAACATACCAAGCCACTATTCATAGTGGTCCGGTGCAATGACACCATCGTCTCCCGAGTACTTATTGACAACGGATCATCCCTCAATGTCTGCCCATTGGCAACACTCGACTTATTGGGGGTCGATCCAAGCAACATAAAACCTAGCTCCACAGTAGTCAGAGCCTTCGACGGGTCGAAGAGAGACATTGTGGGGGAAGTGAACCTACCAGTGGAAATCGGTCCACAAGTATTCCACATCTCCTTCCAGGTCCTCGACATCCCAAGGTCTTTTAACCTGCTCCTGAGACGACCGTGGATACATGCTGCTGGTGCCATTCCCTCTAGTCTCCACCAAAAGGTCAAATTCATCACAAATGGGTAGATAGTTACAGTACTGGGTGAGCAGGATTACACCATATACAAAGAGACTACCATACCTTACATCGGGGATGAAGGTTCAGAAGACCTGGGGTTGCAGATTTTCAACGAAGTGAATATGATGACCAGCAAGGAGGGCCATCAGTTTAAAGAGGGGTAGCACGGGACCTTCGGACTGGGGTATGTTCCTACAACCGCGGAAGAAGCACAAGTAAGGGGTGTTAAAGGCAAAATGAAGGGGAAGCTGATTGACACCCAGATGTGCATCCCACCTCTCTAACAATCTTTCCGGATGGCAAATACCATTCAAGAGCTCCGAATAAACAAAGAGGACAACAACAAAGGGGAATCAATCTCCCGCATGTCCAACCAACATCCAACTCTGAACAACTGGTTTTGTTGTCCTATCAATAGCGCTAGGTTAGCTCAACAGTAGAAAAAAATCATTGAACAAATTTTATTGAGACTATTTATCGAATTCCATTACAGTTTATTTCTTTTATTATTATATATGATTTCATTTTTTATGTCACTCAGATCTCCCACCATCGAACATTAGGGATATTTCGCGCAAGCAGAACGTAAAAACGCTGATATCATTCCCAACGCTGCTAGGTCAGTTGTTGAAGACAATATCTTAGACCACGAAATAATACAAGAAAATTGGCTAAAACATGAACAAAGTGGAATCTCGATCGACGAGCCTGTGGAGAAAGTAAATCTAGGAAGCATGGAAAACCCTAAGAACCTCAAAATCGGGACCAGTTTGAGTGCCGAGCAAAAATGTGAGATAACCGAGCTATTAATCGAATATGCAGATGTGTTTGCCTGGTCATATGGTGACATGCCAAGGCTAGACCAGTCGATAGTAGTTCACAGGCTTCCCACAAGGGAAGATGTCAAACCTAAAAAACAAAAACTAAGAAGATTTAGGCCCGATATCTTGCTAAAAATCAAAGAAGAAGTCAAGAAACTACTAGAAGTAGGGTTCATCGAAGTGTCCGACTACCCAGAATGGGTGGCAAATGTAGTCCCCGTTATAAAAAAGAACGGAAAAGTGCGCGTATGGGTGGACTTTCGGGACTTAAACCAAGCCACGCCAAAGGATAACTTCCCCCTACCTCATATTGATGTTCTAGTAGATAACACCGCGGGAAACCATCTCTTCTCATTCATGGACGGTTTCTCAGGATACAATCAAGTAAAAATGGCCGAGGAAGACAAGACCAAAACAACCTTCATCACGACATGGGGAACTTTCTGTTACAAAGTCATGCCATTTGGTCTGAAAAACGCCGGGGCAACGTATCAGAGAGCGTTGGTCGCCATACTTCACGACATGATGCATCGTGAGGTTGAGGTATACGTCGACGACATGATAGCTAAATCCAAAGAAAGAGAAAGCCATGTAGATATCCTAAGGAAGTTGTTTAAACGACTGAGGAAATTTCAACTTAAGTTAAACCCGGAAAAATGTACTTTCGGGGTTACGACGGAGAAATTGTTAGGGTTCGTCATCAGCCAGGAGGGCATTAAGATTGACCCTGACAAGGTAAAGTCCGTATTAGAGTTACCTTCCCCACGCTCCGTTAAAGAAGTAAGAAGCTTGCTGGGGAGACTAAATTATATAGCTCGGTTTATCTCACAACTCACCGACAAATGCCGGCCGCTATTCCGTCTGTTGAAGAAGAACGCCGCAATAGAATGGGACGACGAATGTGAAGAAGCGTTCAGGATAATCAAAGAATATCTTATAAAACCCCCGGTCTTGATAGTCCCGAAACAAGGAAAACCCTTATTCTTATACCTCACCATACTCCCCGAATCCATGGGATGTGTGTTGGGGCAGAAAGATGAAGAGGGAAGAGAACGTCCCATATATTATTTGAGCAAGAAGTTCACAGATGGGGAACAAAGGTATGCAGAGGTAGAGAAGACGTGTTGTGCGTTAATTTGGGTCATGCATCGACTAAGGCAATACACCCTTTACTATCATATTGAGCTATTGACAAGACATGATCCCTTAAAATACTTGGCAGAGAAGCCAGCCTTGATAGGGAGAATCTTTAAGTGGCAAATGCTCTTATCCGAGTTCGACATCATATACGTAAATCAGACCTCGATGAAAGGGCAAGCCTTAGCCAACCAGTTGGCGGAACACCCTGTCGAGACAGATTCCCAAGAACTACAGGCCCAATTTCCGGATGAGAATATATTTTCAGTAGAAGATATGCCGATAGAAAACTCTGGGAGAGAGCAGAATGGTGGGTGGAAACTGTTCTTCGACGGGGCTGCCAATGTATTCGGTTGTGGGGTTGAGGCAGTATTGATATCCCCAGACGGCACTCAATTCCCTGCAGCGACAAGACTTATATTTTCCTATACCAATAATATCGCGGAATATGAAGCATGTATTCTTGGCCTCAAGATGGCCTGCCAAATGGGAATCTGCGAATTAGAGGTGTACGGGGACTCGTCGCTCATCATACTACAAACAAGAGGGGAATACAAAACTAAAGACCCCAAACTGGTACCGTACCATCAACACTTGATAGAGCTGATTGAGGAGTTTAAGGCAATCACCTTCACGTACATCCCGAGAATTCAGAATCAGTTCGCAGATGCCCTAGCCACACTAGCGTCCGTGATTCAAATAACAGGAGGAGCCGAAGTTCAACCGATGAAAATAGACATCGAAAGTCGGCCCGCTTATTGTTTGACAATTGAAAAGATACAAGATGATAAGCCCTAGTATCACGACATCAAGACCTTCCTCCAAGAAGGTAAATACCCTGAAATGGCTAGCAAGAATGACCAAAGAACGCTCAGAAGGTTGGCAAGTCATTTCTTATTAAGTGGGTCTATACTCTACAAGAGATCATATGATACCACCCTGTTGAGATGTGTGGACAAAAATGAAGCATGCGAACTCATGAAGGAAATACATTAAGGGGTATGTGGACCTCATATGAACGGCTACATGTTGGCCCGAAAAATCATGAGGTTAGGGTATTACTGGTTAACCATGGAGTCGGATTGCATAAAGTATGTTAAGCACTACCATCTGTGCCAAGTATACGTAAACCGGATCAATGCTCCACCCAACGAGCTACATTTGTTATCGGCGCCGTGGCCTTTCTCCATGTGGGGAATCGACATAATCGGCCCAATCACTCCAACGGCATCCAATGGCCACAGATTTATACCGGTAGCGATTGATTACTTCACCAAATGGGTAGAAGCGTCATCATATACCAATGTCACAAAAGGGGTAATAGTCCGCTTCTTAAAAAGGGACATAATAGCCCGATATGGAGTTCCTGAGTCGATCATCACCGACAATGGTACCAATCTCAACAATAAATCGATGACAGGTTTATGTCAACAATTCCACATAAACCACAGAAATTCAACCCCTACCGACCTCAAATGAACGGGGCAGTAGAAGCAGCTAACAAAAATATCAAGAAGATCATCGAGAAAATGACAACAACTTACAAGGATTGGCACGAAATGTTACCATTTGCTCTCATGGCTTATAGGACTTCAATAAGAACATCTACGGGAGCTACCCCTTACTCATTGGTATATGGTACAGAAGCAGTGCTACCAGTGGAAGTCGAGATACCATCATTCAGAATCTTGTCAGAAACTCAATTAACAGAATCGGATTGGGTAAAGAAAAGGCTTAATCAGCTGAATCTGATTGATGAAAGAAGACTTACCGCGCTATGTCATGGTCAGTGTTACCAACAGAGGATAGCCCGAGCATTCAACAAGAAGATGAGACCTCGGTACTTCAAAGAGGGCGATCTAGTACTAAGAAAGGTTCTCCCGAACGCCCAAAACTCCAGAGGAAAATTCACTCCAAATTATCAAGGCCCGTATGTGGTGAAAAAGGTTCTGACAGGTGGTGCTCTAATATTAACTCAGATGGATGGTCCAGAATTGAGAGACCCCGTCAACACAGATGCTGTAAAGATGTACTATCCTTAGGCAAGGGAATTGAAATTTTGCCAATGTTTATGAAAGCCAATATTCGATACAAAGTTCGTTGAGTCGAGTTTTTACTTTTCTACAAGCAAAGCTAATATCCCTGAATGGTCAACAATCCCAATCAATTCTCATCATAATAAATACACCTAAACACATTACCCACCACTTTGTCAATGAAAGATAAACACTAAAATGATAATGAATCTTAATGTAATTTGTGATATAATTTTGTCTACTCCTAAGCATTAAAACTGAGCGCATTATTAGGATAACATTACCGTCGAAAGAGCTTTGTGCATAAAGAAAAGAGGCACATCAAGATTTTCAATCCAGTGTCAAGATAAGAAGAAAAGAAGCAGGAGCAAACCAACACAAAGGTTCAGTTGTTTGGTTGCTATCCGAGATAAACTGGCAAGCATATTAAAATAGGTAACTATCATCACATCATGAAAGGCATCACATCATCTAGCTTAGTAAGAAGCATGTTCAAGAGTACCAGATGAGTCAGCTCATAATGAAGCACGTGTCTAGACATTTCCTTTAATAAGGTTAGTCAGCCCAATATGGGCACTTTCCCGAAAAAAAAACCTGTTCTCAGGGTCAGCTCATAAGGGTACCTTTTGAGACAGTTCTATTTTAAGTTAGTCAGCTCTTGGGGCACTTTCCTAAAAATCAATCCAAGGGTTAGTCAGCCCAATATGGGCACTTTACCGAAAAAAAACCTGTTCTCAGGGTCAGCTCATAAGGGCACCTTTTGAGACAGTTCTATCTAAGGTTAGTCAGCCCAAGATGGGAACTTTCCTAAGAATTTTATCAAAGGTTAGTCAGCCCAATATGGGCACTTTCCTAAAAATCCGTTCTTAGGGTCAGCTCATAAGGGCACCTTTTGAGACAGTTCTATTTTAGGTTAGTCAGCTCTTGGGGCACTTTCCTAAAAATCAATCCTAGGGTTAGTCAGCCCAATATGGGCACTTTCCCGAAAAAACCTGTTCTTAGGGTCAGCTCATAAGGGTACATTTTGAGACAGTTCTATTTTAGGTTAGTAAGCTCTTGGGGCACTTTCCTAAAAATCAATCCTAGGGTTAGTCAGCCCAATATGGGCACTTTCCCGAAAAAACCTGTTCTCAGGGTCAGCTTATAAGGGCACCTTTTGAGACAGTTCTATTTTAGGTTAGTCAGCTCTTGGGGCACTTTCCTAAAAGTCAATCCAAGGGTTAGTCAGCCCAATATGGGCACTTTCCCGAAAAAACCTGTTCTCAGGGTCAGCTCATAAGGGCACCTTTTGAGACAATTCTATTTTAGGTTAGTCAGCTCTTGGGGCACTTTCCTAAAAATCAATCCAAGGGTTAGTCAGCCCAATATGGGCACTTTCCCGAAAAAAACCTGTTCTCAGGGTCAACTCATAAGGGCACCTTTTAAGACAGTTCTATCTAAGGTTAGTCAGCCCAAAATGGGCACTTTCCTAAGAATTTTATCAAAGGTTAGTCAGCCCAATATGGGCACTTTCCTAAAAATCCGTTCTCAGGGTCAGCTCATAAGGGCACCTTTTGAGACACTACCACAGGTTAGTCAGCCCAAGATGGGCACTTTCCTAAAATCTATTTTAAGGTTAGTCAGCCCAATATGGGCACTTTCCTAGATTCTCCCGATTAGTCAGCTCTTGGGGAACTTTTCGGAAACATCCTGCCCAAACAGTTGCTAGTCTAACAAGACGCTTCTATCGACAGGTAGCCAGCTCATATGGGCGCTTCCTAAGAAAATTTTCTTTCCAAGGTTGCAAGTCTGATAAGACGCTTCCTATCATCATTTCTCATACATTCCTACTCGATGCTTGAGATGTGTCCTGCCGCCAATTAGTTAGCCCATAAAGTACTTTTTGGAGAGGGAACATTACCTTGAATTGTTAGGAACATCTTCAACCGTGGGATTATCAGCTCTTGGGGCATTTTCCTACTGAAACCTAATTCAAGAGGTCAAAAATGGCGTCTTTTGTTTGTCTTTGTAGTTAAGTTTTTCAAACTTTACCACAAAGAGGGGCAGCTGTAAACACCCCATTTTTGCCCTAAGAGTCAATAATTTTCAATAATAATCAATTTTCAATTTTTCCCAATTTTTCCCTAATTTAGCATAAAATAATAAAAATGTTCAAAAAATAAAAATAAATAGGAAAACACTTCAATTTTGAAAAATGATTTCGGAAATAGCAATAATGAATAATAAACAATTTTTACAAATTTTTGAAATTTCAAAAAATACAAAAAAATAGAAAAATCGCATTGCATATATGCAATTTGCGAAATTAGAAAAATCAAGAAAGTGGGCTAGCTCAGCTAGTCCGGACCATGGCTAGGCGTGCGCGCAGGGGGGCTCGGTCAGACGTTCGAATCGCGGAGGAAGCAGTTTCCGCATTTTGCAATTTTTTGACTTATCCAGGACACGTGGCAGCATCTGATTGGTTGGAAGAAACACACGCGCCGGGCGTGTGATCGTCTCCTACCTCGAGCTCGAGATCGCCGGTGAAGAAAAAATTCGTATTTCGGCCGTTTTGATTCGATTTTTTTGCACAAATCCAACAGATCTTCAACAAAAAATAAGATAAACATTATCTAATTAAAATCAAATCGCAACAAATCGTTGGATGGGCACGAATCGGAGTTGGTTTTTCAACCGAAAATCCGATCAGCTTCAATCGGAGGAAATTCGAGCTTGTCCAGCTCGGTTTCAAGCGTCTATAAATAGAGGAGGAGATGAGGAAGCAAGAATAGAGATCAGAATTGCGAGAGAGAGAGAAAAGAGTGTAGATCGGAGGAAACCCAAAGTTGCGACCGCCGATCGGAGTTGAGCCACCGCAAGGAGACGTTCTGGGAGTAAACCGCTACCACCATCAGATTCAGCACCCTCAAGAAGCTAGGATTCGACACTTCACCCGCCGCAAAGGACCGCCGGAATGCCGTGAACGAGCCAACCCCGCCGCCGTGTCCGACCGATCCGACCCGACCCGCGCACCAACCCGGATCCAAGTAAGTCGGATTTTCCAAATTTTTTTATTTATTTTGTTTGTTTATTTATTCTAAATTTACTATTTGTTATTATTGTTATTTTTTTTTGTTTTTGTTATTTGTTTAGTTATTAGTTATTTATTTACTTCTATTTTCAATAAATAGGAAAATGTAGAAATTAGGTTTTTTAGGATTTAATAATGTAAAATAAAAAAATAATAAAATAATAAAATGAAGAAAAACAATAAAAATATTAGGAAAATAATAGTAAAGTTTTAGATTTCAAAATAGGATAGATAATAAACTTAGGATAAAATTTTCAACAAAAATCAAAAATCACAAAAATCACAAGAATAACAAAAAAATCATAAAAATTAATAAATAAATAAATAAATAAGTTTAGCACTTAGAAAAATCATTTTCGTCAAATAAATCAAAATTGATGTTTTCCCTACAAAATCATTTTCAAAATGAAATCAAGCTTAGGCTTAGAGTTTTTTTTTTTTTTTTTAGGAAAAATCCCAAAAATGGTAAGAACATAAATCGAAAGAAATTTCAAAATTAAAATTCACCAACACATTAAAGATTTTCAGAAAAGCGAACTACGGCTTGTTTGATCCTGAGTAGCAGGTACGTAGGCACCCATTCGGGTCAACCCATAAAATAAATGAAAAATCCTTTTTCTGAAATAAATTCAAAGACATAACAAAAATTAACAGAAACACAATGAAACACATTTCTAAAGATGAACAATTTTAGGAGATTAGGTGGTAACCGTATAGGTTTTAATAGGTTAGCCTCCGGACTTAGAAACTCTGGTTTTCCCTTTTTCTCTTCTCACAAAAACGAGAAGAGGAAATAACGACGACTAGTAGTCCAAATTAAGACTAATCCGCTCCTTTAGTCTTAATTCACTTTTTTCCCAACAACAGTTGGGTGGCGACTCCAAAAATCAAACGAAATTCCTAACTCAAGTCGAGGATCTAGATTAGATGAGCATAGGGTTTAGTTTAGATCGGATTAGGAATGGGAATTCAAAAATTAGACTCGACAGTGGTAAACTTTTATTGATTACTGCTTTCTTTAGCTTATTCATCATTGATTTTATTTACTTCACTTAATCTTGCAGATTAAATAATAAGAAAAAAAGGTAATTACTAATAATCATGATACTTGTGGGATTGACACTTGATGTTTATATCCACTATACTATAGGATTGATATGTGCACTTACCTATAGGTCTAAGGCAATAAGATAGATCGATACCAAGTTTTTGGCACCATTGCAAGAAATTAGGATATTAGGAACACCTATATGTTGTTAGTCTAATCATTATTTCTTTTATTACTTACTTCCCATTAGTCTTTATTTTCCATAGTTTTTGTTTTTTCTTCTATTGTTTATGCTTAGTGGACACTATAGAGCTAGTCGATATCAAATTCTAGCTTAAGACTTAAATGATAACCAGTCTATCAACATGGCTAACAAGAAAGATGAGAGAACTATGTTCGACTACGTAAGATCATCACATACTAGGGCTAATTTAAGTTTGAAATGAAACCTAATATTATTCAGATGGTTTAACAATTTGTTCAATTTAATGGATTACAGGTTAAAGATCTAAACGCACACATTGCCAACTTTTTGGAAATCTATGACACCTTCAAAATCAAAGGGGCTACAGATGATGCTACCAGGTTATGACTTTTCCCTTTTCCCTTAAGAAATAGATCTAAACAATGGTTGAATTTTCTTCTTAGGGGATCGATAACTAGGTAGGAACATATGGCAGAAAAATTTATTCATAAGTATTTTCTACCTGCAAAGATTGTGAAATTATGAAACGATATCTCTTCCTATGCTCAAATAGAGTTTGGGAAGGTATATGATACATGGGAGAGATATAAGGATTGGCTAAGGAGATGCCCACATAACGATCTTCCATTGTGGATGCAAATTCAAACTTTCTATGGAGGATTGAATCAAACCACTAGGTAGATGGTAGATGTAGCAACTAGAGGGACTTTGAATAATAAAAATCTTGAAGAATCTTAGAATTTAATAGAAAATATAGCCATGAATAGCTACCAGTGGAATGCGACATGAGCTAGATAACTAAAAGTAGTAAGAGCATATGATGATGACACTATTACTACTTTAGCAACATAGGTCGAAGATTTGAGTTAGAAAGTAGATGGAATCTCCATGGCACAACAATTAGGTTAGTCATAGTTTATTTCTAATTTTAATGAACATGCTAATTTTGTAGGATTCTCAAACAAACATCTAAACAACCCCTACAGTAACACTTATAATCCAGGTTGGAGAAATCATCCCATTTTTTTATGGGGGAATCAAGAAAACAATGGTTTACTTGGATTCAAACAAGTACATCACCAATTAAAATAGAAACCAAACTTGGAAGACTTGATGACAAAGTTTATCCAAACCACCAAAACATGCTTCCAAGCTACAAAAGCATTGTTAAGGAGTCAAGAAGCTTCAATCCGAAATCTAGAACATCAAGTTGGACAGATTGCAAAGATGATTTCAGAAAGAGCTTAGGGAACTCTACTTAAGAACATAAAACCTAATCCTAAGAAACAGATCAAAGCAATCTTCTTAGTTAATGAAGAAGAAGTGCAAACTAAAGGGGAAGTTACAAAGCCAAAGAAAAAGGAGCAACCCTCAAAGATTAAAGAATATGTTCTAAGAATCCTTTACCCAACTCGATTGAAGAAAGAATGCTTAGGGGAGCAGTACAATAGGTTTTTAGAACTTTTCAAACAACTTCATACAAACTTACCTTTTGTTGAGGCTTTATCGTAGATGCCTAAGTATGCAAAGTTTTTAAAGGACTTGCTTTCAAATAAGAAAAAATTAGAAGAAGTCTCAATAGTCACCCTTAATAAGGAATGCTCTACCATCCTATAGAACACGTTACCAAAGAAACTGAAAGATTGAAGGAGTTTTTTACTTTACCATGTTCCATTGGAAATTTACCAATAAATGATGCTTTAGCTGACCTAGGTGCTAGTATAGATCTGATGCCACATCATATATTTAAAAAGTTAAGATTAGGGAAATCTAAACCAACACAAATGAGCATTCAATTAGTTGACAAGTTCATTAAGTACCCCATTGGTATCATTGAAGATGTATTGGTTAAGGCATGAACATTTATCTTCCCAGTGGATTTTGTAATTTTAGATATAGACGAGGATATAATGGCACCACTAATTTTAGGACACCTTTTCCTAGCAGTAGCTAGGGCAGTCATAAATGTAGGTAATCATACAGTAACTTTGAAAATTGGGGATGAAGAGAAAACTTTCAAAACGCCTGACATAATCCCACATCCTCCAAAGAGTAACAATACTTGCTATTTCATGAATACATCTAACTTACTTGACTATACTTATGTGCAGGAAAGCATTCATAAAGACTCAATACAACAATATCCCATTCGTAGCAATCAAAAGGGTCTAGGAAAATTCAAGAAACTTAAATACCAAAAATTTAATTGCCATCCCCTTGACTAAGCATAAAGGAGGTAGTGCTCGTTATGACAATGGCATTAAACAATAGCGCTTCTTGGGAGTTAACCTAAGTACTAACTTAGTTTTATAACTTAGTTTAATTTAATTTATTTATTTTTAGTTAGTTACACCTAATTATACTAAAAAACAAAAAAAAATATTTCACTTGGACTTTGCACCATAAAGGATAATTTCAAGACACGAGAAACAAAGAAGAAAGATACGCTGGAGCCTACACACCTATGTTCATCAGCCGTGTTAGGAACTCCCTCTTTTAAGAAGACAACAATTGCACTTCAAGTTTCATCCAGCCTTAACAGGGAATTTTTTTATTTTATTTTTCCCCCATTAGTTATTTTGTATATTGATGACAATGTACCATTTAAGTGCAGAGGGGAATAACATAACATCACTAATACTAAATAAATTGCATTCATAATTTGGTAGATTATTGAAAGAAAATTTCCTTGATATATTTTTATGTTTTCATTAGTGAACTTAGAATACTTAATTAGAGTTAAATTGTGAAATCTTTATAAATCAAAGTTATATGTTATGTAGACTTAGAATTTAGAAACTCTAGATTAAAAGGATATTACTAATTAAGAATTGAGAATTCGAGTTTTTATACTTATTTTGATATATACCTATCTCTTATAAGTCCTTATGAGTACTATGATTTCAAATAATTGAACTAACAAAATTTATCTTTTGAAGACTCTTCTTATAAAGAAAAAGTGAAATAAATAAATAAAGTTTAGTAGCAGGCCTCGTTGACTCAAGCAATTAAACCTATGGGGTGCCCTTTAAGGGATAACACCTGTCGACTTAAGTGACGAACTTGGGATCATCAGTCTAAAGCTTGCTATATGAGTCAAGAGAAAAGTATGAGAAAACTGATAGGAATCATATACCTGTAGGACCTATCACTAAGGCAAGAGCCTAAGGATTACAAAATTTGGCAACGAGGGTCCCCTTTGAACAATTAGACCCCGATGATACTTGTTTAGTATCTTCTTTTCCATTATATAATTGTTGTGCATTCCAGCAGGTACATTTATTAGTTTTACAAGATGATGGATAAATTCACTAATGCCTAATTGTGGGTCATTCATGGATCAACATAAACAAAGAAGAACTGGTCCAATAATGTTCCATGGAAGATGTAAGAAGCCAACTACTTGAGGGATTTACTTGTAATTTTCTTTAGTGCAAAACTAGCCACACTTGTTGTTTTTCACTTGTAATTTTCTTTATTAAATTTGCCCTAATTAGAGCAAGTATAAATACTTGCAAAGTAGAGTTAGAAGGGGACTTTTTGAACATTACACACTTAACTTTTGTTGCCGTGGGATCTCTCTCTTCATGCCATCTACTCTTATCAATTTCACTTGTGAAATTGTAGCGAGTTGGCTTAGGAATTCTCATAAGTTATATCAAGATTTTCTTAAGTTGCATTTGATTATTGCTAATGAGTAATGTCTAGTTATAATTGGTTAATCTTTGTTTGTTCCTTTCACACCAAATTAGGGTTCATGTATTACTAAGTTTTCACGCCAATTATAAGGATTGGAATTGAATTGTTCCTTTGTATTTGATTGGTATTGGAATCCACTTGTAACACTTCTAATTTGGTTTATGCCATTGAGGGTTGTTGGTCTTTAATTTCACACCATTTGGGGATTTTATCTACAACTTGTTCATGCCATTTTAATTGGAATTGAATCAATTGTGTGTGTTCTTGTTGATTGGTATTGAGATCCCTTGAACACATTATAATTTTTGGTATCAGAGCAAGGGTTTTGAGAAGGGATTTGCGTGATCTTCAATTTGGGATTTTGGGTTCTTATTCATCGATTTCTTAATTGAAGCGATTATATGTGATTGTATTGTAATATACCTTATTGTTTTAGAATTGGAAGTGCATTTTCATTTCTAGATTTACACTTCTTATGTAGAGGATTAGGAAACAATTTGAATTTCAAAACCAATCATTAAGTTGAGTGAGTTATTGTGTATTGATCATCATAATACACTTTGACTAGTTGGAATTATTTACTCACCATTTGGAGAAGTTTCTTTAATTGTTTCCATTTTATTTAATTATCGTGATTGGAAGTGGAGCGTGAAGTGTGTGCTGCACCGTGAGTGTATATGTGGCATAGTGTGTGTGTTGTGATTTAAAGGTTGTTGCACTATAGGTGAGTGTGTATGTGTGAAGTCATGGTGTGTATGTTACTTTAGTGGTGTGTGAACCGTGGAAGTGTGAGTTGTGTGTAAAGCTATGGTGTGTGTGTCGAAGTGTGTAGTGAGTGTGTATGTGTAGCATAGAGTGTTGAGGTTGGAAGGTTGCTGCACCATGAGTGTGTGTGTGTGTGTGTACCGTAGGTAATTGTTGTGTGTATTGCATTTGACGTGGAGTATATTGTAGTAGTTCTGAATTGTTTTTGTATTTCAACAAATCAATTCATCAACCATGTTAAATGATATTGTGAATAGGGGACTTAGCAATGAGGCTAATAGTCAGGTGGGAAGTGATTTGTATTTATCTATTAATGTACTATGCCGAACTTTGACTTCGTTTCCTACTATTGATGATGAGCAGAGGAAAAATTTGTTCTACGCCTCTTGTAGAGTACAAGGTAATCTATGTGCTATTATTATTGATGGCGGTAGTTGTACTAATGTAGTGGCTACATCATTAGTATCGAAATTGAAACTTGTAACTACCCCACATCCACAACCCTATAAATTACATTGGCTGAATGAGCAGGGTAGTCTACATGTTACCTAAAAGGCTAAGATAAATTTCAGTATAGGGAATAAATATCATGATGAGATTGTATGTGACATCTTTCGCATGTGTGCATCCCATATATTGCTTAGTAGGCCTTGGTTGTACGATAGGAGGGTTTTGCATGATGGCTTCAAGAATACTTATTTGTTCCAGAAAGAGGGTAAACATATCATATTGAACCCAATGTCACCTTTAGAGGTCCAAGAGGTTCAGAGACAGGTAAATAAAACTGAGAAGAAGAAGACCTTATTGGTGGGATAGTATGAGTTAAAGGAGGCTATAACAAATGAGAGACTGGTATATTTGTTGCAGATGAGGTATACCCTAGAGATGGAGGGACATCAACATCTACCCCCTATGGTATCTCAAGTACTGGATTATTACAGTGATCTTTTCACAGATGAATTGCTAGAGGGTTTACTACCTTTAAGAGGTATAGAGCATGCTATTGACTTCCTGCCTGGATCAATTTTACCAAACTGACTTGCATATCGCATGAATCTTCAAGAGGCTAAGGAATTGAAGTGTCAGGTGGATGAGCTGGTAGAACGGGGTTTTACTAGGGAGAGTATTAGTCCTTGTGCCATTCCAGCCCTTCTTGTCCCTAAGAAGGATGGCACTTAGAGGATGCGCATTGATAACCAAGCCATGAACAAAATTACCATGAAATATAGGTATCATATTCCTAGACATGATGACATGTTAGATAAGCTATATGGTGCACAGGTATTCTCTAAAGTGGACCTTAAAAGCGGATATCATAAAATTTAGATGAGAGAAGGTGACAAGTGGAAGACCACTTTTAAAACACGCCATAGATTATATGAATGGATGGTTATGCCAATTGGTTTGAGTAATGCTCCTAGTACTTTTATAGGTAAATTTGTTGTTGTTTATTTTGATGACATTTTAATATATAGTAAAAACCTAGAAAATCATGTGGAGCATTTACAGACGGTATTTTCAGTCTTGAGGATGCAGCAATTGTTTGCAAATCTCTAGAAGTGTTCTTTCTACTAAACTGAGGTAACATTTTTTAGATTTATTATATCTAGTTCTGGTGTCAGGGTTGATGAGGAAAAAGTTAGGGTTATTAGAGAATGGCTAACACCAAAATCAATTGCTGAGGTAAGAAGTTTCCATGGAGTAGCTTCATTTTATAGACGCTTTGTCCATAACTTCAGTAGTATAGTTAGTCCTTTAACAGAACTGACCAAGAAAAATGTTCCTTTTATTTGAGGTGAGAAGGCCCAAAAGAGTTTTGAGGAGATTAACGTAAAACTTACTAGTGCTCTAGTATTGGCTTTATCTGATTTTGATAAGTTTTTTGAATTAGAGTGTGATGCCTCTAGAATAGGGATTGGTGTTGTGTTGATGCAGGATACGAGGACTATTGCCTATTTTAGTGAAAAATTGAGTGGTGCAACTTTAAACTACTCAATATATGATATGGAATTCTATTCCTTAGTGAAGGCATTGATGATATGGCAGCATTATCTCCTTCCAAAAGAATTCATTATCTATATAGATCATAAATCATTAAAACATTTCAAGGGTCAACAAAATATATCAAAACACCAAGCTAAATGGGTTGACATCCTAGAGAGTTTTTCCTATGTGATTAAGTATAAGAAAGGTAACATGAATATGGTAGCTAATACTTTGTCATGTAGGTGTGTACTTATCACTTCTCTACAATCGAAATTGCTTAGATTTAAATTGCTAAAGGAACAGTATATGCATGATAAATATTTGAAAGTAGTTGTTGAGAAATGTTCTGAGGGGAAGATATTTGAGGGGTATTACATGAGTAATGGATTTTTGTATAAAGCTAGAAAGTTGTGCATACCTTACGGTTTTGTGAGAGAATTGTTGATGAGGGAAACACATGCAGGAGGATTGTTTGGTCATTTTGGTGAAAAAAGAACCCTAGCTTTATTAAAAGAAATTTTCTATCGGTAGGGCATGATAAAGGATATTCATAAGGTGCTGGAAAGGTGTAGAGTGTGTAAAAGAGCAAAAGGAAAGAAAGGGGTTTAGGGTGAATATATGCCTTTGCCTATACCTACTAAACCCTGAATTAATATCAGCATGAATTTTATTTTAGGTTTACCCAAGACACAAAGGGGAAAGGATTCTATTATGGTTATTTTTTATAGATTTAGTAAAATGTCCCATTTTGTACCTTGTCACAAAACAGATGATGCACTTTTTATAGCTAACCTTTTTGTGCAGGAAATTGTAAAATTACATGGTGTTCCACAAAGTATAATGTCTGATAGAGACACTAAGTTTCTTAGCTTTTTCTAGAACATACTATGGAGAAGACTTGGTACTAAACTCATGTATAGTACCTCTTGCCACCTACAGACTGACGGCCAGACTAAAGTTGTTAATCGTACTCTTAGCAACTTACTAAGAGCAATGGTTGGCAAGAATCTTACTGATTGGGACTTGTGTCTCCCTATTGTTGAGTTCGCTTACAATAGGTCCACTCATAGTTTAACCAGTAAGTCTCCCTTTGAAGTCATGTATGGCTATAACCCTACTATTCCATTGGATCTCACAACTAGTTCGGCAACAAAGGAAAAAAGCCTAAGTGGAGTTAAGAGGGCTAAGGAGATTTAGAAACTTCATCAGAAGATAGCTGAACATCTTCAGAAAACATAAGAACAATAGAAACTTCAGGAAAACAAGAACAGGAAAACCAAAATTTATAATCCAAATGATTTAGTCTAGATTAATCTCAGCAAAGATAGGTTTCCTCACAAAAAGTCACAAAGGCTATCACTAAGAGCAGATGGACCTTTCTGAGTTGTTAGACATATCAACAACAATGCATACAAGATAGAATTGCCAGGAAGATACAGTGTCTCTGCTACATTTAATGTTGCAGATCTGTCACCCTATTTACCAAATGATGTTTATGAAGACCTATTAGATTTGAGGGCAAATCTCCTAGAAGCCCGAGGAGATGATAGGAATCATATACCTATAGGACTTATCGCTAGAGCAAGAGCTAAAAGATTACAAAATTTGGCAACGAGGGTCCTCTTTGAACAATTAGACCATGATGATACTTGTTTAGTATCTTCTTTTCCATTATATAATTGTTGTGAATTCTAGCAAGTACATTTATCAGTTTAATAAGACGACAGGTAAATTCACTAATGCTCAATTGTGGGTCATTCATAGATCAACATAAAATAAAGAAGAATTGATCCAATAATGTTCCATAGAAGATGTAAGAAGTCGGCTACTTATGAGGGATTTACTTATAACTTTTTTTAGTGCAAAACTGGCCACACTTGTTGTTTTTCACTTGTAATTTTCTTTGTTAAATTTGCCTTAATTAGAGCAAGTACAAATACTTGCAAAGTAGGGTCAGAAGGGGACTTTTTGAACATTACACACTTGACTTTTGTTGCCATGGGAGCTCTCTCTTCACGCCATCTACTCTTATCAATTTCACTTATGAAATTGTAGCGAGTTGGCTTAGGAATTCTTGTGAGTCATATCAAGATTTTCTTAAGTTACATCCGATTATTGCTAGTGAGTGATATCTAGTTATAATTGGTTGATCTTTGTTTGTTCCTTTCATGCCAAATTAAGGTTCATGTATTGTTAAGTTTTCACGCCAATTGTAAGGATTGGAATTGAATTGTTCCTTTGTATTTGATTGGTATTAGAATCCACTTGTAGTACTTCTAATTTAGCTCACGCCATTAAGGGTTATTGGTCTTTGATTTCACACCATTTGGGGATTTTATCTACAACTTGTTTACGCCATTTTAATTGGAATTGAATCAATTGTGTGTGTTCTTGTTTATTGGTATTGAGATCCCTTAAGCACATTAAAAACTAAACTAATTGAAATAAGTAATGGAGCTTTTTTGCACTTAATCACTTTTTATTTTGATTTTAGAGCCTTAAAATACTCTTTATGATTTAATAGAAGAATTATATGAAAGTTGAAAAAAATAATATATTTATTTTACAAGATAGGAAGTTCAAAAACATGGAGGAGCATGGTTGTGTCCATACGTGAAAAAGAAACTGTGTCAAAATAGAGGAAAGAAGTGTGTAGAAGGACATGCTAACTCAATGTGCAGGGAGTAATATAGGTGCGAACATGCCCTATCATGCCTCATGGGCTCTTAGGACATACAATTTTTATTGTACATCGCACGGATACCTAAGGATAACCCCTCTGTTATTCGGGAGTTTTCGTTATAACATACAAGGCGTACTCACATCCAAAATTCCCAAATTAAGGTTTAACATTTCTTAAGAAATACTGAGATACATATATATGAAGCAGAGTAATGAAATGTCAAAATGTCCATAGGTACATATTATAATTTCAAGGATCAAAGTCCTTAATACAGTTTAATTTAGGATATGTATATGAAATTAAAATAAGATCTTAGACAAAATACATATATGAGTGATCTGTCCACTCTAATCCTTCACGGTTCCCTTGCATCTTATACTAACCTTTAGCATCTATCGACCAAACTCTATCCAAATAGGTGCTTAAAACAAAGGAAGTTTGTAGGGGTGTAAGCTGTAAAGCTTAGTGAGTTAGATCCTCCTACTAACTTGATAATTAAATAGCAAACAAGTTATTTAATTCAAATATATGCCACTTATGAGAAATCACATGAATGCAACAATATAAACGGTGCACCAGACACAACATATAGCACAAATTTAATGCCCTCCATTGCTAGGGGTTGGGAAATTAGGAACTACACATGGGCTTTAGGCTCTAATGAACCCGAGCTGTCTTTTAAGATGATTGATAAAGTCTATATATTTTTGAAATATACTTTCATAGACCTGAAAATACATATATACATACTAAGCCCTTCATAGGGTATAGATCATGAAAGGCTTACAAGTTAATCACCCCTAAGTGATGAATCCCCAAACTAGGAAACCTAAGTCTCCATCAAAAGGCAACATTTCCTAGGTTCCACTTAGTTCCTAAAAGTCGAGACAAGGTGTAACCATGGAGTACATCCTTCGTAGGACCTTTCTACACTGCCGCATGATGTTGACAACCTTCTTATACGCAAGATTTTGTGATGTGTGATTTGTTTTATTTAAGGCCGAATAGAGTTAAGTCAAATTATTTGGCATCTACGATAATTTACATAGATACTCGCAATGTCTATAAGCTAAATGCAGGGGAAAACGAAAGTCAATTGGCTAGGTATAATTAAGTTCAATTGGCATCCAAACATGGTATTCAAGCACATACAATACCCCTTGTTGCCTCCACATACAGGTCCAGTTCATATATCAGATATTTACAACAAGCAAAAACATTAATTAAAAACACAAGTAAGGTATAGTAATCATTGGATTTTTCACTCACTTGGCCATATGGTCTTTAGCTGAAATAGTCAAGTAGTAAATCATCCTCAAATAACATGTCACATTACAAGATAAAATATTTTTGTAGGTTTGGGCTAGAAACTAGCTTATATTAGTTTTGCTAGTTTTGGCAGTTTTATCAGTTTTGAAGGTTTTAGTATTTTTTTCTTCAATTTAAGTCTATTTTTCATGTATTTATAGTCATTTTAGAGGGTTTTGAATGTGCTTTATATTTTCAAAGTCATTTTGATTATTTGAGCTTCAAAAAATTATGTTAGTGCCCAAATAGATTGGGTACACTGGCATATGTTTGGTCTAAGGCTCTTTTTTGCCTAATTTGATCCACTAACCTAAAGGAATTAATCCTAACCATTTGGAAAATGTTTAGGACTTCCACATGGAATTTTTGTCTTCTATTTCCCTCTAGAAATTCCAAAATTCAGTATAAAGATTTCACATGCCTTTTTCCAATTCTTTGGTTGTACTTTTACCTTTTTATTTGTGTTAGTTTGGTATTTTCTTTTCGGATTTTTAATTTCCAAAGTTTTCTAATGATATTTTAGCCTTCTATGGTTCTAGAAACAAAGAGATTTCCATATTTAATTAGGTCTTCTTTACGATTTCAGGTCTTGCCCTTTTTTCCAATTTTTCACTACAAAGAGGGGTCCTTTCTTTCCATCCGAAGTTCTTATGACTTAGAAAGCATGAAGTTGATAAAAAAAAAAATACTTGGTTAGACCCTTAGCATAGGCATTTAGAATCACCAAGAGTCTCTAAATTTTGATCTCCATTGATTTTTCTAAAAGTTTCAACATACAAGCTAAAATGGAAGGTGATGCTCCACGATTTTACATCTTAAAGTGGGATCATGCTTCTAACTCATTTTCAAAGCTAAATATATTCTAAATACACATGGAAAGTTACAAAATCAAAGTATCATAACTCTATTCTAATTTGTAGAATCAAAATATTACAAGAAAAAAAAATAGCATCAACGTAAAAGTGCAAGGGTTTTACTCATTGCAGCTTTGGGGTGCTAGGATCTTCCTCCCTCTACTTCTTATTAGAGTGGCCTTATGCTCTAATTTTCCTAGGATCCTTAGCTCTTAAATGATTTCTCTTTCGTATTCTTAAGCAAGCCTCTAAGAGGGCTTAGTTGATCCATGATATTGGTTGTGTTCAAAAGGTTATGAATCAATTAACAAGTCCAATTCCAATATCTTGATTTCGAATAGCAATACATTGTGCGCCCAGATATATCCCACTTCTATAAAAATAAAAATAAAAAAGAATGCAAGATAAATACAGATATTTTGAATAAAAAAATAGATAAGATATAAAATATATCTCTACAACTAAAAATCCTCTCGAATGGTGCTAGTTATACCAGAAGTTAGGCTTCATTGGAGGTAGTTAGAGGCATGATTAGAAGGTGGAATTTTGGGGTCTTTGGAGAGTTCTTGAATATTTTTTTCTTGTGTTAATTCTTTAGAATGATGGGGGCTTTACGTGGAGATCAATAGGTGATGAAATCAAAATGAAAAGCTTAGAAGAAGAAGAGAATTAGTGGTTGCAGTTGGTGTGTGTTTGATCAGATTTTTGGAAGCTGTTCTTAAGAGTTTCTTGGAAAATTTTTGAGATCTTTTGGTAAGGGAATTTTTCCCAAAAGAAGAGGGATTTACGTAGGGGAAAGGAGGAATGAAACATCAGGGGTTTGGGTAGCAAAGTTGGGGAAATATGCATTGGTCCTTAGCATTGGTCAATTGAGTAACAACTTTGTCCAATGGGAAAAAAATCTAATCTTAGGGGGACATATCTACTATTTGAGGGGATATTCATCAAGTCTTGCTCCTCCTTTTATATTAAGCATAATCCTTAATTGTCCTTGTAGTTAGTCAAAGTAATTTAGTTAGTTTTCTATTTAGTTGCTATAGTTACTCCAATTGGCAATCACGTAGATCAAGGGCAGATTGGGGCTAGTTTTGGGCTATTAATTCTCTATCTTTTCTTGTGGTTAAATGGGCTCTAATTAGGGCTTTTATGGGTGAAATTCTAGATCAAGCTTAGGCTTTATATCAAATCATTTGATAGTTCAAACATGGCCATCTTTCCTTCCCTCTCAATGCCATTTACAAAGGTGGTTTAGGTTCATGTTTTTCCCAACTTTTATTTTGCCCAATTTGATTGTTTAGTAGAGTTGGTTTCAATTAAATTTTTGGGTTTCTTCATACTGATTATAGGGTATAATAGGAATCAAATTCCTACGTGGCCTATCACTAGAGTAAGAGCCAATAAGATACAAAATTTGGCAATGAGGGTCCTCTTTGAACAATCAGACTCCAAGAATATTTATTTAGTATCTTCTTTTCTATTAGATATTTGTTGTGCATTCTAGCAAGTACACTTGTCGGTTTTTATAGGATGGTAGATAAATTCGCTAAAGCTTAGTTTGTGGGTTATTCATGAACTTACATAAATCAAAGAAGAACCAGTCCCCAATGTGTTCTATTGAAGTGAAGAACCGGCCATTTGAAGACTTATTTGTACTTATAATTTGTTGTTTTAGAACCGGTCATTTGGAGTGGCTTAATTGTAATTTATTTTATTGTTTTTACCTTAATTAGAGCATGTATAAATACTTCCTAAGTAGGGTTTTGAGATAGCTTTTTAAACACTTGAAAAATATGCATTTTTGCCGTAAAGAAAGGGTCTTTGCATGCTAAATTCTCTTATCAATTTCACTTGTGAAATTGTGGCGAAATTAGCTTGAGGAGATTATGAGTAATATCAATCTTTCTCTAGTTGTTTCAAATTGTATTCTAGTGTGTCATATATATCAATCTTTCTCTAGTTGTTTCAAATTGTATTCTAGTGCATCATATCTAGGTGCAATTTAGTTGGCTACTTATTGTTCTTCATGTAAATTAGGGTTCATAGTCAATTTGAGTGGAATTCTAATTCATTTATATAGTTATCCATTGCTTCTTATACAATTGCATTTTTAATCAACACCATTTTGTATCATTGCCATTTGGTTCCACGTGAATTAGGGATCAAAGGAGAGTTTTGATCATGCTATTGTTGATTTGATTTTAGTGATCATACCATTTGTGGATGTGTATGCAATTGAATTTGTTAAGCACATGAGGGTAGTTCATCATCATTCAAGTTTTGGTTTTGTTTAGATTAAATCTTGGGTTTTTCTAAGCTTCACGTTGGTTTTTCTTAAATCCAAAGGAAATCCTAACGTTGATGGTTAGTTTTAGGATTTTGGGAATTGAATTTAGGATTTTTTAGCATCTAAATTCAAGTTTAGTTTTCAAAAGAAATTCTTCTATTGTCATATTTTAGTTAGGTTACAAAGTCCTTAGCTTTTAGATACAATTTGGTTCATGTATCACCAGGCAAATCCTATCCCTTGGCCGATTTTTCTTATTCATTTTTCAACTTATTTCTTGAGATTTTCCTTCATACTAATTCTGGAATTGAAATTTTTTGGGCTTTACATCCTCTGCCCCTTAAAATAAGTTTTTTCCTCAAAACTTTGAAGCCTACCTAGATTGGTGAATAAGTGTAGATATCTCTTCCATGGTTTTACCACAAAACCTTGACGTATCTGATCTCCTTATTTCTCAATTTCTAGGTTTTTTTATCCAAGTTCTGAAACGGATGCTCCTCGTATGTTAGATTCTCCTTTAAGACCACTAGTTTAATAGTAGTAATCTAGTTTGGATTGGGAATATGTTGGCGTAGGACTAATACATGAAAGACATTATGAATTTCTGACATATTCAGGGGTAATGCCACAATATGCTAAATTCCTTATTCACTCCAATATCTTAAAGGGTCTAATGTATTGCAAGCTCAATTTTTCTTGTGTCCTGACTTAGTGTATCCTCTTGATTGGACTCACTTTCAAATACATATGATCTCCTACATTAAAGTCTAATGGTCATTGTTTCAAGTCTACTTAACTCTTTTATTGATCTTGGGCCTATTTCATCTTATTCTTAATAATAGCTACCTTATCTATAGCCTCTTGCACTAAGTGATGGGAATCAAGTCATCTCAACTACAAATGCATCTATCATTGCTTCAAGACAACAACTGATGACCCAAGCAAGCATGGAACTTAAAGTGAGCAGCTTTCTTTTGAAGAACTAGCTATGCAAAGTTGAAGGCTAGCCATAAAGGTCGACGGTGCACCGATTTAGGCTGGCCATAAAGGCCGGCAGTGTAGTCATTTTAGGCTAGTGGCCTAGCCTTCCTCAATGCCAACAACTTACAATTTAGACCGGTTAATTTTATGTTGTTTCGAACCAATTTCCTTGTGATGGAACTTTACCTTCTTATATACATTTAGGGGAATAGAAGGGCACAAAAATTGATATTTGGAAATATAAAAACTTGAGCTTTTCTCTCATACTCTTATCGATCTTTAGATTGTGGTGAGTGATGGTATCGGGATTGTTGTGCATCATATCAACAAATTTGTGTTATGACTATCCTCTTGCTAGTGTGCAATATCTAGTAAAGGTTTAAGGTTTTTATCTTGTTATTGTTATTTGTTGTGATGTTCCTAAAACCAAGGTCCAAGCATATGCAAATGAACCAAAGGAACAACTTCAATTCATAAGATCAAAACCGGCTCAAAGGGCAAAAAAATTTACGTGAACCCTAAATGAAGTAGGTGAACCGTTTGCTATATTTCATGAAATGAATATCACAATGATGTATTCCTCAATGAAGATCATAAACTATACTTGACAATCACATGAATAATACACAAGACAACAAGAACAATTCTGAAATCCTCCTTCCCAATAAGACCCAATTCACGCCACAAGATGAAGCAAAATTTGATGGTAATAACAAATGCTAAGAACTAATCAATTAAGTAGTAATAATTTGATTACAAATGCAATCAAATCTGACCAAGAAACTTCCAATTCAACCCTAGATATTACACACTAGAGAAGAAAAGAAATCACAACAAAATGAAATTGATATGACTCACAATTTCAAGTGTTGCACTCGCCACAATCTCAACTCTTAGGATTGAAATTGATAAGAGGAAATTTGAACTAGGAACCCTAATTCTCTCACATTAAAGTGAAGTGTATATTCTGAAAAATTTCCCTCCTAAAACCTTACTTTAAGCAAGTATTTATACTTACTCCCTTTAGGGTTAGAAAGTACACAAAATTACAACTATGCCACTTTTAGGGTGGCCGGTCCTAAATGAGAATTACAAACTAAATGAAAGTGTCCTAAAAGAAATTACAACATAAAATAGTCCATAGAACAATTACAAAGTACAAAATATTATAAATCTTCACGAGCCAATGCTTCAAAGTAAAAACAATCGCAGCGAGCCTTTGAATGCAAATCTGATGATGTCCTATAGCCATAAACTAATGTAGGACATGTTGGCATCCCATGGAGAAATATTATTGTACCTGTAAGATTATTTCTCAAATACTTATTAGATAAAAAAAAGAAATGAAGTAAAATATGAGCGATTTGGATCATCATCCAAATCTAGTTCTGAAAGCATATACGATGCCGGAAAATTTCCCATCATCTCCTCGGGCTTCTGAAAGATTTGCCCTCAAATCTAGATGATCATTTCTGGAACTGAACCCTAACGTCTCTGTTGGCCTGCTCTATCGGCTATTAGATGTAGTAAAAGTAGTTCTGATCTATTCCTAAAACTGATGCACCTCAGATGGAGTCATAGGTAACAGTACTATGCGAGACCTGCCCATATTGAATATGTAGGTGTTCCTAAATCCATCATGTAACACCTGTCGATCAAATAACCAGGGTTTACCCAACAACAAATGGAATGCATGCATAAGAATTACATCACATAAGATCTCATTGTGATATTTCTACCCAACACTCACAGGCACCTTCGCCTTTAGCGTAAAATGCATATTGCCCCGATTATCCAACCAATGCAAGTCATAAGGGCTAGGATGTGGGCTAGTGGACAAATGTAATTTGTCTACTAGTGCAGCAAATATAACATTCATGCAACTACCACTATCAATGATGAGTACATAAAGATTACCTCTAATCCTACAAGAGGTGTGAAATATGTTCTCCCTCTGAATGTCTCTAGCATCAGGAGATATGGTTAAAGTCCTGTGTAACATATTAATAGGTAGATATTGTTCACTTGTACACTCCTCAAGTGTTTCTGCAGTCTGGTCATCATAATACTCCTGCAGTGCTACAGGCAAATCTGTAGGCTCAGCCTGTTCCTCCTCAACCTCAACATGTTCCCCAGCACCCTCTATAACAGTCATCACCCTCTTATTTGGACACTATGGGTCTGGTAGTAGTATTAGGCCTACTGCTCGGAGCCTTAAACAAGTTGGAACTCCGTTGCCTCTCCACTTTCAAAGCCAACTGAATAGTCTCATCAAGTGTACTATAGTGTTACAGCTCAATAACATACGCTATCTCATATTTTATACCTACGACGAAGCGTGATAGGGTTTGTTCTAGAGGTTTGATTGACCCACTTCTAATCATGAGGGTTTCAAATTCCTACACATAATCATCTACTGTCTTGCCTCCCTACCTCAAAGTCTGCAGTCGCATAAACAGTTCCTGTTTATAGTGCTAAAAAATAAATCTTTTTCTCAACACCTTTTCCATATCTGAATCCCAGCCTCCCCATCCCTACGCCTGCTGATAATCAAATTCTTCCACTATAGTGCAGCGTATCCTGTAAACTCGACAGCAGCCAATCGAACTCTAGTATTATCATCGATCTCATAACATTCAAAGAGACCCTCAACCTTGTCCTCCTAGTCCAAATAATCATCAGTTGATCCATTGCCATCATAAGAAGGCATCTGCAGCTTTACATACTCTAGTCCTCGAGGTAGCCTAAAATGCCTATTCTGATATGGATTAGCCCCAAAGTTGTCATCCCTTTCTTCCCTGTAAGGATGATGATCTCCATCTATCCTTCTATTCAAATTTCCATCTCCTACTACTCTATCTCTTTAAAGGTTCTGTGGAGCTACCCGAGGTGGTGCTTGAAGGTTCACCACTAGTAGTTTTGGTAATGTCATCCTATCAATCCTAGTTGCCAAAGTAGCAACTATGGTAGTAAGATCTTGGAGTTGTTCTTCCAAAGTACTCCTACCTATGATATTATGACCCTAACCTCCACCAACTTGGCTATTGGCTTCATTGCCAATTCCCCCATTCACACTTTCATTAGACATGTTGTGATTTAAGAAGTAATCCCACAAACTTCAGCACACTCCTTCAATAACACTAACCCATACGTTTAACAACCACAATAATGCAATAGCTCATGATTCAAAAAAAAAGAATTATAGGCACAAGGAAATAATTTAGTACTCTAAGTAAATTTCAATAAATGAAGTATACACACAACTACTTTTAAGTAGTTAGAATTAAATTCAACTACAAGTGCTTAAGTAACTAGTCAATTACTTTCACACTTTAATGATTAGTTTGAATTCAAATTCTACTACTTAAACCTTCCTTTTCATGCCTTGATTCCACACTACAAATAGTCACAATGTGTAGCACCTCAACAAATACAAAATAATCAAATCTACTGCCACACTACTCCTCTTTTTCTCACGGTTCCACACCAATCACGCCTCCAACAACAATTGTCTAGACTACACACACCAAAACTCACGCCAAATGCACACACTCTTCACTAAATTTACAAAAACACAACTCTACACACAAACCTCTTCAAGTCATGGTGCACTTTTCCACTTCCACACAAGTTAACAAACCGTAATTTTCAACAATCAAGGCAGCTCAAATTCAAATTCAAATTGAGTTCAATAATTGCTCTATTCCACAAATGGTAAGGAGTCACTTTCAAATTCAAATGAACACGCAATTACTCAATCACTTAATGTGTGTTTTGAAATTCAAATTGCTTCCTTAACTCACACCTCGATTCTGAAAATTCAAGTTTGAAAATCACAAATGTTACTCCACACTTCCGAAAATTCAACAAGATAATTCACACTTCTTCAATTGATCACAAAGGATCAACACTCTTTTCTCTTCACGTTTCACTTCAAAGATACTTCACATTCATGGTCAAGTCTCAAAGAATCCAAGAATGTTACAAATCTCCAAGTGTACAACAACTAAACAACAAGATAATACTTCAATAACACAAGGAATAAAAACGCAACTCCACTTCACAATTCGAATCAATGTGATAATTCAACAACCCCTAATTTCCAAATTCCAAATTGCAAAATCCCTTCTCTTAAACCACAAGCTCTTATACCAAAAGATTATGTGTCTAAAAAGGAGTTTAAGCAATGCAAATGAACCAAAGAAACAACTTCAATTCACAAGATCAAAATCGGTTCAAAGGGCACAAAAATTACGTGAACCCTAAATGAGGTAGGTGAACCGATTGCTATATTTCATGAAATGAATATCACAATCATGTATTCATTACTGAAGATCATAAACTATACTTGACAATCACGTGAATAATATACAAGATCAACAAGAACAATTCCGAAATTCTCCTTTCCAACAAGACCCAATTCATGCTTCAAGATGAAGCAAAATTTGATGGTAATAACAAATGCTAAGAACCAATCAATTAAGTAGTAATAATTTGATTACAAATGCAATCAAATCTGACCAAGAAACTTCCAATTCAACCCTAGATATTATACACTATAGAAGAAAAGAAATCACAACAAAATGAAATTGATATGACTCACAATTTTAAGTGTTTCGCTCACCACAATCTCAACTCTTGGGATTGAAATTGATAAGAGGAAATTTGAACTAGGAACCCTAATTCTCTCATGTTAAAGTGAAGTGCATATTTTGAAAAATTGCCCTCCTAAAACCCTACTTTAAGCAAATATTTATACTTGCTCCCTTTAGAATTAAAAAGTACACAAAATTACAACTATGCCACTTTTAGGGTGGCCGGTCCTAAATAAGAATTATAAACAAAATGAAAGTATCCCAGAAGAAATTACAACATAAAATAGTCCATAGAACAATTACAAAGTACAAAATATTATAAATCTTCAAGAGCCAATACTTTAAAGTGGAAACAATTGTAGCGGGCCTTTGAATGAAAATCTGATGATGTCCCGTAGCCATCAACTAATGTAGGACATGTTGGCATCCCATGGAGAAATATTATTGTACATGTAAGATTATTACTCAAATACTTATTAGATAAAAAAAAAAAAGAAATGAAGTAAAATATGAGTGATTTGGATCATCATCCAAATATAGTTCTGAGAGCATATACGATGCCGAAAAATTTCCCATCATGTTGATTATTGGAATTTTTGTTGCCAGTCATCGACTCAGTTTATGATTGCTTAATTTTTCTTTAAATTAGGCACATCATAATTTGGTATCAGAGCAAGGTTAAAAGAAGGGTTGTAACGTAGGATTACTTAAATTGGAAATGAAAAATTAGGGTTTATGTTGTGAGCACCTTGAATTGTGTGATTGTGATTTGGGGATTGAGTGAAGGTTGCAAATTAAGGTTTATGTTGTAGTTTATGTGATTGTAATTAAGTCTTGTGATGTGGTTATTGATAGTGAATTGAAATTAAGGTTTATACTGTAGATTATGTCAGGGTTGAATGGATTTGAATCGGAATTGAACAAGAGTTGAGAATTTGGGTTATATTGTGATTTACATGAATTGTGATTTGGGAATTGAACGAGGGTTGATGTTAGGGTTGTGTTATGGTGTGTATGTGTGTGTGCTCATGATTTGGGAATTCTTGTGTTGAGATTGCAATTTAACGAAGTATGTTAAACAATAGTGTGAACGGAGGAATTGGGAATGAAGCCAATAGTCAGGTTGGATAAGGAGGTCAAGGACGTCATGCTATAGGTAGTAGGAGAAATTTGGAAGAACAGTTATAGGATCTAACCACTATTGTTGCTAATCTAGCAACACGAGTAGATCAGATAACATTACCCCAATAGCTAGTAGAGAATCTACAGGCACCCTCACCTCAAGTAGTTGTTAATGGTGCACATAGGGAAGGAGCATTAGGAGGAAATAAAGGAAGGCGAGTTGGAGGAGATTATCACACTTACCAGGAAGAAGGAGATGATAATTTTGAGGATGAATTATATCCTAACCATGAGTTCAAGCCACTTAGGGGTTTAGAATATGTGAAATTACAGATGCCTTCATTTGTTGGAAGGGGATCTGTAGAGGATTATCTTGATTAAGAGGATAAGGTGGAAGGAATTTTTGAATATTATGAGATCAATGACCATACTCGAGTACGTTTGGCAGCAGTTGAGTTTACAAGGCATGCTACCTTATGGTAGAAGAACATTGTGGCGAATAGGAGGAGAGATGGAGATGCTAAAATACGTACTTGGTAGGAGATGAAATAGGTTATGAGGAAGAGGTTTATACTAGAGCATCACAGAAATGAGCTATTCATACATCTCCAAACATTAAGATAAGGAGGTAAAACTATAGATGAGTATGTCCAAGAATTTAAGACCCTGATAATTCAATGTGGAGCAGTTAAACCCCTAAATAGACAATGGCACGATTTGTGTCCGGTCTGAAGCATGAGATTACCTATATTGTGGAACAATAGTGATATGGGCACTTGATGAGGCCATCCAGTTGGCTTTGAAAGTTGAGAGATAGAGGAGTTCTAATCCTTATAAAGCAATGAGTAATAGGTATGGATCTTCTAATATAGGTTAAATAGTAAAAATGTAGATAAAGGGGGATATGATAAGAACGCAAAAGTGGATGTAGTTATTACTGATGTTGGAGGGGAGAAAGAATTTTTTGGAAAGGGGAAAGTAGTTGTTAGGGCTGACATTAAGCAAATAGTGGCTGGGTCATCAGCTGGGAAGACACATTAAATCAAATGCTTTAAATGTTTGGATTTTGGACATATGGCTATTTAATGTCCAAACAAAAGGGTGATGACTACTATAGAGGTGGAAAGTAAGGATGATGAGGAAGAGATGCATGAGGCAACAAATTTGTCAATAGTGCTAGATGAGGATTATGGGGATGCAGATGCTGAGGCACATGAAGACAAAGGGAATCATCAGTATTTGGCTATCAATGTGTTGTGCAGGGTGATGACTACTTTTCCTACTAATGAGAAAGAATAAAGGGAGAACCTATTACATATTTCCTAAAGGGTCCAAGGTAACCTTTGTGCTCTTATTATTGATGGTGGTAGTTGCACCAATGTCGTGGCTGCTTCTGATATGCCAATCCAATTACAATAAACACAATCCTAATTTGAAATAATTGAGCAATTATGTCCAAAATAGCAAGATTCCCCTTTGTGACGTGGAACCCTAATTTTTGCAAGACCAAGAACAAATGAAATTCCAAATTCTTACTAGATATTGCTCACTAGTAAAATGAGGAAACAACTTGTAATTGTTAATGTTATACACAAGAATCTAAGCATCAACTCACCACAACCCTAAAGGAATTGATAAGAGTGTATGGAAAAAAAAAAAGAGAGATAATCCCTTTTCATGTGTTACCTTAGCTGAAATATGACAAAAGTGTCTTTTGTTGTTCCCGTTACAAGTATTTATACTAGTCCCTAAATATGGAAAAAAACAAACAACATAAGAAAATAATGAAAAATATCATAACACATAGCCAACTATTCTATGCTCATTTGGTTCAAAACATGGACTATGAACCATTCTCTAAACCATGTGCTAATTAGTTTGATCACTTTCCTATAATACTGATAAGTGTACTTGATTAAATATAAAAAAAAAAATCATATAAAATGAATGAAGATACTATGTGAGTGTCTTCAAGTTCCATTTGATAAAAAAGGACTTAATGTAAGGCTCTACAGTCCTTTAGCTCTTACTCGAGTAATGGGTCCTATTATCGAACTGGTTTGATTCCCCTCATCTCCTCAAGCCTGTAGAAGATTTGCCTTCAAATCTAGGTCTTCATGAGTATCTTCTGATAAGTAAGGTGATAAATCTGCAATATTGAATGTAGCAGAAACATTGTATTCTCTTGGTAACTCCACCCTGTAGGCATTGTTGTTGATGCGCTTCAGAAATTTAAAGAGTCCATCTGCTTTAGGTGAAAGTTTCTATGATTTCTTGTGAGGAAACTTGTCTTTGCCGAGATAAATCCAAACTAGATCACTTGGATTATAAACATTGGTTTTCTTGTTTTTGTTGCCTTGAAGTTTCTATTGCTCTTGAGTTTTCTTAAAATACTTAGAAGCCCTATGATGAATCTTCCAAATCTCCTTTGCATGCTCTACTCCTCTCAAACTTCCTTCCTTTATTACCAGATTAGCTATTAAATCCAATGGAAGTGATGGGAATCAAACCACTACAACCACAAAACCCATCACCTGAGCAAAGAGCTAGAGGACTACAAAACCTAGCATTGAGAATCCTTCTTGAATAAATGGAACCAAGACATTCACATAGTGTTTTTATTTATTTTATACAATTGTTTTGCATTTTTATTAAGTACATTTATTAATATTACAGGATGGCGAACAAACATTTAGGGATTTAAAATGCAAAACAATTTGGGGATTTAGGGTTACATTTTGAGAAGGGAATTCGTGATTTACAATTTGGGGATTTAGAGTTCTTATTGTTTCATTTCGCAATTGATGTTGTGTGAAGTGGAATTGAAGGTCTTGTGTTAAATTATACCTTATTCCAATTGTCATTGTAGTTGAAATTCGAAGGAAGGTTTGATTTAGGGTTTCTTGCCGTGGGTGAATTTTAGGAATCATTACAATAGATTCCATTAGAGTGTAATTGTGTTGATTGTGCCATGTTATCCTTGATTGTTGCAAAATTGGAAGTGTGGAATTTAGATTTGCCACTTTTTTTATCCATCTTACCGTAAGGTCATAACTTGGGAGAATTAGGAAGTCATTTCGATTGATTCCATAATTGCCCTATGTAGTAATTGTACATTAATTTCCTTTGAATGCACTTTGAATAGAGCTTGGAATCATTTTGTGCCGTGATTGTGGAAGTGTATACTTAAACCGTGGAGGTGTTGGTTTGAGGTTGTATGGTATAGTGAGAGCATGTTGTGTTGTGAGTAATGCCGTGAAGTTGTGTTTTTGTTGGCATGAGAGTGTGTTGTGTTATTGTGTTATGAGTAGTGCCGTGAAGGTGTGTTGTTGTTGGCATGAAGGTGTGTTGTGTTATTGTGTATATTGAACCATGGAGTTTGTTGTTGTTGTGAAGGAGTGATTGTGAGTATAAAAAAAAAAAATTGTCAAGAAGTAAATAAAAAATCATGTCAAACGATAATGTGAATGGTGGGATTGGAAATGAGGCCAACGATCAGGTTAGAGGAGGTCAGGGTCGTCATGCTATAGGTGGAAGAACACTAGAGGAACAATTGCAGGATCTTACTACTATTGTTGCTACATTAACAACACGGGTAGATCAAATGACATTGCCACAATCACCAATGGCAAACCCACAGGTACCCCCACCTCAAGTAACCCATCAGAATGCACGCAAGGAAGGAGTTGTTGGAGGAAATAGGGGTAAGAGGATGGAAGGAGATTATCATGATTGTATGGAGGAAAAGGATGATAATTTTGAGAATGAGCCTTACCCAAACCATAAGTTTAGGCCGCCTCAGGGCTTGGAATATGTAAAATTGCATATGCCTTCATTTGCTGGAAGGGGTTCTACAAAAGATTATTTGGATTGGGAGGATAAGGTCGAGGGCCTATTTAAGTGTCATGAGATTAATGATCACACTCGAGTTCATCTTGCAACTATAGAGTTTACAGGCTATGCCGCCTTATGGTGGAAAAATCTTGTAGCTAGTAGACGAAGAGATGGAGAGGTTAAGATACTTAGCAGAAAATGAAATAGGTTATGAGGAGGAGAGTTATACCAGAGCACTATAGGTAGGAGTTGTTCATACATCTCTAGACATTGAGGCAAGGAGGTAAAATTGTTTACGAATATGTACAGGAGTTTGAGACACTGATGATTAGTGTTAGTTAGCCGAACCTCCTGAATAGACCTTAGCACTATTTGTGTTAGGGTTAAAGTATGAAATTGTCTGTATTGTAGAGCTCCAAAGGTATAACACCCTTGATGAGGCCATCTAGTTAGCTCTAAAAGTAGAGAGACAGAGGTGATCCAACCCATTTTGAGCAACGAGTAACAAGTATGGAACTTCTACAAAACCTCAAGGGTCAGATAGTCAGCAAGTTGAACAAAAGGGAATAGGGGGAATTGATAAGACTGTGGACATAAATAAAGCTATTACTAATAGGGAGAGGGAAATTTCTAGAAAGGGAAAGGTAGTTGTTGGGGCTGATATCCGATAAACAATGCTAGGGTCATCAAGTGGAAAGATGCATCAAACTAAATGCTTCAAATGCATGAGCTTTAGACACATGGTTGCTTAATGTCCCAACAAAAGGGTGGTGACTGCTGTGGAAGTGGAAAATACGAAGGGTAAAGAAGAGATACTTAAGCCAATTGATTTATCAATAGTGCTATAGGAGTATTATGATGATCGTGATGCTGAGGTACGTAAAGACAAGTGAAATGATAAATATCTGTCTATTAACGTGTTACGCAGGGTAATGACTACATCTCTAGATGTTAGGGACATATAGAGGGAAAACCTATTCCATACTCCCTGTTGGGTTCAAGGTAATCTATGTGCTCTTTTTATTGATGGTGGTAGTTGCACAAATGTAGTAGCTACTGCAAAGTAAATAGACTGCAACTAATCACTAGTCCACATCCTCATCCCTATAAATTTCATTAGTTGAGTGCACAAGACAGTTTGTATGTCACTTAGAGGGCTAAGGTTCCAATCAGCATAAGGGAAAAATACCATGATGAAATTGTTTGTGATGTTCTTCCTATGTGCACATTTAATATACTACTAAGTAGACCATGGTTGTTTGATAGGAGAGTGCTGCATGATGGGTATAGAAACACCTATGTGTTTTAGAAGGATGGTGAACGAATCGTCTTGTCTACTATGTCACTAATTGAGGTACACGATTTCCAAGAACAGATCAACAAAACTACTTAGCAATTAAGACTTCGAGGCGATAAGTACATGCAAACTAAGGTTTTCTGTCTAGGAAAAGACCCATTAGATTTGAGGGCAAATCTTCCATAGGCCTGAGGAGATGATGGAAATCAAACCATTGCAACCACAGAACCCATCACCCGAGCAAAGAGCTAGATCACTATAGAACCTAGCATTGAGAATCCTTCTTGAATAAATGGAACAAAGACATTCACAGTGTCTTTATTTATTTTATATAATTGTTTTGCATTTTTATCAGATACATTTACCAGTATTACAGAATGGTGAACAAACACACTATTGCTTGATATGTGAGCTATTCTTGGACCTACAAAAAGCAAGACAAACCAGCCATACATTGTTTTGCATTTCACGTGGAGAACCGAAAGGAAATTTCCCTAAGAGGACCGATTTTCTACACTATTTTTTCTTGTTGATTTTCCTTATTTAGAATAGGTATTGCAAACACCCCCTTTTTTACCCTAATAATTAATAATAATCAATTTTCATTTTTTATAATTTTTCTTCTAATTTAGCAAAAATAGGAAAAATATTCAAAAAAATAAAAATAAATAGGAAAAATATATCAATTTTGGAAAATAATAATAGAAATGGTAATAAAAGGAATTAGATGATTTTTATAAATTTTTAGAATTCCAAAATAATATAAAATAAATAAAAAATGGCCACGGTTAAGTATAATATCTACTTAACCTTAAACTGAGATTTGAGACACCTTAGCTAGCTTATGTATGCGCTTGGAACGAGGGAAGAAGGGACGCGTCGTGGGTTCGAAACTGGGAACGGCACTTTCATTTTTTTTTTCCTTCAGCTACCACGTGGCAGCACGCGATAGGCTGGCCTAGATCACGTACGAAGCATGAGATCGTCTTCTTCGCCCGAACTGAAGCGAGAGGAAGCCGAAGCGAGTCCGATGGAGCTGGGATCATCTTTTTTCCTCGAATCTTTTAGATTACTATCAATCTTAAGCCAAATCAATTGGATAAATCACAAAAAAACAATGGATTGGCATCAAATCTCCAAGATGGGGTCGAATTTGAAACGGAAAAAATATGGGTTTAACTGAACGACGAATCTGAGCTTATCTAGAGGAGCTTTTGAGTGTCTATAAATAAGACTTGATGGGAGGAAGCTAAAGCACGAATCGAAAGAGAGAAAGGAGAGAGAATAAGAGAGATCGGAGCCGTCAAAGTTCACGTGACCCACAACCGCGGACCACCTCTTCGAACCACCACTTAAAAGAGCTTTTGGAGAAATCCACCACTACCATCGAGTCCCTAATCCTTAGAAATGTTGGAAACACCCCTTGATCGATAGAAACGAATACTAGAACGCCACCCGCGAGAACCTCCGACCGCCGCCCACTTTAACCTAACCCGACCCGCGCACTATACCCGGATCCAAGTAAGTCAGATTTTTTGTTTTTTTATCATTTATTTATTTATTTACAATCCGAAAATAAAATTAAAAAAAAAAGAGAAAAAATAAAAAAATAATATTAGGAAAATGGTAGAATTTAGATTAGTTTATTATTTTCATGTTTAGTTTAGAAAAGATAAAATAATAAAAAATAAAAAAATAATAAATAATAATAATAATAATAATTAAAGTAGGTTAATAATAGGGAAATAAAAATAATTTTTATCACTTAGAAAAATCCTTTCTTAAATGAATCCAAAATTGGTTTTTCCTTAAATTTTTTTCAAAAAATAAAATAAAATAAAATAATCAAGCTTAAGCTTAGATTTGTTTTTTCAAAAAAATACTAAAAATGATAAAAATGTAAACCCAAGGTATTTTTATAATTAAAATTAACAAACTCACTAAAGTTTTCAATGAAAAGTGAACTATGGCTTGTTTGATCCTGAATAACAGGTATGTAGGCACCCGTTTGGGGCAACTCTAGAAAAGAATAAAAAATCATTTTCCATATTAGAATAAGTTACTTTTAATCAATAAACAAAAACACAACAAAAAAAAAACAATAAAAGATTATTAAATTAGGATTTATAATAGATGAGCATAGGGCCTAATATAAATCAGATTAGGAATGAAAATGGAAAAAATAAAAAATTAAACTCGACAAGTATAAATACTTATAAATGAGGGTTTTTTTGATAGACTTTTTGAAACTCAATTTTCTGATATTTGCTGCCATAGAGAGCCTTTCTTTCATGCATCCAACCCTTATCAATTTCTTCATTAAGGATTTTAGCAAGTTTACTTAGGATTATTATGTGTAATATCAATAATTCTCAAGTAATTTCCTACTTACTACTAGTGTGTAATATCTGGTAAGTAGTTGGATCATCATTTTCTCTTCCATTTTCAAGTAATTTAGGGTTCACTTTGCAAGCTAAGGTTCATGCAATTGATTGGAATTGGTTACATTATTTGTTCCATCAGGAAAGGTAGGATTATAGCTATACATGACATAAAGGGAGACTTACCTATTGAACTATAAGTTGACCTATTGCAAGCGAACTCAACAATAGGAAGACACAAGTCCCAATCGATAAGATTCTTACCAACTGTTGCTTTTAGTAAGGCACCAAGAGTACAATTGACAACCTCTGTCTAGCCGTCCATCTAGGGGTGACATGATGTACTATACACGAGTTTAGTACCAAGTCATTTCTAAAGTTTCTTCCAGAAGAAACTAAGAAACTTAGTGTCTCTGCCAGACACTATGTTGTGGGGAACACCATATAATCGTACAATTTCCTACATAAAAAGGTTAGCAGTAAAAAGTATATCATCTGTTTTATGGTAAGGTACGAAGTGTGACATTTTGCTAAAGTGGTCGATGACCACCATGATAGTCTTTTCCTCTCCGTATCCTAGGAAGACCCAAGATAAAATCCATGTTGGTATCAATCCAAGGTTGCGTAGGCAGAGGTAAATGCATATATTTACCCCAAGCTCCCTTCTTTCCCTTCGCCCTCTTATAAACACCACATCTCTCCAACACCTTGTAGACATCCTTTAACAAACCCCTCTAGTAGAATTATTCTTTTAATAACTCTAAAGTTCTCTTTTCACCAAAATTCCCAAATAATCCTCCAGCATGAGCTTTTATGACAAAAAATTCCCTAACAGAACCACAAGGTATAGATAATTTTCCTACTCTGTATAGGAAACCATCTACCATAAATACCTATCTACCACATTCCCTCCTAAACATTGCTCAACAACCAATTTCAGGCGTTCATCATGAACATATTGTTCCTTCATTAATTCAAACCCAAGCAACTTTAATTATAGAGAAGTGATAAGTATATACCTACATGACAAGGCATCAGCTACAATGTTTGTGCTCCCCTTCTTGTACTTAATCACATAAGTAGAGCTCTCCAAGAATTCCACCCATTTAGCTTGGCGTTTTGACAAATGTTGTTAACCTTTAAAGTTTTTCAATGACTCATGATCTGTATAAATAATAAACTCCTTAGGAAGAAGGTAGTGCTACTACGTCATCAAAACCCTGACTAAGGTATAGAACTCCTTATCATATACTAAGTAGTTTAGAGGTGCACCACTCTGTTTCTTACTGAAATATGCAATGGGCCTCTTTTCCTACATCAACACAACACCAATTCCTACCCTAAAGGCATCACACTCCAATTAAAAAAACTTGTAAAAATCTTGTAACAATAATACTGGAGCACTAGTTAGCTTTGCTTTCACTTCCTCAAAACTCTTTTAGGCTCATTCTCCCCATACAAAATCTTGGTCAACTCAGCTAATGGGTTGATAATATAGAAGAAGCCAGCCTATGGAAACTTCTTACCTCAACAACTAATTGTGGTGTCGGCCAATCCATAACAACCCTCATTGTTTCTTCATCTACCTTTACACCAGAACCAGTCACAATAAAACTAAGAAATGTTGCCTCAAATTGAAAAAAAGAACACTTATTGAGATTTGCATACAACTGTTGTTTCCTCAATACTGAGAAAAGTGCCTATAAATGTTCAACATGACTTTCCAGGTTTCTACTGTAAAGTAAAATGTCATCAAAATAAACAACAAAAAATTTACCTAGAAATTATTTCATGACATGATTCATCAGCCCCATGAAAGTATTAGGGCCATTGGTCAACCTAAATGGCATGACCATCCACTCATACAAACCATGTCATGTTTTAAAAGTGGTCTTCCACTCATCTCCACCCCTTATATAAATTTAGTGATATTCGCTTTTAAGATCTACCTTAGAGAATACTTGTACACCATGCAATTCATCTAACATATCATCAAGTCTAGGAATGGGATAACTGTATTTGATGGTAATTTTGTTGACGGCTTTGCTGTCAATACATATTCTCTATGTGCCATCCTTTTTAGGAACAAAAAGTGTAGGAACAGCACAAGGACTAGTACTCTCCTTGACAAAACCCCTTTCTACCAGTTCATCCACCCGACGCTTCAATCCTTTAGCTTATTCCAGATTCATACGATACACAAGCTAATTTGGCAAAACTGACCCAGGCTGAAAATCAATAGTATGTTCAATGCCCCTCATGGGTGGTAATCCCTTAGGTAATTCATCTAAGAATATATCCATGTACTCATCTAATACCTAGCTTACCATTGGGGGTAACTATTCCAGTCCATCTACCTCTAGTACATATCTCATCTGTAACATATACACCGGCCTCTCTTCCCTTGTTGCCTCCTCCAGTTCATGTTATCCCATTAACAAGGTCTTCTTTTTACTAGTCACATTAATTTTCCTTTGTGCCCTTGTACTTTAGTAGGTGACATGGGGTTCAATACTATGCGCTTACCCTCCTTCTAGAACACATAGGTGTTCCTAAAACCATAATGTAACACCCTCCTATTATACAACCAAAGCCTGCCAAGCAGTAAGTATGATGCACACATGGGAAAGATATCACAAACAATCTCATCATGGTACTTCTCTCATATGCTTTATGGAACCTTAGCCCTTTGAGTAAAATGCAAACTGCCTTGTTCACTCAACCAGTGCAGTTTATAAGGCTTAAAATGTGAGTAGTGACTAGTTTTAATTTAGTCACTAGTGAAGCAACCGCTACATTAGTACAACTACCTCCATCAATGATAAGAGCACAAAGATTACCTTAGACTTTACATGAGATGTCAAATAGGTTTTCCCTCTGTTCATCCTCATTAGCAGGAAAGGTAGTCATTGCTCTCCGCAATATGTTGATGGATAAATACTGATCATTCCCTTTATCTTCATGTACCTTAGCATCTGCATCACCATAATATTCATCCAATATAGTTGACAAATCTATGGTCTCGTGCTTCTCTTCTTCGTCTTCCTCACCCTCAACCTCCATGGTAGTCATCACTCTTCGGTTTGGACATTAAGCAACCATATGTCCAAAACCTAGACACTTAACTTGGTGATTCCTTCCTCCTAATGACCCAGCTACCACCTATTTGTTCTCATATCCAGCAAACTCTTTCTCCCCTCTAATGTCTAGCATAACTGCATTCTTTTCCACATTTCTGTTATTCCCCCCCTTATTAACCTGTTTACCCTTTGACCCGTATAGTTTTGTAGAGGATCCATACTTATTACTCACTGCTCTATAAGGGTTAGAATGCTTCTGTCGCTCCACTTTCAAAGCTAACTGAATAATCTCATCAAGCGTGTCATATCGTTACAGCTTCACTATACAAGCTATCTCAAATTTCAGATCGGACACAAATGTGCCATAGTCTGTTCAGGAGGTTCGATTGCTCCACATCGGATCATCAGTGTCTCAAACTCCTAAACATACTCATCTATGATTTTGCTTCCCTATCTCAATGTCTAGAGATGCATGAATAACTCCTACCTGTAATGCTCTAATATAAACTTCTTTCTCATAACCCATTTCATCTCTTGCCAAATATGTATTTATACATCCTCATCTCTCCTCTTACTGGCCACAATATTCTTCTACTATAAGGCAACACACCTCATAAATTCAACTGTTGCTAATCATACTCAGGTATGGTCATTGATTTCATAGCACTCAAAAAGTCCTTCCACCTTATCTTCCCAATTAAGATAATCCTTTACAGATCCCCTTCCAGTAAATGAAGGCATCTACGATTTCACATATTATAAACCCCTAAGTGGTCTGAACTTACTGTTAGGATATAATTCATCCTCAAAATTATCATCTCTTCCTTTTGGTGCCACTCCAATTTGCCTTCTCTTATTACCTCCCAATGCTCCTTCCCTATGGGCATTATTAATAGCTACCTGAGGTGGGGTACTGGTGGATTCGCCATTGGTTGTTGAAGAAGTGTTATTTAGCCAACCCTTGTAGCTATATTAGTAACAATAGTGGTTAACTCTTGTAACTGCTCTTCTAAATCCCTTCTTCTACTTAAAGCATAACATCTTTAGTCCACTCTTCCAACCTGACTATTGGCTTCATTCTCAACTCCTCCATTTACACTATCATTTGACATGGTTGTTGAATTAAAGCTTTGACAAAATTTCTCCAATCCACAAACACAACTTTACGGCACAAAAGATTTTTTTTATTTTTCTCACAAACACACCTTCACGACACTAAATTCCTCCAACTCATAAATACACCTTCACGGTGCAAGTTCTTCAACTAATAAACACACTTCACGACATAAGTTTCTTTAACTCACAAACACACTTCACAACACAAGTTTCTTCAATTCACAACACACTTCACAGCACAAGTTGTTTCAATTCACAACATAACCCAACAATGACACCTTTTTCAAATTTCAATTAAAAAATCACGTATACTATAACACCACGTTACATATACCCTAAATGCACTCTTCTCAAATTAAGTCAATGGAGCATTCACGACACTTTAATTCACATTTACTACTCAATTACACAATTATGGAATCAATTGTAGTAAACCCCAAATCATCCACAGCAAACCCCTAAAGTAGTCCTTTCTTCAATTTCAACCCACATTGACTAATGGAACATGGCACAATTTATGCAATATATCTAATTTCGATTCACACAATCAACAATTGAACAAGTGTAAGGCATAAACCCTAAATCCCCAAATCAAAATCAATACTTCCACGTGCAATTCCCTTCTCTCAATCATATGCTCTGATACTAAAAAGATGATGTGCCAATCCAATTGCAATCAACACAATTCTAATTTGAAGTAATTAAACAACTATGTCTGAAATAGCAAGGATCCCATTTGTGATGTGGAACCTTAATTTTTCCAAAAAACAAGAACAAATGAAATTTATAATTCTTACCAAATATTACTCACTAGTAGAATGAGGAAACAACTTGCAATTACTGAAGTTACACACAACAATCCAAGTATTAACTCTCCACAACCCTAAAGGAATTGATAAGAGTGTATGGAAAAAAAAAAGAGAGAAAATCCCTTTTCACGTGTTACCTTGGTCAACATATGACAAAAGTGTCTTTTGTTGTTCCCTTTACAAGTATTTATGCTAGTCCCTAAATATGGAAAAAAAAACAACATAAGAAAATAATGAAAAATAGCATAACACATGGTCGGCTATTCTATGTTCATTTCGATTCAAAACATGGACTGTGAACCATTCTCTAAACCATGTGCTAATTAGTTTGATTGCCATCATGTAATACTGATAAGTGTACCTAATTAAATATAAAAAGATCATATAAAATGAATGAAGACACTATGTGAGTGTCTTCGGGTTCCATTTGATAAAAAAAGACTCTTAATGTAAGGCTCTACAGTCCTTTAGCTCTTACTCGAGTAATGGGTCTTGTTGTCAAATTGGTTTGATTCTTATCATCTTCTCTAGTTAATAAATTGAAACTAGTCACTACTCCAGACCTTAAGCAATATAAACTACACTAGTTGAGTGAACAAGGTAGTTTGCTTGTTACTTAATGGGTTAAGATTCCATTCAACATAAGGAAGAAGTACCATGATGAGATTGTCTGTGATATTCTTCCTATGTGCACATCACATATGCTACTTGGTAGACCATAGTCATTTGACAAAAGAGTATTGCATGATGGGTTTAGGAACACCTATGTGTTCTAGAAAGATGGTGAGCGAATTGTTTTGAATTCTATGTCACCAGTTGAGGTGCAAGAAGTATAGAGATAGATCAATAAAGCCACTGAAAAGAAGTCTTTATTTGTGGGGCTAAAGGAATTGGAAGAAAACTTGAGTAGAGTGAAGTAGTCCTAATAGATTCAAAAGCTTCATCAAATGGCTTCTAAACATCTTAAGAGGACTCAAGAGAAGCTATGACTTCAAGGCAACAAACATAGGTAGACCAAGATTTTCAATCCAGGTGATTTGGTTTGGATTCATCGCTACAAGGATCAATTTCCCTATAAGAAATCATAGAAATTTTCACCTACAACAGATAGACCATTCAAGATTCTGAAGCATGTCAACAACAATGCTTAGAAGGTAGAGCTACTAGGAGAATATGGCATTTCTGCTACATTCACTATTGCAGACCTCTCACCTTACCTATCAGAAGACCGTCATGAAGAACCATCAAATTTGAGGGCAAATCTTCCACGGGCCCAAGGAGATGAGGGGAATCAAGTCATCTCAATTACAGATGCATCTATCATTGCTTTAGGACAACAACTGATGACTCAAACAAGCATGGAACTTAAAAGTAGGTGGCTTTCTTTTGAAGAACTAGCTGTGTAAGTTAAAGGTTGGCCATAAAGGCCAGCAACCTAGCTTTCCTCAATGCTGGTAGCTTACAATTTAAACTAGTTAATTTTATGTTGTTTCGAACCAATTTCCTTGTAATAGAACTTTACCTTCTTATATACATTTGGGGGAATAGAAAGGGCACATAAATTAATATTTGGAAATATACAAACTTGAGTTTTTCTCTCATACTGTTATCAATCTTTGGATTATGGCGAGTGACAATATTGGGATTGTTGTGCGTCATATCAACAAATCCATGCTAGGACTATCCTCTTGCTAATGCATAATATCAGGTAAAGGTTGAGGGTTTTTATCTTATTATTGTTATTTGTTGATTATCGGAATTGTTTATTGCAAATCATTGGCCGAGTTTGCGATTGCTTGATTCTACTTTGGATTAAGCACATCACTAAGTCTAGCCTTATTGCCAATTTTTCTACATCATCCTAAAATAGTGGTGATCGACATTTCCCATCATATAAAGCTTCATATGGGGGCATCTTGATCATGGATTGGTAGTTATTATTATATGCAAATTCTACCAATGGTAAAAAAGCATCCCGACTCCTTTTAAATTCAATTATATAGCTTTCAACATATCCTCTAAAGTTTAGATAGTCCTTTCTAATTGTCCATCAGTTTGGGGATGGTATACTATACTAAATTGTAATCTAGTCCCTAATACTCTTTGTAGGTTTCCCTAAAACTTTGATACAAATCAAAGATCTCTATCTAAAATGCCAGTAGCTACCCCATGAAGTCTCACTATTTCCTTGATATAGATCTTTGCCAATTTTTCCAACGGGTATATCTTATTGATGGGAAGAAAATGTGCTAACTTGATAAGTCTATCCACCGTGACCCATATAGCATCGTACCTTGTTGTGGTTCTTAGCAACCCGCTTACAAAATCTATTATGATCTAGTCCCATTTCCACTCTAGGATTGGTAAGGGTTAGAGTAACCCACCAAGTCTCTATTGCTCTGCTTTTACCCTTTAACATGTGACATACCTTATCACAAACTCAACCACATCTTGCTTCATTTCGTTCCACCAAAAATTATACTTAAGCTCTTGGTACATCTTAGTTCCTCCTAAGTAGATGGCGTAACTAAAATGATGTGCTTCGTTCATGATTTCCTTCTTGAGTTCATTGCCATCGAGTATGCACAATCTCCCTTTTAATCAAATAACTCCATCATCCTAGACCTCAATGTTTGCATATTTTCCTTGTCTTATCTATATCAATGCAGGGTCTTTCTACTATGCTTCCTTGATTCTTCCTACCAAGGTAAGATTAATAGCTAAACTTGACAATTTTTAGTTATTATCATGCCACATAAACTCCAAATTGAGCCCTTCAAATTCTCATATTAGGTCCTTTTGTCCTGTCAATAAGGATGTGACCTCTGCATGATTTTTCCTACTTAAGGCATTAGTGACGACGTTTACTTTCCCTAAGCAATAATTTATTCCCAAATCATAATCCTTGATCAACTCTAGCCATTGTCTTTGCCTCATATTCAATTCCTTTTGCATGAATAGGTGCTTGAGACTATTGTGATTGGTGTAAATCTTGCACCTCTATCCATATAAGTAATGCTTCTATAACTTCAAAGCAAAGACTACTGCAGCTAGTTTCAAGTCATGTGTCAGATAATTTTTCTCGTGTAGCCGTAATTATCTTGATGCATAGGCAATTACCTTTCCTTTCTACATCAACAAGTATCCGAGTCCATTCTTAGATGCACTACTATGTACTATGTATGACTCGTCAACATTTGGCAACACCAAGATCGGTGCATATACCAATCTCTTCTTTAACTCTTGGAATCCTCTTTCCTTAGCCTCAATCCACTCAAATTTCTCATGCTTTTGAATTAATTGGGTGAGCGGTTTGTCTATTGTCGAAAAGTCCTTAACAAATTTCCTATAATATCCCTCTAATCCCAAAAAACTGCGTACTTCTTGTTATTGTCTCAAGCCTTTTCCATTTTACTACAGCCTTTATCTTTTGTAGTTCCACTGATATGTTTTCCCTTAAAATTACATATCTAAGGCAAGATATCTCATTCAACTAGAAATCGCACTTAGGAAATTTGGCATGTAACCTATGTTTCCTCAATATTTGAAATACTGTCCTTAGATGTTCCTCATGCTACTCTAGAGTAGCTAAATAAACCAAAATGTTGTAATGAAGATGATCACACATGTATCTAGTAGTAGTTGAAAAATGCTATTCATCAGATCTACGAGAGTAGCTGGGGCATTAATTAACTTAAATGGCATCACCAAGAACTCGTAATGCCCATATTGAGTCCAAAAAGTCGTCTTAGGAACATCTTCTAACTTAATCTGCAGCTAATGATACTCAAAATGCAAGTTAATACGGGAGAACACATTAGCTCCTTTCAACTAATCAAATAAGTCGTCAATCCGAGGTAATGGGTACTTATTCTTGATACTAACTTTATTTAACTCTCAATAATTAATGCAAAGTCTCATCAAGCCATCCTTCTTTTTCACAAAGAGTATTGATGCTCTCCATGGTGAAACTCTTAGAAAAATGAACTCCTGATCCAATAATTCTTGCAATTGCTCCTTCAATTCCTTAAGCTCAATTAGGGCCATCTTGTAAGGTACCTTTGATATAGGTTTTGTTCCTGGTATCAATTTAATCTCAAAGTCAATTTCCCTCTTAGGTGGTAATCTTGGTAGCTCTTTAGGAAATTCATTAACCACCAACTTCTCCAAATCGGGCTTTTTCAATGCAACTTTCACTGTATTCATTAAGCTCTCATTCTTTGAAAATTTTTTGTGGTCTGTAATCACTTCATAAGAGCTTAACTCTATAGATCTTGCAAAAGTAGACTCTCCAATGAATTCTACTTTACGTCCATCTAAGTTGTCAAATGTTAATTTCTTCCTTTGATAGTTTACTATTGCTCTTACATTTGACATCCAATTTAGTCCTAATATGGCATCATACCTATTCATGTCCAGTATGATCAGATCACCACTTCTCTTATATCCTTAAATGTCCATTAGGCAACTTATGATAATTTCCTTGGTAATCACGATGCTTCTAGTAAGTGTACGTACACCAAAGCTTGAATCTATAACAACTATGGGTAACAAAGGAGTGAGTTTCTCCCATGTCAAAGAGTGTGAAAGCCGGTTAACTAGCAATCATGATATGTCATGAGTTTATAAGGGTAAGTTACAATTTAGGTATAATTTTCATTCATATGTTCATTAGGGTTTAGATTTTCTTCCTTAAAGATTTTCTAACTTGCTTTTGTATTCTTAATGTTTAGCCTAATAGATAAATAGGAATAGAACCTAGGTCTAAGTACTTACCTGCAACTAGGTCTATATCAGCCAAGTCATTGACATCCAATGCTATAAACTCCGCCTCTTCATAAGTGTCGCCATCATAAGCTCCCTTAAGATTATACATTCATGTGGTACCAACTGTAGGGTTAGCGCGATCCATATTGTTACCCTAACCATTGCCATTCCTACTTAGTGTTGGTCTCTTAGTAATCTAAAGTGGCTTAGTTGTTAGTGTAGTAACTTGTTGTCTCCTTGGGTAATTTATAGATAAATGCTTAACCTGCTTATAGTGGAAGCACATTACTATGCTCTTTTTAGGGAAATTAGGGACCACATGTGTGCCCCCTCCATTATAATAACATCTATTCCTTAATAATGGGCAGTCTCTAGGGTAATGGCTACCCCTACACTTCCAACACATGACATAGGGGTTATTTCCTAGCCTTACCCCTGCCTGAAATGAACTTTAGGAGTATGTAAACCACTTGTTCTTCCCATTATGTCTGGCTCCCTCAAATGGTCTATTCCAAAAGCATTCACCACTCTCACTTTCTCCACCATCTCATTAAAAGTTTGTAACTCAACTGCAGCAAACTTTCTCCTCATCTTGAGATCCAGTCCCTTAGTAAACACCTGCATTTTTAGCCTGTTTCACATCTCATATTTAGGAGGTGCCAACTGTAATAATCTGCTAAACTCAGCCTCATACTAATCAATGCTTCTCCCCCTTACCTAGATCGTAAATAGTTCCTCACTGTATTTGACACGTAAGCCCTTTAAGAAATGTTACTATAAGAATTCCCATATGAATGCCTTTTAATTTATTGGGGGTGGTATGGTTCTGCTTTTAGAGTTCCACTAAGTCTAAGCTCTTAACCTCAATAGATAAGTGCCAAAATTTACCCTCTGATGTATTGGCACTTTGAATGCCTCAAAGGATCTCTCAATCTAAGATATCCAGTCCTCAGCCTCTTCCGGGCATCCGGTATTACCTTAAAGTATCTATTGCACTTGATAAAGTCTAGTAGCATATTTCTCTAATATTATGGCTCTAGTGGTGCAACCAAAGCCATCTCTATTGGTGCTGTTAGTGGTGGTGGTGGTGGTGGTGGTAGTGCTTCTTCTACAGCCACTAGTGGTAGTGTGGTAGGTGTTGGTGGTGGTTTCCTCTCTAAATACAACTAAAACCACATGCATTACCTTTTAATGGTAGCTCAAATCTCATCAGTCTTATCGTGGGATCAACTAGGTCTCGCTTCATTCCCTATAGTATTATCCGCCGATGGTGGTCGTCCATGGGAACCACACCCTCTACAATAATTTATTTAGTTTCCAATACAATGTTCATAGTGTTAGTTTATATTCTTTACACATACCTTCCCTTCATATAGATATACATAAAGTGTTATTTTTGCTTGCAATTCTAATTTCCTTTCATTAACATATTAGGAACATAAATTAAAACAATGTACATGCAATTCTCATTTGTGAAATAATACATTTGCTTTTCATTAAATTTTGGTAGCATATCGGTACACCTAAAGGTGGTCACTCCAAGTGAGTAAGTCTCTACTCGCTGAATTTAAATACATCAAATGTATGTAAGTTCATTATAATATCCAATTCCTAATTACAAAATGATCTTTTATGATCTTTGGAAAAAATCTGGAGCATCTATGATCATGATCCAAAATGGCTACTGAAATTTGCAAAATAATCAACATATATGTATACACACATATGTGCATGCCATTAAAGTTAGGAGTCATAAGCCAAAAATAGCTCTAGGAGATTCGTTATCTTGGTCTATCTCCCACTTTAGGGAGTAATGTCCTATCTAATCCACACTAGAGGCCTTCCTACTAGCCCCCCTAAAGAACCCAAGCCAATCATTTAAGGGCTCACTAAATGCCAAATAATCCATAAGGTTTGACTCAATTGCCAACTCATCTAAGTCTAACATGAGCTCCCCTCCTACTAATACAATAGGCTCATATGGTGTTAAGTTGGGGCTTAGTAAGATAGGAACTGTGGGTACTACCTCCTCCTCAATCATAGGCATCACTGGCATGTCCTAAAAATCTGGAGGCATCACCAACACATCTATCTCCATGCCCACTTTGTCATCCTTTACCATGTTCCAATCTAACGGAATTACAGCAACAACTATGCTATCCCTTCACCATGTTAAGGGAAAACTAGGTGATCTCTTTGGTGACTCTATCACAATTATTTCATGTCTAGCCTCCTACACCTCTATTGAAGCTATATCCTCCTGCATCTCATCTACCAAAACTATATCCTCCTTCGGGTTTATCTCCTCCTCCCCTATCCTAGGAAGAGGTGAGAACATCTGGTCATAATCTTAGTGATCTGATAGTACAAATGATACCATTATCATGTATTACCCCTCTCACCTCCAGTGGTAGGCTTATCTGTCTCTAGCAAGAGCCACATCATGTACCATAAGCATCCATATAGCAAAATTAGGAAACTGTAGCCTACCGTAGTCTGCCACTATAAAGGCCATCTCATCACTCAATCCACCTAAGCCTAACTTCTAGGCTCTCCTCTCTAAAACATATATCATCTCTGTCTTGGAGTAAACACCCCTCTCTGACCATCCCATCTGCACATAAATCGAAGTCTAAAATTGTCCCAGTTTGATCCTCTACCACATTAAGGTAGGTAGTAAAGAACGAGATTTGCCCAATAGTGCTAGGTCCTCTCATAAGAGTCTCAACCTACATCTACAGTCTACCAAGGTCTCTCCATCCTAAAGTTGGAAGGTCATCCATCTATCTAAAGCCTTAGCTAAGCTAATCTATTATGTGAAAGTGGGATTTTTAGAATATATGTGTTAATTAAATACTATATATTAAATGTTTATCTTATCTTGATTCTACCCACACTTTACCTTTCCATAGGTTGGTTTTCTTAGGGTTTCTAAGTTTAAAATTTTAATTTGCAACTTGACTTTGATACCACTTCAAAACTATCATGCCCCATGAGCCCTTAGGATGTATAGTTTCCACCATACATCACACAGAAACCTGGGGATAACCCCTTTGTTATCCAAGAGTTTTCCTTACAGCATACAAGGCGTACCCACATAGGTACATATTATAATTTCAAGGATTAAAGTCCTTAATACATTTCAATCCATGCTATGTATATGAAATTAAACTAAGATCTAAGATAAAATACATATACAAGTGATCTCTCCACTCCAGTCCTTACAATTCCCTTACATCTTGTAGTAACCTCTAGCATCTGTCGACTAAGCTCTATCTAGATACATGCCTACAACAAGGGAAGTCTATATGGCTATAAGCTATAAAGCTTAGTGAGTTAGATCTTTTTACTGACTGGATAATCGAATAGCAAACAAGTTATGTAATTCAAACATATGCCATGAATGTAACAATATATACGGTGTATCGAACATTGCATATAGCATAGATTTACTGTTGCCAAGGGTTTGGAAATCACTAATTACATGTGATGATTCATAAAGTTTATATATTTTTTAAATATACTTCAATAGACTTGAAATTACATATGTACGTTCTAGGCCCTTCATGGGGTATAAATTGTGAAAGGCTCGCAATCAATCACCCTTAAGTGTTGAATCCTAAGATTAAGAAATCTTAGGTCTCAATCAGAGGGTGGCATTTCCCGGGTTCCACTTAGTTCCTAAAGGTCGAGACAAGGTGTGCCCATAAAGTGCATCCTCTATGGGTCTTTTTCATACCACTACATGATGATAACCACCTTTTTACATGTAGGACTCTATGATGCGTGATTCATTTTATTTAAGGCCAAATAGACTTAAGTCCCATTATTTAGCATCCACGATAATTTATACAGACACTCACAATTTCTATAAACTAAATGCAAGGGAAAATAGAAATCAATTAGCCATTTATATTTAAGTTCGATTAGTATCCAAACATAGTATTCAAGCACATACAATACCTCATGTTACCCCTACATACAAATCCAGTTCATATATGAAATATTTACAATATGCAAGTGAACTAATTATAAACACAAGCAAGGTACAATAGTCATTAGATTTTTCACTCACCTGGTCATATGATCTTTAGTCAAAATAGTTAGGTAGTAGATCATCCTTGAATAACACGTTACCTAACAAGAAAAAATATTTTTATAAGTTTGGGTTAGAAACTAGCTTATATTAGTTTTAATAGTTTTGGCAATTTTAGTATTTTCATTTTAAAGGGTTTTGAATGTTCTTTCTATTTCTAAAGTTGTTTTGATTGGTCGGGCTTCAAAACATTGCGCTAGTGCTCGAGCAGGTCAGGTGTGCTTGGCATATATTTGGTTTAAGGCTCTTTTTGTTCTAATTTGATTCACTAACCAAAAGGACCTAATCCTAACCATTTGGCACATGTTTGGGACTTCTAAATGGCATGTTTGTCTTTTATTTCCTTTTGGAAATTCCATAATTTAGCACAAAGATTTCATATGCCTTTTTCCAATGCTTTGGTTGTACTTTTCCCTTTTTGTTTGTGTTAGTTTGGCGTTTTTGTTTTGGATTTTTTATTTCCAAAACTTTCTACTGATATTTTAGCCTTCTATGGTTCTAGAAGCAAAGAGATTTTCATATTTAATAAGGTCTTGGTCATGGTTTGAGGTTCTTGGATACATCTTACCCCTTTTTCCAATTTTTCACTATAAAGAGGAGTCCTTTCTTTCCATCTGAATTTTCTATGACATGCTAAGAGTCTCAAAATTCTGAACTCTACTAATTTTTCTAAAAGCTTCAACATACAAGCCAAAATGGATGGTGATGCTCCACAGTTTTACATCTTAAAGTGGGATTATGCTTCTAACTCATTTCCTGAGCTAAATATACTCTAAATATACATGGAAAATTGCAAAATCAAAGTATCCTAACTCTATTCTAAGCAATAGAATAAAATATTACAAGAAAAAAAAAAATAGCATCAACATAAAAGTTCAAGTGTCCTATTCATTACAGCTTTGGGATACTAGGATCTTCCTCCCTGTACTTCCTCTTTGAGTGGCCTTATGATCTGATCTTTCTAGGCTCCTTAGCTCTTCAAATAGCCTTTGAAGTTGTGCTAGTAATACCAAAAATTAGGATTAACTAAAGCTAGTTAGAGGCATAATCAAAAGGTGGAATTCGTAGGTGTGTAGTAGGGGAAAACGATGGACGATTTAAGGAATCTTATTGTGATCCCATTTTTTAGTGAATGTTTAAGGATCTTTAGAGAGTTCTTGGAGATGTTTTTCTTGTGTTAATGCTTTAAAATGATGGGGGTTTCACATGAAGATCACTTGGTGATGAAATCAGAATAAAAAGCTTAGAAGAAGAAAAGAGCTGGTGGTTGCAATTGGTATGTGTTTGATTCGATTTTTGGAAGTTATTCTTGAGTGTTTCTTGGAAAATTTTTTAGAGCTTTTGGTGGGGGAATTTTTCCCAAAAGAAGAGAGCTTTACATAGGGGAAAGGAGGAATGAAACATCAGGGGTTTAGGTAGCAAACTTGGGGAAATATCCATTGGTCCTTAATATTAGTTAATTGGGTAATAGTTTTGCCCAGTAGGTAAAAGGTTTAATCTTAGGGTGACATATTTGCTATTTGAGGGGATATTCATTAGGTTTTGCTCCTCCTTTTCCATTAAGTACAATCCATAATTGTCCTTGTAGTTAGTCAAAGTAATCTAGTTAGTTTTCTATTTAGTTGTTCTAGTTACTTTAGTTGACAATCACGTGGAGCAAGGGCAGATTGGGGCTTGTTTTAGGCTATTAATTCTCCTGGTTTTCTTGTGGTTAAATGGGCTTTAATTAGGGCTTTTATGGGTGAAATTATAGATCAAGCTTAGGCTTTATATCAAACCATTTGACAGTTCAAACATGGCCATCTTTCCCTCCCTTTTAATGCCATTTACAAGCGGGGTTTAGGTTCATGTTTTTCCTAACTTTTGTTTTGCCCAATTTGATTGTTTAGTTAAGTTGGCTTCAATTAAAATTTTAGGTTTCTTTATACTAATTATAGGGTAGTTCGTTGTCATTCAAGTTTTGGTTTTGTTTAGATCGAATCTTGGGTTTTTCTAAGCTTGATGTTTTGTTTTCTTAAATCCTAAAGCAATCCTAACATCGATTGTTGGTTCTAAGATTTTGGGAATTAAATTTAGGCTTTTTGAGCATCTAAATTCAAGTTTAGTTTTTCTAAGGCAATGTTCTATCATCATAGTTTCGTTAAGTTATGAAGTCCTTAGCTTTTGGATACGCTAGTTGGTTTGCATATTACTAGGCTAATCCTATTCCTCGATCGGTTTTTCTCATTTGTTTTCCAATGTATTTCTTAAGATTTTCCTTCATACTAATTCTTGAATTGAAATTTTTCGGGGTTTACATGCTCATGCTTATGGGTGTGTCAAGGCCAAAATTTGGACAAATTGGTGTTTGGTGAAATAGCATGCCCATATTGAGCTTGAGTTTACGACCGTGCTAAGTAAAAAATGATAGGAAATTTTCCGGCATCGTCTATGCTTTCAAAACTAAATTTGGATGATGATCCAAATCACTCATATTTTACTTTATTACTTTTATCTAATAAGTATTTGAGAAATAATCTTACAGGTATAATAATAATTCTCCATGGGATGCCAACATGTCCTACACTAGTTGATGGCCATGGGACATCATCAGATTTGCATTCAAAGGCCCGCCATGATTGTTTCCATTTCGAAGCATTGGCTCATGAAGATTTATGATATTTTGTACTTTGTAATTGTTCTATGGACTATTTTATGTTGTATTTTCTTTTGGGATACTTTCATTTTGATTGTAATTTTTATTTAGGACTGGTCACCCTAAAAGTGGCATAGTTGTAATTTTGTACATTTTCTAACTCTAAAGGGAGCAAGTATAAATATTTGCTTAAAGTAAGGTTTGAGGAGGCCATTTTTTCAGAATTAGACAAAAACTTTTTCGTGAGGATTAGGGTTCTCCTAATTGTCATTAGACTCTTATCAATTTCAATCCCAAGAGTTGAAATTGTGGCGAGTGCAACACTTGAAATTGTGAGTAATATCAATTTCATTTTGTTGTGATTTCTTTTCTTCTCTAGTGTGTAATATCTAGGGGTGAATTGAGACAGTTCTTGGTCAGATTTGCTTCCTATTCATTTCCAATTTTTGTGCTTAATTGAGTTACTTTTGCATTTGAATTTGGTTCATCCTTTGTGTATGCTTCTTGAACCGCGATTAGCGTTTGGTGGAAAGGGGTTCTTAGAGTTGAAGATTTGTTGATCTTGTGTATTATTGACGTGGATATACATGTAATTAGTGTTATGTTGGAAGAAATTATCCTTGTGGAATTGTAATTGCATCATTGAGTATTTGGATCTCATTTCATCTTCACTAGGGTTCATGCAATTTTTACCCTTTTGAACCGGTTTTGATTTTGAGAGTTGAAGTTGTTCCTTTAGTTGATTTACATGTGCTTAGACCATGGTTTTAGGCACATCATAATTTGGTATCAGAGCTTGAGGTTTAAGAGGAGGGATTTGCAATTTGGAATTCGGAAATTAGGGTTCTTATTACCTTGATCTGAAAATTGTGCATTAAAGAATTGAATTATTTCAATTGTGTTGTTGAAGTGATTTCCTTGTTGTTAATTGTTGTGGACGTGGAGTACTCACCATATTGTTTGTCTCCTTGAGTTAACCATGATTAGTTTAAGGGAAATCATCATTATCATCATTTGTGGGAAGTGAAATTTGAAGGCTAGGAAAGTGTTGCTTTGAAATCCTTGCTGTGTATTGTGGTGTTGTATGTGACATTTGTGAATTCGGAATTGGGGAGAGCAATTTGCAATTTCCAGATTTGAGTAGTGTGGAAGAATGGAAATTATTTGATTTCAAAACAAGCATTAAGAGTGAAGGAGTTAATGTATGTTTGTTTAAATTTGAAAATTACTTCTTACCAAATGTGGAAGGGTTGCAATTAGTGAAGTTGTTTGATTTTCAAATTTAAATTGCTGCATTTTGTGTAAGTTGTGGTTTGGAATTTTGATTGAAGTGAAGAATTTACAACGTGTTGTCCTCGAATTTGCCTTGAGGAGGAGTAGTGAATTGATGAAGTTTGTGTTGCATGTGGCATATATATTGTGTAAGTGGCAGTGTAAGTGTGTTGCACTTGAGGTGTTGTAAAGTGGTGTGACATTGTGTTGTATTTGGGGAGGTTGTTGCACCGTGACTTAAGAGGTGTGTATGTGGAGTTGTGTTTTTGCAAATTTAGTGAAGGGTGTATGTGTATTTTTGGTGTAGTTTTGTGTATGTAGAATTGAGAATTGTTGCTAATGGCGTTATTGGTGGTGGAACGTGAGCAAGGGAGTTTTGTGATGGTGGAGTTATGCATTTGTGCTTGTGTTAAGGTACTACAATTTGTGATTTATTATAATGTGAAACCTTAACAAGAAAGGAAGGTTTTGAGTAGTAGAATTTGAAATTCAAACAAGCCATTAAAGTGTGAAAGTAATTGACTAGTTACTTAAGCAATTGTAGTTGAATTTAACTCTAACTACTTGAAAGCATTTGTGTGTGTACTTCATTTATTAAACTTTACTTGGTGTACTAAATCATTTCCGTTGTACCTAAAATTCTTTTTGGAACGTGAGCCATTGCATTATTGTGGTTATTAAATGTGTGGGTTGGTGTTGTTGAAGGAGTGTGCTGAAATTTGTGGGATTACTTCTTAAATCATAACATGTCCAACAAAAGTGTGAATAGGGGAATTGGCAATGAAGCTAATAGCTAGGTTGGTGGAGGTCAGGGTCATAATATTGCAGGTAGGAGGACTTTGGAAGAACAGCTCCAAGATCTTACTACCATAGTTGCTACTTTGGCAACTAAGATTGATAGGATGACATTACCACAACCACCAGTGGAGAACCTTTAGGCACCACCTCGAGCAGCTCCACAAAATCCTTAGAGAGACAGAGTAGTGGGAGATGGAAATCTGAATAGAAGGATGGATGAGGATCATCATCCATACAGGAAAGAAAGGGATGACAACTTTGGGGCTAATCCATATCAGAATAGGGATTTCAGGCCACATCGGGGATTGGAGTATGTGAAACTGCAGATGCCTTCTTACGATGGCAAAGGATCAGCTGATGATTATTTGGATTGGGAGGATAAAGTTAAGGGTCTCTTTGAATGTTATGAGATCAATGACAATACCAGAGTCCGGTTGGTTGCTGTCGAGTTTACAGGATACACTACATTATGGTGGAAGAATTTGATTATCTACAGGCGAAGGGATGGAGAGGCTGAGACTCAAACATGGAGAGATATGAAAAGGGTAATGAGAAAAAGATTTATTCCTAAACACTACAAACAGGAACTGTTTATGCGACTATAGACTTTAAGGCAGGGAGGCAAGACAATGGATGATTATGTGCAGGAATTTGAAACCTTCATGATTAGATGTGGGTCCATCGAACCTCCATAACAAACCGTAGCATGCTTCATCTCAGGTCTGAAATATGAAATAGCATGTGTTATTGAGCTGCAGCATTATAGTACACTTGATGAGGCTATTCAGTTAACCTTGAAAGTGGAGAGGCAAAAGAGGTCCAACTTATTTAGGGCTCTAAGCAGTAGGTCCAATACTATATCTAGACCCATAACAACTGACAGTCGATCAAGGAGAACAAAGGTGATAGGTGATACCGTGAGAGCAGTAGACAAAACTACCCCAAACACTGCTAGAGAAAATATACCCATTGGGAAGGGTAAAGAGGTAATAGTATTAGATGTGAGGCAGACTGTTCCCGGATCTACTAGTGGAAAAGTACGCCAAATCAAATGCTTTAAATGCATGGTATTTGGGCATATGGCAATAGAGTTTCCAAATAAGAGGGTGATGACTGTTATGGAGGGCACTGGGGAAGATGTTGAGGTTAATGAAGAACAGATTGAGCCTACAAATTTACCAATAGCACTGCAGGAGTATTATGATGACCAGACTATAAAAACATATGAGGAGCGTACAGGTGAACAATATCTACCTATTAATGTGTTACGTAGGGCTCTAACCATATCTCCTAATGCTAGAGACATTCAGAGGGAGAACATATTTCACACCTCTTGTAGGATCAGAGGTAATCTTTGTGTGCTCATCATTGATAGTGGTAGTTGCACGAATGTTATATCTGTTGCACTGGTAGACAAATTACATTTGTCTACTAGCCCACATCTTAGCCTTTATAACTTGCATTGGTTGGATAATTGAGGCAGTATGTATGTTACACTAAGGGTGAAGGTGCCTATGAGTGTTAGGCAGAAATATTACGATGAGTTCCTATGTGATGTGATTCCTATACATGCATTCCATTTGTTGTTGGGTAGACCCTGGTTGTTTGATCGGCAGGTGTTACATGATGGATTTAGGAACACCTACATGTTCAACATGGGCGAGTCTCGCATAGTACTGTCACCTATGACTCCATCTGAGGTACATCAGTTTCAAGAACAGATCAAAACTACTTCCACCACATTTGATAGTGGAGAAAGCAGGCCAACAGAGATGTTAGGGCTCAATTTCAAAAATGATCCTCTAGATTTGAGGGTAAATCTTTCAAAAGCCTGAGGAGATGATGGGAAATTTTTCGGCACCGTCTATGCTTTCAAAACTAGATTTGGATAATGATCCAAATCACTCATATTTTACTTCATTACTTTTATCTAATAAGTATTTGAGAAATAATCTTACAGGTACAATAATAATTCTCCATGAGATGCGAACATGTCCTACACTAGTTGATGGCCATGGGACATCATCAGATTTGCATTCAAAGGCCCGCCACGATTGTTTCCATTTCGAAGCATTGGCTCATGAAGATTTATGATATTTTGTATTCTGTAATTGTTCTATGGACTATTTTATGTTGTATTTTCTTTTGGGACACTTTCATTTTTATTGTAATTTTCATTTAAGACTGACCACCCTAAAAGTGGCATAGTTGTAATTTTGTGCATTTTAGGGAGTAAGTATAAATACTTGCTTAAAGTAAGGTTTGAGGAGGCTATTTTTTCAGAATTAGACAAACACTTTTTCGTGAGGATTAGGGTTCTCCTTATTATCATTAGACTCTTATCAATTTCAATCCTAAGAGTTGAAATTGTGGCGAGTGCAACACTTGAAATTGTGATTAATATCAATTTCATTTTGTTGTGATTTCTTTTCTTCTCTAGTGTGTAATATCTAAGGGTGAATTGAGATAGTTCTTGGTCAGATTTGCTTCCTATTCATTTCGAATTTTTGTGCTTAATTGAGTTACTTTTGCATTTGAATTCGGTTTATCCTTTGTGTATGCTTCTTAAACCGTGATTAGCATTTGGTGGAAAAGGGTTCTTAGAGTTGAAGATTTGTTGATCTTGTGTATTATTGATGTGGATTTACATGTAATTAGTGTTATGTTGGAAGAAATTATCCTTGTGGAATTGTAATTGCATCATTGAGTATTTGGATCTCATTTCATCTTGACTAAGGTTCACGCAATTTTTACCCTTTTGAACCGGTTTTGATTTTGAGAGTTGAAGTTGTTCCTTTAGTTCATTTGCATGTGCTTAGACCTTGGTTTTAGGCACATAAAAAAATCTATATAAAGGACAAATTCGAAGAGAGAGAGAAGATTAGAGATTAGAGATAGATTAGAGAAGATAGATTAGAATAGATTATTAGGGATTTTTAGTATTAGTTTTTAATGTTTTTTCTTATGCTTTCTTTTTACATTATTATTTTTATTTAATATGTTGCTAGCGTAAACTTTCCCTTGCGCTCGAGTATGATGAACCTTAAAATGAATTTGAGAATTTTCTGATTCATTATTCAATAAGTTATTTATCATTATTGTAATCCAATTTTGTGTTCTTTTTATTGCTTTCATTTAATATTGCTAGCATATTAGTTGAAGTCTGATTTTTTATATAGAATCGAAAAATCCTATATTAGAATAGATCAAGCATAATTGGAAAGAATTGCATGCAATCCTAAAGATAAGACAACATAATCTTTCAAATTAGGGTTAAACCTAATAACAAAGTTCATAGATAAAATGAAATGCAATTCTAGGGGTTTTAATTAGGAAAAGATTCCAATTAATCAGCCTGGAATAAGGAATTATTAGACTCGCGAGAGCTATTAGTTTCATTTAGGAATTCCCACGTTCCAAGAATACAATAAGGAAATTGAAAAATGATTAGTTAATTACTTTAGTAATTCTATGGGTATTCAATGTCCGGGTATACTTTTAATGATTACTGCTTCTTTTGTTTATTCATTATTGATTTTATTTACTTAACTTAATTTTGCAGATTAAATATTAAGAAAAAAGGTAATTGCTAATAATTATAATCACTATGAGATCAATACTCGATATCTATATCTATTATACTAAAGAATCAGTAGGTACACTTATCTATAGGTTTAAGGTGATTGCGTAGACTGATACTAATGACCTTTTTATTATCATTAAAATGTATTTAGGAGAACATAACATTCTCCACCTTTTTGATAATAAGAAAACTTTCTCTAGTTAAAAATTCTTATATGATATATTAAACATTTGTGAAAACAAGTTTATCACTAACTTTATACTTCTTCCCCTTTTGTTATTAGAAAAATGGTATGTATTACTCTCCCTCAACATATGATATAAATTTATAAGCATAGATTATCAATAAGGAATTAATAATGAAATTAACAAAAGTATATAGCATCATTATAAAAATAAACTATATAGACTAGCAATTAGAATCAAATGGTTAACATGAGTCTTTAAAAGTAAAATAGTTAACAAAGATATGCATGATTCTTTATGCTAAAACAATTAACAAACATCAGTAAAAACTCAAATTTTCTTCTTCTTTAGTGGCTTGACAACTTTCCTAGCAGTTGTCTTGACCCTTCACCTTAGTCATTTTGGAACTAATGCTTCTTCATATTCCTTTTCAATAAGGTCAGGCTTGGTTTCGATAGGAGCTAGAGTTTAATATGGTTCAGTTGGAGGAGATGGTTGAATAGATTGCTCAATAGTGGGTTTAGTTTGGGTGGTTTGGACTGGTTTAAGAGTGGATTCAAGATCAGGTTATTGAACATCTTCACGTGTAGAATCAATCTCAGGGTTGATAATAACAATTTCTTTCTTAGCTTAATCTAAAATCTCAGTCCCATCACATTAGGGAACACCTTACTGTGCATGTGGAGTCTCTATGTTTTGTTCATGCACTGGAACAGTGTCTTTAGCCTCATTATTAAGATCTTGTTGATCTTCTTGAATAGGAGTCTTTGGAGAACTATGTCTAGTCCTAGTACAAGTCAATGGAAGTTGTTCCTTGGATTTTTCTTCACTAGGTTTGGCAGTAACTAACTCCATCATGGACTTCATCTCTGTAAAGCTTTTCTTTTCAAAATTTTCTAAATTTGAAATCCTACTTTTTAGATTTACCATTAAAAATAAATGTGAAAATGTGAAAGAAATTAAGTCTGTTAAACAAAATGAACAAATATTAGAAAGTTTACAAAACAAAACTACAGATATAATTACAAATAGATGTATAAATCAAACTATAGAAGGAATTGCAAAAGGTATTATGGAGGCTCTACCAAATCATATAATTATCATCCGAGCATGGTAAGCTCATATCATTATCAATGAAGACCATATCAATATCAGAGTAGTCTAGTAAGATTTAATACTTATGTGTGTTGCTTTTGCAATAAGTATGGACAAATAGAAAAATTTTGTTATTACATAAATAACAAGCTTAGCCAACAAGAAGTAAAAAAAAAAAAAAAGCAAAGCTTGAATTATAGTTGGCCCAAGCTAGTCAAGGTTCCTGAATGGATTTAATCAATTTTTTTTTTAAATGCAGGAACATGAAACAAAGCTAAAAGGATTATAGTACCTAAATAGTAAGTACTAACAATAGGTGTCAGGAGATGTTTTGTTTTTCACAAATCTAGAATGGAAAAATGGAGGTTATGTCAAGTTCGATGGTGATAATAAAGGAAAAATAATAGCAATAGGTACAGTAGGCTTTCCCTCTAATACAATTGAAAATGTCTTTAATGATTGGATCTTTCCCTTTAACAAAAAAAAAATTCTTAGCTTACTTTGAGGACTCAACTTTATTATACCCTAATCCTTCTCTTGAGTTACTCATTCTTAGAGATGATATTAACTTTTGTAGTTTTTCATCACTTTTAGAAAATTTAGTAAACATTGAATTCAAATTTTTGGAAACTTTATCGATTCTTACATTAAGTTCTTCAATTTTTTTTCTTAAAGTATTATTTTCTTTTGTTAACATATCTTGTTGATGGAAATCAAATCATTCAAGTTACAAGACTGCTTACTCGAGCTAGAACCAAAGGACTACATAATCTAACATTAAAAGTTCTACTCGATCAAATGGAACCCGAAGAAAATCACATAGTATCTTCATTTCTTTTACATGATTGTTTTACATTTAATCAGGTACAATTGTCAATGCTCTAAGGCAACAACCAAGTAAACAAATTAGAGGCTGGCTCACTTAAACCAGTGACTCACCTTTGAATAGGTAATAATCTACTTCAGCGGGCAACTTTACTTTGCATTTTTTTTCTTTTAATTTTTTTAGCCAATATTTTTCTCTTTTAGAAGGCAACTATAAGTACTCTTTTGATAGAAACAAAAAGATAGCTTATTGACATTTTCATAAGATACAAAAGGGAGTCTTTTCTTTAATTCTCATAACTCTTATCAATCCATTGACTATAGCGAGTTAAAGCATTGGAATTGTTGTGTGTTATATCAACAAATACCGAACTTAGACAATCCTCTACTAGTGCATCATATTTAGTAAGGGAATTGGGGTTCTTGCATAACGTTTAGGTCATTCACTTTAGGTTTGTTAAAATTGTCTTTGGGATTTTATGTTTATTTGATTCCTTTTTTAATTTGGCATATCATAATTTTGGTATCAGAGCATGGTTAAGAGAAGGGCTTATAACGTAGGTTGCTTAATTGGGGATTGAAAATTAAGGTTTGTGCCATAAGTGTACCATGTATTGCTTGATTGTGAATTGAACAGGTTAGTGTGTGATTTGTGCCATGGGTTGATTTATTGTTCTAAATTGAAATTAAATAAAGGTTTAAATTAGGGTTTATGCCGTGGGCTGTGTCGTGTTGCGCCATGGTTGCATTATTGTGGAATTGAGACTAGGTTTATGCCATGGGTTACTTGTTGTGAATTGGAATTGATCAAAATTGAAATTAGAGTGTGTATGTTATGGTTTTGTTATTGTGATTTGGGAATTGAGCAAGGGTTAAGATTTGGGTTTATATTGTGATTCACGTGATTATAGATTAGAATTGAGCAAGGGTTGAGTTTCGGGTTTATGTTGTGGTGTGTGTGATCGTAATTTAGGACATTTGTGTTAAGACTGCAATTCAACAATTATGTCGAATGATAGTGTGAATGGAGGAATTGGGGATAAAGCCAACAGTCAAGTTAAAGGAGGAGGTTAGGGATGTCGTACCACAAGTGGTAGAAGAAACTTAGAAGAGCAATTAAAAGATCTAACCACCATTATTGCTAATTTAGCCACACGGGTGAATCAGATAACACTTCCACAACAACCAGTGGAAAATCCGCCAGCACCCCCACCTCAAGTAGCCATTAATGATGCTTGTAGGGAGGGAGAATTAGGAGGTAATAGGGGAAGGTGATTTGGAGGAAATTACCATGCCTACCCAGAAGGAAAAGATGATAACTTTGAAGATGAATTCTATCATAACTATGAGTTCAGGCCACCTAAGGGTTTAGAGTATGTGAAATTATAGATGCCCTCATTCGCTAGAAGAGGGTCTATTGAGGATTATCTTGATTGGGAGGACAAGGTGGAAGGGCTTTTTGATTGTTATGAGATTAATGACAATATGCAAGTACGTTTGGCAGTAGTAGAGTTTACAAGGTATGCCGCCTTATGGTAGAAAAACATTATGGCTAGTAGGAGGAGAGATATTGATGTTGAGATCTGTACTTGGTAGGAAATGAAGCGGGTTATGGGAAAAAGATTTATCCCAAAGCATTACACACATGAGCTATTCATGCGTCTCCACACATTAAGGTAAGGAGGCAAAACCATAGATGAGTACATCTAAGAATTTAAAACATTGATGATTCGATGTGGAGCCATTGAGCCTCCTAAGCAAACAATGGCAGGTTTTATGTCATGCCTAAAATATGAGATTGCTTGTATTATGGAGCTACAACAATATGTTATCCTTGATGAGGCTATACAATTGGCTTTAAAAGTTAAGAGATAGAGGCATTTTAACCCTTATAGAATGAAGAGTAATAGGTATGGATCCTCTAATAAATTGTATGCTTTAGATAGTAAAAATGTTTATAAAGGGGGATATGGCAAGAATGCGGAAAAGAATGCAACTATTACAAACATTAAAGGGGAGATGAAATTTTTTGAGAAAGGGAAGGCAGTTCTTGGAGCTAATAATAAGCAGATAACAGTCGGGTCACCTGGAGGAAAAACCCACCAAATCATGATGTGCTTAGTATCTAATTACAATTACATAAAGCCAATTGGATAATCAACTAAATACAATTCATAAAATGGTATGATTCTACTTCCACGTGAGCCCTAATAGCACAAACCAATTTGATTGAATATGAAATTATAAGGTACTCAATTGGAATTATAATGCCAATCAAAGAAACAAACACAATTGATTCCAATTTCCAAATCAAATGGCATGAATCCAAGCTTAAAAATTCAACCCTAATTTGCATGAATGAAGAACAACATAAAGTAACTAATTCCTTATCAGATATTACTCACTAGTTGGAATTAGGATCAACTTGTAATTTGTTGATATCGCTCACAACAAATCCAAGTTCACTCGCCACAATCCTAGAGTAGAATTGATAAGAGTATTTTTGTGAAAAGTATCACACCTTTCACGTAAAAGAGGCAGCTGAAATGTGTTTATCAAAAGGTCCCCTTCTAAACCTACTTAGCAAGTATTTATACTTGCTCTAAATAATGCAAATTCAACAAAACAGAATTACAAGTAAAACCTACAAGTGACCAGTTTAAACACCAAAAGCAAATTATAAATAAACCCCCAAAAAGTGGTCGGTTTTTCACTTTCATGGAACAATTGTTGGACCAGTTCTTTTGGTTGATGTAAGTCCATGAATGATCCACAATTGATCTTTAGTGAATTTTATTCGCCATCCTATAAAACCGATAAATTTACTTACTACAATACAAAGTTAGATAAATAAAATAACATGCAGATGTTTAGGCTCATTTGTTCAATTTCATTTCCCCACTGCTGGATCTAGAGGTTTGATTCCCATCATCTCCTCGAGCCTTTGAAAGATTTGCCCTCAAATCTAAAGGCCTCTAAAAGATTTACCCTTAAATCAAAGATTTGTTCTTTCAATAATTCAAAACCAAGTAGTTTTGATTAAAGAAAAGTGGTAAGTACATACCATCGTGATAAAGCGTCAGCAACAATATTCTAATTACCCTTCTTGTACTTTATCACATAAGCAAAACCCTCTAAAAACTCCACCCACTTAGCTTAACATTTAGACAAATTCTACTGTCCCCTGAAATGTTTCAAAGATTCATGATTTGTATAAATAACAAACTCTCTCAGGAGGAGATAATGCTGCCACATCATGAGAGCCCTCACTAAGGAATAAAATTCCTTATCATATATAGAATAGTTTAAAGTTGCACCACTCAACCTCTCACTAAAATATGCTATGGGTCTCTTTTCCTGCATTAGTACAGCTCCAATTCCTATCCCAAAAGCATCACATTCCAACTCAAAAACTTTGTTAAAATTAGGTAGAGCTAATAATGGAGCACAAGTGAATTTTTCTTTTACCTCTTCAAAACTCCTCTAGGCCCTTTCACTCAAAATGAAAGGTACATTCTTTTTAGTCAGTTCTGTAAGAGGACTGACAATACTACTAAAGTTATGGACAAAGCATCTATAAAAAGATGCAAGTCCATGAAAACTTCTTACCTCAGTAACTACGGCAGGTGCTGGCCATTCCCTGATTGCCCTCACTTTCTCCTCATCTACCCTAACACCTGAACTAGATACAACAAAACCCAAAAATGTTACCTCAGTTTGGTAAAATGATCACTTCTGGAGATTTGCAAATAGCCGTTGTGCCCTCAATACTGAGAATACTACCCAAAGATGCTCTACATGTTGTTCTAGGTTTTTGCTGTAGATCAGAATATCATCAAAATAAACAACAATAAATTTTCCTAGAAATTCTTTTAGTACATGATTCATCAGCCTCATAAATGTAGTAAGAGCATTTTGAGGACAACTCAGATTTTTTAAGGTTTGCCTCTATACCACACTAAGTGACCATATATCTAAGGAACTTGCTTGAGGCTACCCTAAAGATGCACTTTTAGGGATTGAGCTTCATGTTATATTGCTTCAAAGTATCAAAGGTTTCTTATAAGTACTAAAGATGGTCTTCGAGCTATCTACTTTTAACAATCATGTTGTCCACGTAAACTTTCATGTTTTACCTAATATGTTCTTCAAACATTTTTGTCACCAACCTCTAAAACATAACCTTAACATTTTTTAGCTCAAAGGGCATGACTTTGTAACAATACATTCCAAAGTTGGTGATAAAGAACATGTGAACTTTTTCTTTTAGCTCCATCTTGATTTGGTTATAGCATGAGAAAGCATCCATGAAACTTGATAAAGCATGTTTGGAGGTAGAATCAACAAGCTAGTCAATCCTAAGGAAGGTAAAGCAATCTTTTAGGCAAGCCTTACTGAAATCTATGTTATTTATACACATTTGTCATTTCCTATTAGATTTATTAATTAGTACATAATTGGCTAGCCAATTCGGGTAATGTTCCTCCCTAATAAAACTTACTTTGAGTAGCTTCTACACCTATTCTTCAATAGCTACCTATTGTTCTAGGGCAAAGTGGCTTCTCTTTTACTTAACAACTTTAGCATTGCTATTGATGTTAAGATAGTGTGTTATTATCTTTAGAGAGATACCTAGCACGTCTTATGGTGACTAAGTAAATATGTCACCATTGGAGCTGAGTAAGTTAGCAAGCTATCGTTTAAGCTCTACAGACATTAACATCCCTACTCACATGGTCTACTCGATGCTATTACTAAGTTGAATTTCCTCAATCTCCTCGACTAGTCTTCCCCTAGATGCCAACTTCTTCTCAAATCTAACTTCCACACTAAAGACCTCTTCCCATTTTAAAGCCTTTAAATACAACATATACATTAACTCTTGGTCTTCTCAGCACATACCTACTCTATCAAGCATTGGAAACTTTACCTTCAAGTATAGCATTTAAGATACCATCCTGAAGTTGTTCTAGCTTGGTCGCCCCAATATCACATTATAAGGTAACCAATAGTCTACCACCAAGAAGTCAATATTCTATTAGGCCATAATGTCATCATCCTTGAGTTTTATGGGAAAGGTGACAATGCTTGCAACCCTAATAAGTTAATTATTGAGCCTATACAAATCATGATTGTAAGGTTTCGTCTTCTTTTTTAGTTGAAGATGCATCTAGTCATAGGTATGTTTGAAAATGATATCTATTAAGCTGCCCATGTCAACTAGGATCTTCTTTTCCTTAAACTTGTCAATCCTTACACTGATCACTAAGGCATCATCATGAGAGGTTTGCACTCCAATAAGATCTTCATCTAAAAAAGAGATAGAAGTGTCTAATCATAGTCTTATTCTATGCAACTTAAGGGGCTCAATCAGCCTCTAATATGGTGCCCCTTAACAATTGTGTTAGTCACACCATTGGGAGCTCTATTTTGTTAGTTATTATTATTATTGTCTGGCTTGTTACAACCTTACTCTTCTCACCTCCTCTACGTAGGTCGCTTGATAAAGTTGTAAAGGTTAGTGATATACTCCCTAAAATACCCTCATTGAAAGGGGCCTTTAAGAGCCTTTTTGAGCTAATAACACTCATCTATGTTATGAACCTGATCTCTAGTTTAATGAGGTGTAAGTTGTGAAGCTTAGGATTCTGCACTTCTTATCTTTGGTGTTGTTATCCCAAGATGACCCTTCATCATTCTTAGGTTTAAGGTGATCTTTGATAGATCCCTTGTTATTCTTTTTCTTATCTAACATGTTTGGTTTGATTCCCTTCTTACTAGAATAAAATCTTCTTACTGGATGCATTTTCAAGTTATTCTCTTCAATTCATCAAATTGAAGAAGTCACCAACAAGTTTAACACCCTGAATTATTACATTTAAGGTAACTCCTTTGTCAACATTAGGAATCTCCAACATTGCAACATTAAAATGAGTAAAGTAGTCCATGATCAACTCGTCATGACCTTGTTTGATGAAATTCAAGGTTAACATGTCCTTTACCAAAAGTTTGCTCACTAAGAAGTGTTGATGAAACTAATGGGCGAACTCATCAAACAAGGATAAGGAATTGGCTAGTAGATTATTATATTAAGTTCGAGCAACCTTACCTAAGGTGCTAGGAAAGCTCTTGCAAGCGGTAGCATTACTAAAGCTGTGTAAGTTCATCATCGTTTAGAAATGGCATAAGTGGTCATCCAAATTAGCAGTTCCATCATAAGTGTTAAGCTAAGGTAGATGCACATTTAGTGGTAAGACCTCCTCCTATATCACCTACATAAAAGGAATCTTGTTGATAGAAAATCTGGCAAAGGGATTAGCCTTCTTGCTCTTCTTCAAAAGGCAACACTCGTAAATATTGCACATGTTCAAAAAAAAATTCCAAATATTATATCCACAAAAATTATTCTAAAAATAGATTTCAAAGGCGTAGACCCAGTTTTTGACTTTTTTCCCCCCAAAATTTGTAAAACTAAAGGTGTAGAGTTCATTAGCACCCTCAAGCATTACTTGTCTATGCCTTTAGTGTAACTTTGTTTTTTTCTTTTTTTTTTTACACTTCAGTAGATGGTAACATAGCAAGTTAACCCTTATAAAAATAGCAAATGGTAATATGGTTTGGTCCTAGTTATAATACACTCAAATAAGTCCTTTTTTTATGTATTACAGGTTTCATAACTCCAAATAAGCAAAAATTTATGACCTTTCAAAGTTGAAAAAAAAAAACACTAAAACTATGTAATTTGCTTTTCCAACTTTAAAGGATTATAACTTTTTACTCGTTTGAAATTACGAAGCCCATAATATATCAAAAAAGACTTATTCGAGTGTGCTATAGCTAAGACCAAACCATGTTGCCATTTGGCATTTTTATAAGGATAAAATTACTATCTTTCCATCTGCCAAAGTGTAAAAAAAAAAAAATTTACACTAAAGACGCAAATGGCATTTATGTCTTCAATACAATTATACTAATGGCATGGACATCATTTGTGACTTCAAGCAAATTACTTAAAGGCGTGAGTGACATATGCGCCTTTAGTGCAAATTGTACTAACGGCACAAACTGAGTATGCGCCTTTAGTTTTGTAAATTTTGGGGGGGAAAAAAAACAAAAAAGAAGTCACAAACGAAGTCTGTACCTTTGAAACCTATTTTGGGAATAACTTTTGTGAGTACAATATTTGCGAAATTTATTTTTAAAAAGTGCAATATTTATGAGTGTATCCCCTTCTTCAAGTCGAAGAGGCATTTGATGTAGTCATCAATCTAGTCAATGTCCATGTCATTGACCTATCTATTAGCTTAAGTGTGAGTGTAGATGGTTCAAGTCGGTTATTTTAAGTTAAAACGCTATTGTGGCTATGTGATGTAACTAGCAAGAGTGGAGGGGAACGAGCCTACCCTTATGACATTGAGAGTGAAATTGGTTCAACAAGAACTTAATTGCAGAGCTTTGTAAATCAAGCTTGATGATTTTGTTGTAAGGCATTCACTATTGGTGGTAGCAATAGGGATTTGTTATGTAGAGGCTCTAGAGAATAGGTTAACACATTCTCTAGTTCAGGCATGCTATTTAATTGCTCCAGTTCTACCACTTAAGCCTAAAGCCTAGTGTTGTCATTGTGAATGGATTCATTTTGTGTAACCAGTGTTTTGCCTAGGCTTTCTAAATTGAAAAAACACTAGGCATCAATTTGTTGAAAGTTGGTGTTTATGTTTAGATTGGGTTGCTAGGATGCAGTGACTTAGATGTTTTAGTCCATGACCAAGGCGTCGAGGGTTTCCTTTGATTTAGTAGTTTTGTTCTTGGGTGCCATTAATGTGGTCATCAATATAATCACAAAAACAGTGTCAAATGTTATGTTGAGATTTTCTGGGTGGTTGAGTCGCCTACAAGAAAAGAAAAATAAGATATGGGGGTATTGGAGGCTACCTTAACATGATCACTTTGATGTCTAAGTTAACACAAGATTTGTAAAAATCAAGCAAAGATAATTAGAGAGTCGAGAAAGTTCCCCTAGGCCCTTCACCCAGTAGTCTCAAGTTTTATTTATAGAGGTTGGGACCGATCCTAATATAACAAGTGCATTCATTCCTAAGATTCTCTTCAAATATTATGGAGGGTATAACTTTAAGCAATTCCTTTCCTTATTTGTCTTAGGCCTTTCATGCTTATTTAGTTTCAAGGCACGAGAAGCTGATCCGAATAGGAGGTTAGGGCATGCCAATTGGACCTTAATGCTTTAGTGCTTTGATGATCTATAGGAAGTTGGTCTAGGCACACAGAGCTCAAATAAGGGCCCAAATAGGTCAGATAGAGCCTTGGGAATCTATGCCTAGAAAGCTCTATTAACACAGTTATATACCAATAGAAACTAATCTAGAAAAAGACTTGAAATATAAGCTGTTAAGTTTGAAAAATGTTAGTACTTCCCCTTAAGGGAAAATGTTTTCCCTTATAACGGTCAATTATTTCTATTTAAAAATGTGGTTTCAGCCTATTATGTAAAAGAAAATAAGAAAAATGTTTTGGAAAAGGGATTTTTCCTTGCATATATTTTTTACGTTATCTACTGAGAATCTACTCTGCAGCACGTTCGTATTGTAATGGAAGGTCGCAAGAAAGTAGAAAATCTGAATAGCAAAATTTCATTTCTTTAATAACTTTATAGTTGTCTGTTTGGATTTCAAGGGACCTGGAAATAAAATTTCCGGTTTGATCTAAGAAAATGGATTGTTTTGGGTCATTGGATGAAAAGTCCCAGGTACAAAGGGAACATTCATTATGATACACCATTTTAGATCCTTTTTATTTGCAATCTCTCTAATTAATCTCAACCATTAATCTGAGAATATATTTCCATGACAGAGATACTGGAAACTAGCAGCGCACACCTTGGATGAACTTTTCTTTCTACCAATACCGATGCTAAATGTCCGTATATGTACATCAGAGTTTCCAGAGCAGATTATTATTTTCCCAATTATACATCTCTGGGGAAAGGCATGAATGGCACCATATTTTCTTTCATCTGTACACGAAATTCAAACCACACTATTGAAAAAAAAAAGAAAAAGAAAAAAAGCTCTAAGAAGCAGTTCCCTTGTACTCCTGAATATCCAACTCATGTTCTGCAACCATGATACAAGAATCTTCTTCCAAGGATGATACTGAGCTCTTGTTCTTCAATAGTTGTTCCTTGGGAACATTTAACATGTCTGCTGTGCACTGTACATCAGGTGTTATGCCAATCTTATCAATGTCATGGAGTGCAGGTGATAGATACTTAGCAACTGTGACAAACAAAGCGGACCCATCATGGAGCTCCGTTACACTCTGTATCACACAATAATCAGGAGATATTAGTAATGAATGCTAAGCAAAACGGTTTAGAAGAATATCAAGACAGCCTGTTCTGGTGAATAGGGAACAGAGTCATAGATTTGGCTTTCATCTTCTCCAGGAGAAATCCAGGCTTATCGTAACTATATTATCATTTTGTACAAGCCTAATAGCAGAGAAAGAACCAGCATCCTCATCAAAATTTGTACAACAAAAAAGTTACTTTCAGCACCATTTCAATTTCTTCATTACCAGACCAGTAAGATCCTATAGATAATTATCTTGCTTAATGAATACCTGAATCTTCCCTTTACCAAAAGTTTTGTGCCCAACAAGAATTGCACGGCCATTGTCATGTAAAGCACCTGCCAATATCTCACTTGCACTTGCACTTCCCTCATTGACCTGTTTTAGTTAGTATCATAGGAGACAGCAAAAGACCACAGAGAGGAAGTGCAGATGAGTTTTTGATCCAGCCAACAGCTAATATTTTAATATTCTCTTGAATGCTTAAGAAAATGAAGATATGATGTCCATTTAGAATAAGTTGGTAGCAACATTATCATACAACTGCCTCATAAGCTAGCGGTCATCTAGATTTGATAAAATCCACCTTATCCAAGTATGTTGGAAACTAACAAGATGGTAATGATCATATTGATAAGTTCTCTTAATAGCTTAAATAAGAAGTTCCCGGTTCTTACATAAAAAATTACCATAGGACATAAGAACCCCTTTTTCCCAGAAGAACATCTACTTCCAATGGCTTTCAACATTTACTATGAAAAGAATATACCATACGATCACTGCTGAAGAATCCAAGATTGGCAGTATGGATTTAGATTTACAATCAACTCATTCAAGATGATGTAATTTAACATTTTATTTTGTACCAGTTCTCCTAATTAAAGCCTCTCCTTAGAGCATGGAATAATCTCACAATCAATGACTTGAAGAGATCTAATTGATGGCTTTCACTTACAAGCACAACAAGTGGATCATGTGTTATTGCATGTCCATTGACCAAGTTGATGGGTAACAAGTTCCCACCACGGTCAATTGTGTTAACAAGTGTCTCATCACCATCTAGCCATATTTGTGCAACGTCAAGTCCTGCTTTTACAAGACCGCCCTGGGAGGTATGTTATAGCAATCAGTACAAATGAAAAAAGAAAGAGAAAGAAAAAAAAATGTAGGAATTATACTGTTCTTAGCATAAGAATATTACAGGGTTGTTTCTCAAATCCAGTATGTATGATCGGACACCTTGACGCTCCATTTCTTGAACTGTATATTCCATATCAGTAGCAGCACTCTGTGAGATTGACCCGTTAGCAGCAAACCACTCAGCACCACAAACAATAAAAGGTGCTACAAATTTAGGAAATAATCAGATATAGAAACTCTGGTCATTGAAGAGAATAACGCACATGGGAAGGAAAAGAGCATCTTTCTCCTCAAGAGCAGTTGCATTTACCTGAGAGAAGGCTGACAGCTTAACATAACCAGTCTTGGAGAGGCTGCCATCTGGGGCTCTATGAGGAATAATCGCACTGGATATTGGAGAAAGTTTGATGTACTCTCGTGGTAATTTTACCTACAGAAAGATGAGGAAACCCAAGATCTATAAAGCAAGTTTAATGTTAGAAGTAGGCAATGAGAAGAAAAAGTCAATTATCAGCTCTTAGAACAATATAAAAGGTTATCAGGCTTCGGAAAACAGGTGAGGAGTTGCACAAAATGCTAGAATTCAATCAGCACAAGTTCAAGAAACAAAATATGGGTACCTCTCTCACGGTAGAATCACCTCCCCCATTGCCCTGGAAAACAGAATCAAGGTTACTTTTGCTTGTGTAACATTAAAGCGAAATAGTACTCAACTTTGCCAAGCAGAGAAAAGTGCTAGGGAGAAGCTTGTTTTAACAGCAAAAGCAAGAATTTGAATTCTTTACAAAGGTAAAATATGGCTTTATCTGACATTCCATTTTTATAACAGATAACATAGAGAACTTCCAAGGTCTATGTTTGTAATACACTTGTTTTTATAAATAAATAAATATATGTATAAACATAATAAGTGGCAATGTTGTAAATAGAACAATGGGATAGGAGCAGTTTCGTCTTTTCTTAGCCGGACTATAAAAGCAAACTAACCTAAGGTTTATCCTTTTTCACACTTTAACAAATTATAGCAGTCTAAAGACACCTAAAGAAAGAGAGAGAGAGAGAAACCCTCTTCAAGAAAACCTAAAGTAATTCAAGGAGATATCGCAGCGCAACAAAAAGGTAATGGTTTAAAGTTATTGCAAGACCTATTCTAACAGTGAAGACCCAATCACGAAACGGTTTTGTTTGTATATAGGAATTGAACTGAAGAACGAGTTTAAGGACGAATTGAACAAGCACAAAAGTTGTTGAATTTAGAGTTCCAAGTAAGGAATTCTAATTCATATTTTTATATTTACTTAAGCTTAAGATTAGAAAATGAGGAAATTGAATGAATTAATATAGAAAAACTAGGGTTCAAAAAACAAACCGAGAGATATACAACCATCCAAAACGGTCGTGTTGCTCTTATGTTGAATTTAAAAGTTATGCCGAAAGATACATGGTCTTCAAACATGGTCGTGTTTCGATCATGTTTAAGCTAAATCTCATCAAGAGATACACAACCCTTAATACGATCATGTACTAGCCTGTATTGGGCAACACAACCTCCAATACAGCTGTGTTAAGTGAAAGACATTACCAATATATATCAAATTACCTTTTTATTTATCAAAGTTCTACACAATCGAGACAATTAGTAAAACCTTAGATAACCTAATAGATTAAGGGGAATTAGGAGAGTTATATTATGTTTAGATTAGTACTAAGAATGATGTCTTGATGATTATATAGATATCAACTTAAATTAAATTTGGGACAAGAAGTGCTTAAGGCTATGATTCTAGGTATGTATTTACTTTATTTGTTGTATGTGATTGCTAGTTAGCTATCTAATGAGTTGTATGTGAAATAATGAAATGTTAAGGTGTTATGTGAATTAAGTGGTATCATGAAGCAATACAGTGTTATATGAATTGAATGAGATATGTTGCTTGTGCTTGGCTTGGCCTAGGAGCCCATAGTGGCAAATCCCTAGGGGGTACCTTGATAATCGGTATGCCGCATTATCCCTAGTGGAGTTGTGTATCGAAATGATTTGAGATAGATTAGGGTTAGACGTGGCCTGTAATGATAGTTTCCATTAGGGTTAGACAGGGCCCATAGAGGTAGTTCCCACTAAGACAAAACTTGTGTGTATCTAGGTCATAAGTACCCCTATGTGTTATAATTCATTTTGATGTTGATGTGTGAACTAAATTGTGAATGTGTTGAGAATAAATATTGCACATATGCATGTGATAATAATGTGGTGTGTCATGCGCATGTGAGTGTGGTACTCACGTATTGAGCTTAGGCTCACTCCCCTTTCTATATTTTTTTTAGCTGTAGGCAAGAGTGATAAGCAAGTGGAATATGATGAGAATGGAGACTTGGTGAGGTACTATATGGATGAAACGGGAAGAAAACACTACTATTATGTAGAGAAAGAGTTCTTGTAATTTGAAGTTTTATTAGCCAAATTGAAGTGATAGAGATATTTGTTATTTTGAGATTTGATTATTATTAAATAATGAGAATTTAGAATGACTCATCTGAGAGTCATTTAAAGTTATAATAGTATGATGAAAAATGTAAATGATTAGATTTTTGAAGTATGATAAAGTTTTAAAGCCTTAGCATATCACTTGATAGTAGTGACATGTGACAGGCTGTGATACTCCAGGTTTTGAGGCGTTACAATGTTACTGGTAAGCAATTACGTAGTGTACGCTCATCATTTAGATTAACAAAATTTGAAAGGATGAAGCAGCATAGGAACAGTGAAGAAATGATTGCATCTACTGCTTATAGCAACATTAGTATTCAAAAGGTAAAGATGAACAAGAGTCATGTTACTTTGTGAACTTTCACTATAACTATGGTTCCAGCATGGCCTCTAAGCTTCTGTGCTGCAATTTCACTACCAACACCATCAAGTCTCTCCCCTGAGTTGAATAACATAGATGGAACTGAGATTAGGATATGCATAAGGTCATTGTGAAAAGTTATGTGGCACAATTATACTCTCTAAATATAATTTCAATCACCAGTAAAGGTCCATTACAGAACATGTTAGAAGCATTCCACATGTACATAGAGAAAAACAAAAGCATAAAATATTATGGATATGGTCTAGAAAATAAAAATAAATTACTGCTATTTTTTATTGGAGGCAAATTATCATTATTAGTATTTTAATTGATATTATTAGGAAATCATTATATTTTAATATTAGAAATTGACAAGGAATACTCTTACATGAAAATCTTTTATTTTGAAAATATTGACCTAGACTCATATATCTAAGTGATCTTATGAAAGAAATAAACAAGTCAAGTATTAAGTTATTTTCTTTTTGTTCATCTTTTATTTATGAGATTGGTGGTCCTCTATAATAAGCCCTCACAGTCCTAGACTAGAGGAATCTCTTTCAATGAGCACTAAACCTTTTCTTTATTTCAACCCTGATTAGATCTTACACCCATGCTCATAACAACTTGATATCCAAACTATCATGGGTAATTTCTTGTAACTATTTCAAAATTACATGTGATATCTTGATAAGATTGAAGCCAAGAAGCATGTGCTGACTGTACAACAAGTGAAAGTGCCCAGCTAGCAAATTAGCATGGGTGGTAAGAGCAGCTAAATTTGGCAGCCATCACTGGGGAACAGCCAAACAAGTGGCAAATGATTGATGAGATGAATCCTAATCATCCAGATACCAAGGGTTGTGTCGAGGACAACAACCCAGCATGCGATACCACTTATATGAGGCCTTCACAAGTGCTTAAGTCATTGAGCATAAACTTCTTGTGCTGGATTCAACTCCCGTTCTTCATCCACACATCCAACCACCGTAGACAGACAAGTGTGTAGACGAACTGCCATGCCACTTCCATGATCCCATATTTAAACGCATGTAAACTCTACATTGACAATGCATGACCACTTAGGTAAGCTACTCGACTCACATTATGCCCTCCCGGTGATCTCTACTCGTAGTCAAAGGGGGAGCAATTGTTATCAAAGTCATCAAAGGAGATCGAGTAGATTCACTGCCTTCCACCAGGCCTGTTTACAGTATTCTCAAATATGGCAACTACAGCCCAAATAGCGGAGAAGTCGATCGCCTTCGAGCTTGAGGACAAGCTTATTTTCTATGAGGGGGGTGATGTTAGGTGACGCAGCGCGGAAAGCGTAACGAAACGAATCCGAATATGGATTGGTTTCACAACAACAAAGAATAACTCTTTGATACCAACTCTGGTTGCGCACAACCGATGAACGGAGAAAAATCTCTCTCAAAGTGTATTTCAAAGTATAATAAAACGTAACCCTAACATGTCTGACAAAAAGGTATATATACTTCCCCATAAAATATCTAAAAGAGGAAAAACGAAGCGTACATGTAGAAATAAATAATGATATACACGTCTATAACCTATCGCATACACGGCCGTGCCTCTAGGCCGTGTATGTTTTTGGGCATGTGACAAGCGCAGTACACGGTCGCATACACGGTTGTGCCTCTAGACCGTGTATGTTTCTGGGCATGTGATGACCGCATTACACGGCCGTGTCCCAAGCCGTGCCCGAACCTGTGTAAGCTTCTGTGAGGATCCTGCTAGAACACACGGCCGTGTCTCTGGCCGTGCCTGTACCCGTGTAAGCTTCTGTGGAGATCTAGCGCGATACACGACCGTGTATCCACCCGTGTGTTATAATGCGGACATCGTGGCGGACACAGGTTGACACATGGGTGGATACACGGTCGTGTATCACGTCAGATCTCCACAAAAGCTTACACAGGTACAGGCACAGCCAAAGACATGGCCATGTGTTCTAGTAGGATCCTCACAGAAGCTTACACGGGTTCGGGCATGGCTTAGGACACGGCCTTGCAATGCGATCGTCACATGCCCAGAAACATACACGGTCTAGAGGCACGACCGTGTATGCGACCGTGTACTACGCTAGTCACATGCCCAGAAACATACACGGCCTAGAGGCGCGGCCGTGTATGCGATAGGTTATAGACGTGTATATCATTATTTATTTCCACGTGTACGCTTCGTTTTTTCTCTTTTAGATATTTTACGGGAAAGTATATATACCCTTTTGTCAGACATGTTAGGGTTACGTTTTATTATACTTTGAAATACACTTTGAGAGGTAGAAGAGTAAACTTTACCTCATCCTTCTCTAGCCGGTAAACATTCTCTTGTCCTTCATGCTTGGCATCAACATCAAACTACCAAGGCCTCCCAAACAAAAGATGGCATGCATCCATGTTCACGATGTCATAATAGACCTCATCCCTATACTTCCCTATAGAGAAAGGTACCCTGCATTGCTTAGTGACTTCGATCTTTTCAGCTGCTTTTATCCACCAAATAGTATATGGGTTCGGATGTTTTTCAGTCGGAAAATTCAATACCTTCACCATTTCTCTACCAATGATATTCTCGCAACTCCCACTGTCCACAATCAACTCAAACACCCGACCGTCAACAGTACATCTAGTGCGAAACAACTGATGTCTCTGGGTCTTTTCATCACACTTTGGTGCTAACATCAATTTTCTGATGATGTATGCCTCCTCATCATCCCCATAACCATCATCACCATAATACTCATCTCCTCCATCCGGTTCACAACACACCTCATCATCCTCCCCTCTGTCAATAACATTGACTGGTCTCCTATTGGGGCACTCATTGGACCGATGGCCCGGTTGATTACACCTATAACACTTTCCCATAACTGGTTTAGCATAGGGGTTGTTCTGTTTAGGTGCCTCCTTAGTCTCCATTGGTTTCCTGCTCACCACTCTATCATCTCTCTTATCATTAACCCCACTTTGCACTTCCTGGATAGCCTTCCCCTTATCTGTACCTGTTGTATTGAATCCATCATTCCTAAACCTTCTGTTACCCCCATCAAACCTATTGGTCTTCTCTTGCAGCATCATCTCTGCCCGAAGAGTCATGTTTTTCGCTTCATTAACATTGTGCAAAACATGAACTCCTATCTTCTCCCTAATTTGCAACTTCAACCCATCCAGATATCTAGCCACCTGCTGCCCCTCACTCTCCCTTAGATCGTTCCTCTCAGCCAATCTCATGAATTCCGCCGTATACTCATATACTGTTCTCTGACCTTGTCTACACTTCTGATATTGCTGAAATAATATTTATTCGTAGTCAGGAGGTAAGAAATCCCTTTGAATCAATTGTTTCATCCTATACCACATTTGCACCGGTTACCTGCCCTCTCTACATCGCCTGTTCTGCAATCTCTCCCACCATGCCGAAGCCCCTCCTTTCAATCTACAAGCCACTAACTTCACCCTACGATTCTCCGACACTTCCATATAATCAAAGAAACGGTCTACCTCCGCCAACCAATCTAATAAATCTTCAATGTTCAAATTACCAGTAAAAGAAGGTATATCTACCTTTAATTTGAAGTCGCTGGTGTCTCCTTGATCATACCCATGGTGATTCCGGCGATATCCACCACCACCATATCCTCTCCGCTGTGGTTGTTGATTCCCGATCAACCAATCATCCTCCTCGTCAGAATCCACATCACATGCTTGGATTCTTTGATTCGCAGCGACAAATCTGTTGACAGGAACGCCAAGAGCAGGATTTTCCCTGGGTCTTACTCTACCAGCATCTCTATCTCTGTTCGTATTGGTTCCCATCGCGTCAAAACGCTCAACCAGATCATCAAAGCGCTGTTCGAAACGCCGGAGTTTCTGATCCATGGTGTCCAACACTGCCCTTTCAGCTTACACTTCGGTTCGTAGAGCTTCCATATCTCGAGCAACGTCCGGAACATGACCGCCTCCTGAACTACCGTCACTTGACATCTCCACAGGAAATTTTCCTTGCTCTGATACAAACCGACGCAGCGCGGAAAGCGTAACGAAACGAATCCGAATATGGATTGGTTTCACAACAACAAAGAATAACTCTTTGATACTAACTCTGGTTGCGCACAACCGATGAACGGAGAAAAATCTCTCTCAAAGTGTATTTCAAAGTATAATAAAACGTAACCGTAACATGTCTGACAAAAGGGTATATATACTTCCCCGTAAAATATCTAAAAGAGGAAAAACGAAGCGTACACGTGGAAATAAATAATGATATACACGTCTATAACCTATCGCATACATGGCCATGCCTCTAGGCCGTATATGTTTCCGGGCATGTGACGAGCGCAGTACACGGTCACATACACGGCCGTGCTTCTAGACCGTGTATGTTTCTGGGCATGTGACGACTGCATTACATGGCCGTGTCCCAAGCCGTGCCTGAACCCGTGTAAGCTTCTGTGAGGATCCTGCCAGAACACACGGCCGTGTCTCTAGCCGTGCCTATACCCGTGTAAGCTTCTGTGGAGATCTGACGCGATACACGACCATGTATCCACCTGTGTGTCAACCTGTGTCCGCCACGATGTCCCCATCATTAGGAATCATAATTTGGCTGCATTTTAGAAAATTTTATGTTATTTTAGGAGCCTTTTAGTATGTTTGCTAAAGTTAATCTTTTTCCTACCCTCAAAGTCAATATTTAATGTTATTATTTTCCTTGCTTGTCATGTCATTATTATATACGAGAATATTAGTAGCATGATATGACATAAATGAGTTAGGTCTTCAAGTTATAGAGTAATATGATTGTTAGAAGCATTAGAAGTAGAAAAATTAAAAACATAAAAAAAGACCATTGGAATTAAAAATCCAAAACTAGAAGTTATTCAGAAACTATACAAGTTAGGGTTTGAACAAGTCAAAAGTTGTCAAAAATTCTCAAAAGGGTTAGAAAATACTAAATCTATAGTAGTCGATTAGTTTCAAAAACTTAACTTTAGAACCTCATAACTTTTTTATAAAGAGTTACAGATCCCTTAATAAGCAGCCTTCTTTGAGTTGAAGCAAACTACTTTACCGTTTGGGTCCACCTTCGATATCAAATTTGTGTATTTCATTGTGTGGCAAAGCATCCAATAATTTTGCCTAGATTTCTAAAGTTTTTTTTTGTTAATTTAGTTTTTCATTATATTTTATTTATTTTTCTTAATAGTTTTATGGTTTTAGTTTATAAATACTTATTAAATAGTCTAACCAGGGGATCGTTATTAATTATTATTGAATATTACAAGTTGTTTTCTTCCTCATATTTTGGTGTTCATACTTTACATTATATCACAATATTATGCACAATCTCTTGAGTTTCATCTTTATTTTCTAATATTGATATTCATAGTAAGATATCATTTCTCTTAGAAATTTTTATAGATATTCTTATATCAATATTATTTATTTTTATAAGCTTAGACCTAGATTTATATAAATATCGTGTTGAATCTATTAGGAATATAACTCTCTATAGATGGGGGGTCCCAGTAAGAATGGTCACATGCATATCATGTAAGTACCGCACTACACATAAATTCAAAGAAAAGCAATTCAGAGATAGCAAATGGTGTAATAACTAAGGAGAGAGTGGTAGGAAGGAGGAATAGGCAATTTCACGTGTCTCGAATGCACAAGTGACAATCAAAAGAGCTAAGGCGACCTCAAGCATCAACCTTGTAGTTCTTGGGCAATGGAGATCGTTCTTCACCTGATCTCTTGTTCGATCTTTGAGAGTAGAGAACTCTTAGTAGAATACCGTTTCTCTTATCTTTAGAATTCGAGGGAAAAGGTCCATTAATGAGGAGGAATGACTAAATATTTATAGACTCTTGAGCCTGATAATATCTGTTAAATCACTTTAGCGATCAACAGGCAAGATGGAGTCTACTCAATTTAAGATTATCCTAATGAGTTTGCTATAGGTCCAGGACTAGTAACCTACCTCATAAGTACATAAGCTTACCTGAGAAAGGTTGGATATGGATGGACCAGTCCAACGATTTCTGTTCCGAGCTCATCAAGCTCATTCTCCCAAAGTCATCCCAATAATTGGACTGAACTCATTAGGCCTTATCACTTAGCCTAATAAGTCAAATCAAATAATCAATGGGCTTAGCCCATTATATTTATGTAATATTTTTAGCCCTCTACATTTTACCCATTAACCAAAGTCCTTTGGATGAAGTCGAAAGGGTTTGAGCATTATATAAGCCTTTCTAATGATTATGAAATTACTTGGTGCATGCACGCTTTTGGAATAGTTGCACTGTTGCCATATACATGTTTTACGTGATTCATATTATAAGAGCTTAGAGCCAACACTACATATAATTTAGGTTTTTTTTTAGTGCGCAAGCTTATAGCACCATTTAATTGCGCGTCTCCTTAAGCTCATTAAAGCGACCTTGCCCTTAAGACCACATATGCGTAAATTTTCTTTAATAGACAATTTATATGTATATATATATTTCATCTTTGTGAAGTATCTAGCTTGCCAAGTTGTCTTCAATATCTCAATTATCTGTTAATGACTTCAGCTGACTTATTAATTCCAATCTATGGAAATGAACCAATAAACTATATATTATGCGCACATTAATTTTGACAGGAGTAGAAATTCTAAATAATAGTAATAACCTCATGTCTGACACCACCTTAGCATGCCGTATATCTTTGATATATTACCAATAAATCCTCAAATTATCATATTATACATATCTTCGTTATCATACCAAATATGCCTCAAAACAAATACCTAAGTAAAATCTATTCAATAAAATGTCTTTACTTGATCGAATACATCCCAACGAGAACTTCCCTTTCTAATATATCATAATAAATACCGAATCCAACTTTACATATTAATAAGATCTCTAGAATCTAGTACTTGCTAATTTTAAATCATTGGGCTCTATCTTCTTTCATTCATACAATCGACTATATATATGTATATGCATCCATTTACTTCCCTTCTTGCTTCAAGACCTATTAATTCCCTCTCCAGTCATTAAGCGACAACAACTGAGTGTGATCGTACTACTGGGTGTATCAAGGAATGCCATACTCTATCAGAGATAAGCATTGAGGAACTTCAGTATAAATATCAAGCGGATCGAGGCAAACTTTCATCATGAGACAAACATCAAATACTGGCTTTAATTTGTACAAATTTAGGCGGCAAAATGGTTCATGTGACTTGAAGAATAGTGGTTAATGCTTCCCCACCAATATTACCACTCCTTTTCTCCGATCCCTCATTCGAGTTTTTTTTTTTTTTTTTATAACCGTAGGATTGTAGTGTAGGCACCCGTGATGTTTGTCGATCTCGTTTTGGTAATCGGAATCGCTTCGCCAGACGATGCAAGTTCAATTCTGGGATAAGGAATCGTTGTGTTTCGCTTCTGGGTTAAGGACGTTGCAGGTTCAATTCTTGTTTCTTGTAGCAATTTTTTTTTTTTTTATAATATAATTGATGAGCAATGGTTATAAATATCCTTTGCTGCATAAGGGACAGACGTAAGCACTCCCTTCTTTTTTGTTTATTCATTCCCATGTTAAGACCTAATTATTGTCTCTTGGAATATGTTAATGATGTAGACATGTCCGTGTAAGATGCAAATTACTCAAAGCCCTCTTTTTTCTTCAAGGTACGAGCAAAAAAATATTCAAAATCTAAGCCAATGAAGCCTTCAAAGCTCACAACTACGCCCAAGCAATCGAATTGTATAGCTAAGCCATAGAGATAACACTATATACTAGGCCAACCGTGCACTTGGTCATATGCAGTTAGAAGAGTATGGAAGTGCAATACTGGATGCTTCCAAGACTATCGAAATTAAACCTGAATCCATGGGGCGTTTAGCAGCAGATTCGAGGGGTCTTAATCTCGCCGGCTCGAGACAATTGCTTGCGTTAATCGTTTGACAATTTGTGGTCGCATCAGTAATATCAACTCGTGTTTCACTTTGGCTCAAGAATAGGCAGCACCTTGGAGAGCGGCAGCTTCAAAAAGTAACAGAGCAAAAACGATACTTGTCCCAGTTGAGTATCAGTTTTTTTTTTTTTTTATCGTTAAATAAGTGCATCCCATTCTTTTCTTGATTCACTCTCCGTTATCCTCAGCTGCTCATCTTTGTCATCATAAAAGCAATAGCTTTATATTACATAAGTATTACAGCTTGATCGTGACAAGCAGGGGTGGCCAAATTCATGTGCTATTCACGAGGTTTGATGCAGTGACAAAACTTGCTCTGAAGTGTGACCGGAAGTTGGTCAGTATCAGAGACGATGCGCTGGTGTATATCATCCTCCGGTGCTGTAACCTCATGCACCCGAAGCTCAAGTCCTGCCACAACGTCACCCCGCCGAAATCACCGCTTTTGTGAACGATTGCAAGGGTCTGAAGCGGCAGAAAGGAGCTCAGTTCCTCAACTTGTTTTTTTTTTCTTTACCTGTTCCGATGCATTTGATGCCTGGTTTTGAATCAACTCAAACTAGCGGGTCAGATTCTATGATTTCGTTTCCTCAGGTTATATCAGGACCCAATTCACGGCAAAGGCTAATGGACAGTTCTGAGGTAGTTTTATTTTATTTTTTTTAGCGCCATCCTCTCATGCTATTATTTATTCGACAAGTGGTAACAATTTAATCTTATTGGCATATCAAAGCAATGACAAGAAACAACCAGCTCGCGAGAATTTAATTCCTCCTTGTTTGGTTTAGATATTTCCAGGTTCTTACCTTGAGCATGCAATGAGAACTTTTGCAACAAATCTGTTGCTCCATATAATAAAAGTTGGGACGGTGTGGCTGGTTCCTCGATGGTGCTAGACTCGGATTCTGGCACCCTAAAGCAACACCACTAGGTAAAGTACCTTTTCCCTTTGCATTATAGCTCTGCTGAGCTCCTTTTACTAGAGTTAAAGTTCCTTTAATGGCACCATTGGCGTTTCCATCAAAGCCCCCATTAACAATCTCAATAAGCAAAGACTTCTGGTCAAAAGAAGCAGAGGAGGGAACCTCCACTTGAGGAGGTGCGGTAGAACTTGGGGTGTATAGAGCACTTGCAGGAGATGCAATAGAATTTGGCTCCTCGGCTTCACTATTCATCAACGATGAAATATCCGAGGGATGTTTTTGTTCAAGAGACCGATGTGGAAGGATTTGAGGCTAGGCGCTATTCTTTGTCACTGGGATATCATGTTTTACTTCCACCAGATCTGTCGAAAAGGTGATCAAGAGGCCTCGTGGAATCTGAGAAGTTGTTGTGGATGTCTTGAATGGCAAAGCTCAGGTCATCTATTAGCCAACTTTTGTTAATGAGGAATCAATACACGAAGTTAGTGAAGATGCTAGACTTGAAGCCATTTTTATCAAAGATGAAACTAGTGAGAGAACTACTCAAATATGCCAAATATGCATCAATGGTATGACTTGCACATCTTGTTCTTCCACTGTTGAATCAGCTCTACAAGCAGTTCGTGGAGTACAAAAAAGGCCCAAGTGGCCTTGGCAACTGAAGCAGAAGATCCATATGATCCAAGGATCATTAGTAGTGCTCATTTGCTACAAACCAAAGAAGATACTGGCCTTGAAGCAGTTATTCTCAATATAGGATAGGATATGAGCAACATACAACTTAAAGTAGAGGGCATGTGGACTGATCACTCTATGAGAATCATTGAAAAAATCTCTCCAAGCACTCCTAGGAGTGGAAGGAATTGATATAGATCCTTTACTACAAAAGGTTGTTGTTTCTTATAAACCGGTTTTAACTAGACCAAGAAATTTCATGAGAGCAATTGAGTCCACTGGATTCGACCATCTGCCATGTTGCTAGCATCAACAAACCCATGCTGATTAGTTGAAGTCTTCTTTGCGATCAAGCCTCAATTTGCTCTTCTTTTCTTTCTTTCTTTTTTTTTTTCTTTATTTCATCTTTATGTATATCTATTTTAGTGCTCCAATCTTACCTAAATGATAGTGATCAATAGTAGTAGCAACGGTAGGGGCTATAGCAGCAGCACTCGTCAATGCACTCCAGCATGGTGATTATAGGACAAGGTAGATTATAGAGCAAGCCCCGGAGCATGTTGATAAAATGCCAAATTTCTTTGGGATCTTTGCCTAAGATCTATGCCAATAACATAAGCAGCTTCTTTGCTATGTTTTCCTTCTACAATGGAGGCTTTTTATTTATTTATTTATTTCATTCGCCCGCTTCACAACTACTTTCTGCTAAATCTTACAATTGTCATATACGTAAGGCATACTTATTCTCCCAAGTCTTTTGAAATTAGGCTCCAAAGGGAAAATAAGATAAGCTTCCAGACACATGCCAAAGGTAGTATTAGATACATAAACTTGATCAGTAGCTCCTCAGTAGACTGTTGTGAGTTTAATTTAGATTCGTAGATGGCTGACATCCTTTGGAGCTTAGTACTTACATTCCCTATCTTATTTTATCTATCTTTTTAAAATAATCCTACTTAATAGGATTAGGTTTCTGTAAATGGTGGTCATGTAGATTTGGTAAGCTATACGTTGCCTATTGTTCTATGAAGTTGTCATTTCCATTCCATCTATACATATCTCCCCTTGCACAGAATTTGCATGCCATGATTGTATCATTATTATTTTTGTTTATTCGTCTAACTTTGAACTCGTTTGCTCATTGACTATGATGGGGTCCAATTTTTTTATGAAGTTGAAGAAAAGAACAGACACTAGCCTCAGCTACAAAGGCAAACTTCTTGAGAACCAAAGAAAGAAGGCCAAAATCCAGCTATGGCCATTAGTCGGATCGTGTCGATTCCCCTATTAGTGATACTTGATGTTGTCGAGAGCTAGTCGGATGATGACCTGTTCAGAAACACACTCCCTTACCTCAACAAGTGGCTGAACAGTAATTAGATTGCCTAAGGCCGATAGGTTTGCCTTTGATTTGTCCCCTTCATGGGAAGATCCGTTAGTGCGACTTATCGTGAAAGTCATCTTTTGGAAATTTGTAGTGGATAGATGTTTCAGCCAATTGCAGTGATGTACACTATCTTACAAGGCACTGTCTTTAAAACAAAGTGTGTTCGATAGTGGACATTCTCATTCCAACCTTGTTCACAAGTTTTCTTAGAGAGCAAATAGGAACTTTGTTCCTCTAAGTTTGCTCTAGTTATAATCAGCAACTTTACCAAATTTGGCAAGTGATAGGGACTTCATCCCTCTTCTTCCTTTGATCATGTGTGATAGGAACTTCATTCCATTTCCTCAATAGGAGCATTCTTATCCACCATAAGGCTAGATGATATTGCTCTCTTGAAGAAGACTAAGATTCTTTATTCCATTATTACTTCCACTCAACTGCAGTTCCCGCACAAGAGTGAGATGGAAGTGTAGCTATGACTTAGGATCCTTTATGCCATTACTACATCCACTTAACCATGGTTCCTACAAGTGAGCGTGATGGAAGAGTGATTCCCATGTTTCTTTGAGGATTTGAGGGGAAATACCCCCAATTTCTAGGTCCAAACCATAGATAGGGAGTAAGTATTCTCATTTTGTGTACTTACATATTTATATGAATAAGTCTTATATTGATAGTTCATGTATTTCCTTCTATCATTGCAGGTGATAGAAGTTTGTTTGTCAATCTTATTGAAGCAAAGATGTCACAAGGTCAAGTATAGTAGACCTCCAGTAGAGCAAGCCTTACACACAGTAAACCTTAGTAGGTCTTGGGCATAGTAAGCCTCAACCATGGCATGTGTTGCATGTAAAGGGACTTAAGCATAGTAAGCTTGGTGTGTACTAGGCCTTAGTAGGTCTCAAGCACAGCCAGCCTCAAGTGAATCAAGTCTTGAGCATAGTGAGCCTCAAGCAGACTAGAGGGTCATCATCAAAGGTGATTCGGTGTTATGCTTTATGAATGAAAGAAGAGAGCTACTTCAGTTAGTCACCCAAGCTGCACTCTCAAGTAGTCACCCTTTGAGTGAAAGTCTTAGGTAGAGCATATCAACTTTGATGTCAAGTGTATAGCTCTTTTGAAGAAGACCGAGACATTTATGTGCTGACTAGGGATTGCATCTCTTGACTAGCTGTTATTGGTCAAGCATCCTAGAAACTTTTTAGGTTGACAATGGTGATAACACTAAAGATCTAAATGATTCAATGAAGCTGCTTTGGTATAGGTATAAGTTGAGGAGTGAGAATGATGCTTATGTTAATGCGTTGCTTCTTTATATGTTGCACCTGGAATATCTCTTCTCCTCCAATTGCTAACGTATCTCATTAAGACAGGGTAGCAACTTTAGATTTCTAGTAAAACCTTTCTTCTAATGATTTTGTTGTGCCACCCTATCTAATAGTGCCATTAGAGAGCCTCTTGGTAGCCTGCATTATTTAAATATATGTAATTCATTGTACGCTAAAGAGGCAATGCCTTCACTTAGCAATAGTGATGCAAAGACCCATTTAGAGGAGCTTCATGGTTATGAGACTGCTTCTTAAGATCTAAGAAGCCTCTAAAGTCATCTCGCACATTAAAACAAAGTTTTCTCTTGCCAACAATGATATATAAAAGATTTATGTAGAGAAAATATTCAATTGCGCTTAAGCAGCGATAATGACATTCATTGCTTGAAGTCGTGAGCTCTGTTTTACTAGTCCATGGGCATTTCCCACTACTTAACTATTTAGTATAAGTTACTAAGAGATTAAAAATACTCCATGATAGAAATTTTATAATTGAACATAAGTAAATTGATTTTCTTACTTAGTTGTAGTAGCTTATAATGCACTTAGGAGATAACACTCTTACCAGTCTGCTCTGTACCTGCCCAACTTTCCATCGTGCGCTTGGGAGTCAAAGCTCATACTAGTCTGCACTATACATGCTTGACTTTCCATCGTGCGCCTAGAAGTCAAAGCTCTTACCAATTAGCATCGACCTTTGCATTACCCCTTATATACTTTGTTTCAATGAATCATAAATCCTGTGTAGATTCTAACATGATGATTCATTGGGGGCATAGGAGTAAATTGACTAAATGCTACTCAAGTTGAGAAGTAGCTTAATGGCTAGCTTTATGGGAATGAGCGAGTTTCACTCATAATTAGAAGCATTAGTGTGAGAGCCAAGTATTAGAGTGTCGCTTAAGCTTAGGGTGTGAGAGTTGTGATGCCAAGGTATTACTTGGGCTTAAGGCAATAGAGCTTTGATGTCAGGATATTGCTTAGGCTTTAGGTATGGGAGCCGTGATGCCAAGGCTTTGCTTGGGCTTAAGATATGGAAGCTAAGATGCTAAGGCATTATTACCTAGGCTTAAAGCACAAGTATATAAGACTATACTACAATGACTAAAAAAAATTGAAACTTTTGTCATTTGTGGCAAAATTTGCTCTTTATTTACAAAACAAATGTCAAGTTTTAACCTTGACTTTAGTGTTTAATAAATCACTCATCACTATCAAATGAAGTCTTTCATAGAATATCCTTTTTAAGCCTCGACAATCTATCTTCCTCGAATCTTGTATACTGTCAAAGTACACCCTTCACCCATCTTCACTAACGAAACTTTCTATTCCCTTATTTCTTTTTTGCTTTTTCTTACCCCCACAAGAGCCTCGCATTCTCTTCTTTCTCTTGGACTTCTCTTGAGTGTCCTCCTAAGTGGGTAGTGGTTTGCTAGAGGGTTTTGTAATAACAATCTCTCCCTGCTCAATGTATTCATTGAAAAATGCAGCTTCAATGAAGTATACCTTATTATGCTTGAATGGATTGTTCGTAGTGAGAATGAATATGTCTTTCCCCTTCTAATAGCCTTTAATGCATTGATGTCATGTTGAGGGTATGAGATCGTGATTGTGTAACCACTTTCTTTTAACTAGCAGATGGTAGGATACAAGTGCATTGATCATATGGAATCGTGTAGAGCTTTGTATAGGGCTTACTTTAAAGCTCACATTAATGTACCTTACTGTGTTTGTAGGCATGTCAGTGAAGCTATTTACGACGATAAGTTATCTCACTAGGTGTTAGTTTTCTATCCCTACTGCCTTGAGTGTAGACATCGGGATTATGTCTATAAAAAAGTCATTATCTTTGAATGTTCTTTTAATGGGATGCCCATTTTTTATGCTTTCCATAAAAAGAGTATGATTGTGATTAGGGTTCTTAGCGCACATATCTATGTTAGTAAAGAGAATCACATCCTCATGTAGCTTTACTGTTCTTCGTATAGGCCATGCTAGACTACACTCCCCATATTGTCTCTCAGCGATTTGGGTAAGGGCAATTGCTGCCACAAGCCGTGCATCCTCATTAAACCCTAGTAATGAGGTTAGCCGTCTTCATTAGGGTGGCGACCTCTAGCATACCCGTGCCCTCATTATTTCTAGTTATAGCCTCTTGTACATTACGCATCTTGGCACGTGACATATCTCCTTCTTCGGTGCTAGGATTGTGGCTAATGGTATTTACAATACCCCACTAATTATTGTGTGTAGGAAGTGGATTATTACGAACATCATTGTTTTTTGTGACTAGTTCTCCATTACAAACCCTATCATTGAAAATCTTCTTCAAAGTCCCACACTTTTTTGTAGGATGACCTATGGATCTGTGATATCTATAAAACTTAGGATCATTCTTCTCATTTTGTATTGGTAAACGATCCACCCTTGGGAGCTTGATATTCCCATCTTGTAACCATTAGCTAAATAGAGCATTTACCTTTGCCATTGAGCATGGGAAAGGAGGAGTTGATGTAGAGCCTCATGATGTATTGTTCCTTGGCTTCTTATTATCTCTAGGAGTCTCAACTTGAGCCGAGTTAGTAGATGCTACTCATTTCCCAGACCTTCCATTTTCTCCCCATTGCCTTGAAATGGAGTTATTAGTTCTTCTTGTGGTCTTGACAAGTGTAGAAAAGGAACTTAAGTTGAGATTTTCTGAGTGGACGACATACTCAGTAAACATCCCTTGGATATAGATCTTCACTAACTCCCTCTCATAACATACATCTTGGATATCAAGTGTGCTGATATCATATACCTACAGGACTCATCACTAGGATAAGAGCCAAAGGATTATAAAATTTGGCGATGAGGGTCCTCTTTGAACAATTAGACTTCGGGGATATTTGTTTAGTATCTTCTTTTCTATTGTATATTTGTTGTGCATTCCAATAGGTACATTTGTCGGTTTTTATAGGATAGTGGGTAAATTCACTAATGCTCAGTTTGTGGGTTATTATGGACCTACATAAATCAAAGAAGAACTGGTTTTACATTGCTCCATGGAGGTGAAGAAACCGGCTACATATGATCTTTTCATTTGTAATTTCCTTTTATTAGAAATCGGCCACATTTTGTTTTCTTTTTTCTTTTTACTTATAATTTTCTTTGTTAAATTTACCCTATTTAGAGTAAGTATAAATACTTGCAAAGTAGGGTTAGAAGGGGACTTTTTGAACATTATACACTTGAATTTTGTTGTCGTGGGAGTGCTCTCTTCATGCCACCTTACTCTTATCAATTTCACTTGTGGAATTGTGGCAAGTTGGCTTAGGGAATTCTTGTGAGTCATATCAAGATTTTCTTAAGTTGCATCCAATTATTACTAGTGAGTAATATCTAGTTATAATTGGTTGATCTTTGTTTATTCCTTTCACGCCAAATTAAGGTTCATGTATTGCTAAGTTTTCACGCCAATTGTAAGGATTGAAATAGAATTGTTCCTTTGTAATTGATTGGTATTAGAATCTACTTATAGTACTTCTAATTTGATTCATACCATCTAGGGTTGTTGGTCCTTGTTTTCACACCATTTGGGGATTTTGTCTTCAATTTGTTCACGCCATTTTTAATTGGAATTGAATCAATTGTGTGTGTTCTTGTTAATTGGTATTGAGATTCCCCTTAAGCACATCATGTGCGCTCCTTGAAGTGTTCTATATAATCCATTACATCTTCCTTGGGGTATTGCCATGTTCTTTCCATGTTTGTAATCGTGACCCGTTCCTAAGTGGAGAAGAATTTTTCCAAGAATAGCTTACACATAGACCTCCATGAATCAACTGACCCTATAGGGAGATTGACATACCAGGTGTATGCCTTGTTGGTTAGTGATTTAGAAAATCCTTTGAGTTTCATGTTATCATTTAGCCTGTATACTTTTAGGGTCTCGATAAACTTAAGTAAATGCTCTTTGGAGCCCTCTTTCTTACCATTGAATAGGATAAACTTAGAACTAACATAGTCTTTAGGATACAGTTTTTTAGCAATGTGCTAATTATAAAGGAGTCTTAACTTTGGTACTAGCTCAATCAACTTTGCTTGTATTTCTTTTAGGTATATGTCTAAGTCTTACTTCATTACAAAGGAAGTCCTTGGGGTAAATACCATGAAAGTAGGTGTGAGAGTAGGCTGACGGCTAAATTCACCGAGAGCATTGGGAGGTAAGACATCTGGTTAAGTAGTTTACTCTTGAAGAATGTTATTTTCATCAATAGGAGGGTTAATGGGAGGAACTACATGTGATTAAGTTGCATGGGTGGTACCTTGCTGTGTAGCAATGCTAATGTTTGGCGAAGCCACACCTTATTACACAACAGCGATAGCAGCCAACGTTGTGACGAGCCGAGCAAGCATGGTCATGAGTTAATTCAAAGCTCTTGTGTTCTCTTACATAGTCTACATCATTTGTGTAGGATCTATGGGAGCCTCAGGCTGTAAATTGCCTTGACTATTGTTTTGCACTATTTGAGGTAGTTTTGCTTCATTAATTTAGTGTTAGGAACTTGTTCTTAATAGATATTGTCAAATGGTCCACTCTTCTTAGAAGGTATCATTACTCTTCTGTCACTTAACTTTATCCCCTACAGAGTCACCAAAATGTAGATAGGGGGTCTCGATAGGAGTGGTCACATGCATATCACATGACTACCGTAGTGTACATGAATTCAAAGATGCTACATGATGGAATGACAGGAGAGAGAGTAGTAGGGAGGAGGAACATGCAATCTTAAACATCTCAAATGCACAAGTGACAAACAAGGGAGCTAAGGGGACTTCAAGCATTAACCTTGTAGTTCTTGGGTAATGGAGATTATTCTTTGCCTCATCTCTTGTTTGATCTTTGAGAGCAAAGAACTCTTGGTGGAACACCGTTTCTCTAATTTTTGGAATTTAAGGGAACAGGTCCCTTAATGACGAGAAATGACTGAGTATTTATAGACTCTTAGGCTTAATGACATCTGTTGGATCACTTTAGCGATCAACAGGCGAGATGGAGTCTGCACAATTTAAGGTTATTCTAATGAGCTTGCCATATACTCAAAACTAGTAGCCTTCCTCATAAGTACATAAGTCTGCCTGAGAAAGGTTGGATGTAGATGGACCAGTCCAACAACCCCTATTTCGAGCCCACCAAGCTAAGTCTCCCTAAGTCATCTTAATAATTGGATCGGACTCATTAGGCCCCATCACCTAGCTTAATGAGTTAAGTCAAATAATCAATGGGCTTAGCCCATTATATTTATGTAATATTTTTAACTCTCTACACTTTCCCTTACGAGAGTTTAAGATAGGAGGCTCTATGCAACGTGCTCCCAAAACTAAAAATCAAAGGATTCTCTCCATTGAGTCCTTAAAACTAGAGATCTAAGAGTTTTCTTTGACGAGCTTTAAACCCCTTATCTGTACATATTTTGCCCATTGACCCATGAACATAATAACTTGGTATCAAAACCAACTATCATGGGTGGTTTCTTACAACTATTCATTGCATTTGCTCAACATTAAATGCAATATCTTGACAAGGTTAAAGTTTAGAGATGTGTCCTCAACATGCAATAGGCAAAATTGGCCTAACAAGCACATCAGCATCGATGGAAGAGAAGGATTCAAATATGCTAACAATCACTAGCAAAGAACATAACTAAATAGCAAAAGAATCAAGGCAAGTCCTAAACATTTAGCCACTACGATTTGTGTTAGGGAGCAATGACTCAATGTGTGTAACCCTATTCACATCTGGACCTTCATGCACACCCCAACACATGCCCAACTTGTCTAAGTGCAAACGACTCAAGTGGAACCTAACTCCCATTCTTCATCTACACATCCAAATGTTGTAAATCAATGAGGGTAAATGAATTAAGGCGACACTTACCATGTTCCTAGATTTGAACTATACAATTTTCTACATTAAGAATGCACAACTACTTGGTAAGCTACCTAACTTGCATGCACAATTTCTGGTTTATCCCAACCTAGTGCACCCCTCCTAAATAGCAAATGAGATATTGGAGCATGAGCTCCAAGAGGGGAGTAATGTTAGGGATATAGTTTCAGAAATAAAAATAAATAACTCGTTTCATTATTTATTATTTTAAGTGTATTATTATTATGAGTCCTTTTCTAGAAATTTTATTAGGAAATCATTATCTTTTAATTATAGAAGTTGTATATTTTAACTTTAGAAGTTATTGGCCTTAACCTTGTATAAATAAATGATCTCACAGGAGAGATGGTCAAGCTAAAAGTATTACCTTATATTATTGTGTTCATTTTTTATTTATAAGATAGAAGGATTTCTTCAACAAACCCTCAAAAGTGTAGATATTGGAGGGTTCTCTCTAATGAGCCCATAACCTTTTCTTTATTTATTTCTCGTTACTAGATCATGTTCCTTAGCTCATAATTAAAAAAAAAAAAAAAGTTGTGAAAGGAGACACATATCAATTGATGCTGGTATCTACATCATTAAGACAGACATAAAGAGATATGGTGCAATAGTAATTTTTGTAATCCTAATTGTCTTTGTTACTGAATGTGAAGTAGAGAATAAAACATATCTAGGTGGATATTTTGAGACATGGATTTGCTCTCTTTGGATCATAGTGTCAATGGTAGCTGTAAAAAATATTGCAATAATAGCTATAATATATTTTTATATATACATAACATATTTAGCTTAGAATTTCCTACTATAATCGAGGGATATTATTAGTTGTAGCTATAATAAAGAGATATGATATTATGTACATATTCTAAATAAAGAAGGGAGAGCTCATAGTTTTAGGCATCCAAACACAAACAATTTTGACTTCCTTATCTTTCTTTTAGAATTGTCATGGTATCAGAGCCCTTCTGAGCTTTTGTAAATTTAGCATGATTCTTGATTTTGGTTAATTCTTGGAAAGGACTAATAAATTCTAGGATCAAAACTTGTAACAAATTTTTCTTTTAGGATATTTTTTTTAGAATCTCATGGAGAAAACATAGATAGCCCGTGTTAAGTTTTCAGGTAAGAACTATTTTTCTTAGGAATTTCAATTCCCGGTTTATGTTCAAGGGAAGGAATTATAGGGACATTTTGATGGTACTACCATTAGGCCCACTAATCTAACAAAAGCTTCTAAATGGGAAGCCAAAGATGCTCGAGTCAAGAGTTGACTACTGTAGACTATGGAACCTACAATTGCTATCACTCTATGACCTTATAAGACAGCTAAAGCCATGTAAGATTATCTGAAGTAAGTCTATAGACAAAATAGTGCAGCTAGGCATTTTCAACTAGAGTATGATATTTCAAACTACACACAAGGAAATCTATCCAATCAGAAGTATTACATTGGCTTTGTCATGCTATGTATATAATATTCAGACTAGGTATATGCTTCTATTCCTAATACTTCTTTAGAAGGTATTCAAACTCTTCATCAAACTAGTTAAAGGGATCAATTCTTGATGAAACTTTGACCTGAATTTTAACCTATGCATTCTAATTTATTGCTTTGCATACCTTGGCCATCCTTAAAAGACTGCTTGAATGAGCTTCTTAAGTAGGAACAATGACTTTCAACTCAAGCTACATTAGAATAGCTAGGGAGTTCCACTAATGTTCTCAATGTTGCCTATGCTAATAAAAGGAAACAACGAGGTCGAGATCTGACCAACACTCAATGTTACAGTTGTAAGGCATTCAACCATATTATGAGTTAATGATCCTAAAAATTTTGCAACTGCTACAAAATTAAAGCACATATTATTTTAGAATGTCAAAGCGTACCCAAAATTGTAATGCTTGTGCCTTTCCAACGTCTATTATCAATGTTGCAACTGATACCCTAGTCACAGTTGCTACCTCTACTTCTTCACAATCAATAATACCTATCCTTACTCAAGAGAATGTACAGCAAATGATCATATCCGCTATCTCTACCCTTAGACGTACTCGTAAAAATATATCTTTCTCTAAACTTTGGCTTTTTGACTCAAGTGTTTCCAATCACATGACTTTCTCATATGATAATCCAGTTAACGTAAAAAAATATGAGGTAGTTTGAAAATTGAGATTGCCAATGGGGACCATCTTTCCATAACTGCCATTGGCAATATTTCTATGTCTCCATCTATGCATAATGTTTTTCTCTCTCTAGACTTATCTATTAATCTACTTTCTGTTGGATAAATGGTTGGTAACAATTGCAAAGTTTTTTTTTTCTCCTTCTAGTTGCATTATGCAGGAGCTAGTGTTAGGGAAGACAGTAGCAGAGGGACCTAAATGGGGCAGGCTTTTTCCTCTTCATCTTAAAGCACCATCTCAATATATAACATCACTTTCCTTGTTTTGTAATTTTGTTAAGGATGATTACATGTTATGACATGTTACGTTAGGTCATCCAAATGATAGAACTCTTTCTCATATGTTGAAATCTAGGTTGCTAGGTAATAAATTTTCTTTTACTCATAAAGATGTTGTTCTTGATTGTTTTAGTTGTAAAATGGGTAAAAGCTAAACTCTTCCTTTTCCATCCCATCTTACGTATTCTTGTCATTGTTTTGATTTAGTAAACAATGATGTGTAGGGCATTTGCCTAATTGTTTCTCATGCCCATTGTAAGTATTTTGTAACCTTCATTGATGATCACAGCCTTTTCATCTGGATATATTTTTTGTGGCGTAAATTTGAGGCTTTTGATGCTTTAAAAAAAATTCTTAGCACTAATTGAAAATAAGTTTTCCAAAAGCATCAAAATCTTTCATTTTGATTCAAGGGGAGAATACATGTCCAAAACATTCCAAGATTTGCTTCTAAAAAAAGGGAATTATCTCACAAAGAAGTTGCCCATATACACCCTAATAGAGTGGAGTGGCCAAGAGAAAAAATTGCCACCTCCTTGATGTGGTGAGTTCCTTACTTATTGAATCTTTCTATCCATCACATTTTTGGGTTGAGGCCCTTTCTATTGCTATGCACTTAATTAATTGACACCCTTAACCAACCCTCAACCAACAATCACCATATTTTCGTCTCCATCACCAATAAGTTGAATACACTCATTTACATCTTTTTAGATGTGTCTGTTTTGTACTTCTTCCTCCTCATGAATGAACAAAACTCTCAACCCAATCTGTAAGATGTGCCTTTCTAAGCTATGCCCCATAGCAAAAAGGTTATATAAGTTACAATCCTATCATGCAATGGGGTTTATATTTCTCATAATGTCATATCTTTTGAAAAACAATATTTTTTCCCTTCTCATGTTATCACTCCTATCCTTCCTCCTCATTCTCTTCTTCCCGCTTTTAAAGATGAGTCAAATTCCTCTACTATTGTCATTTCTACCTTATCAATTGATTTAGGCCTGGTATTGTTTATGCAAGACAAAATAGAGAAGAAGATGGTACTAATGAGCCACCTTAAGAGCCTTCTCTAACACCAGTGCCTCCACCACTTCAACAGTCGACACACATATCATAACCTCCAAATAGACATGGCTACTCTCCCAAGAGATTTGGTGCTTAAACATCTTTAGTTGCAATGTTATCCTCTATCACCATACTTACATCTTGCTCACAAGCTATCAAGCATGATTATTGGAAGCAAGCTATGCAGGAAGAACCTGGTGCCTTATAGCAAAATAATACATGGGATATTATATCATGTCTACCCTCCATCACTCCCATTGGTTGTAAATGGGTGTTCTTTGTCAAGCTTAAATTTGATGGGACCTTGGATCAATAAAAGGCTAGATTAGTGGCTCTTGGTAATTGTCAAGAATATGGGATAGACTACGAGGAAACATTTGCTCCTATTGCAAAAATTACTACTGTTGTATAATTTTAGCTATGGCAACTTCTCAAGATTGGTCCGGTCCATTCACCAAATAGATGTAAAAAATGCATTCCTTCATGGTGATCTTAAAGAAGAAATTTACATCCATCCTCCATTAAGATTAATTACTTCTGGTACCCATAATGTTTATCGATTAAAATGCTCATTATACGGGCTCAAACAAGCTCCTTGTGCTTGGTTTGAAAAATTCTGACAAACACTTCTTCATCTCTCATTTGTGCAAAGTCAGTATGATCCTTCTTTATTTCTACAAAAGAGTTCTCTTGGCATTGTTCTTTTTCATGTCTATGTGGACAATATTATTATTACAGGCACTGCCTTAATCGAGATTCAATAGCTTAAAGCCTCACTTCATGCATCTTTTCATATGAAAGATCTTGGGTCTCTTGCTTACTTCTTAGGACTTGAAATTCACAAAAGCAACAAAGGCATCTTTGTAAACCAACAAAAGTATCTTAGTGATCTCCTTCACTTAGCCGGCTTATAAGATTCTACCCTTGTTGGTACCCATGTGGAAGTTAATGTTAAATATCGACAAGATGATGGTGATCCCATTTCAGATCCAACATTATATTAGTGACTAGTTGGGAGTCTAGTTTACTTGATCGTTACTCATCTCGATATATCCTTTGCGGTCAATCTGGTGAGTTAATTTATGGTTGCACCACGGCATTCACATATGGCAACTGTAAAAAGATTTATTCACTATTTTCTTGGTACTCCTAATCATGGGCTCTTTTGTCCATCCGATTCTCCTGTTCATCTTGTTGCCTATAGTGACATTGATTGGGCTAGTTGCTTGGATATGCATCACTTTACTATAGGTTGGTGTGTATACTTAGGTGATGCATTAATTTCTTAAAAGTGTAAAAAACAAGAAAGAGTATCCAAATCCTCCACCAAAGCTACATATCATGCCATGTCTTCAGTTTGTACTAAAATCATTTGGTTACATGGTTTACTCTCTGAATTAGGCTATACACAACCTAGTCCTCTACATGTTGATAATACAAGTGCTATTTAGACTGTGTCAAATACTATATTTTACAAGTGTACCAAGAACATAGAGGTGGCTTGTTACTCTATTCGTGAAGCTTTTGACCGTGGTTTTATTACTCTTCCCCATATCTCCATGAATTGTTAGATTGCCGATATTCTAACCAGGCCCCTCACTCGTGCTCGACATTAGTTTTCTTAACAAATCGATGCTACTTGATTCTCCAGCATCAATTTGAAGGGGGGAATCAGTGGTAGTTTTCAAAGATATTGTAATAATAATTATAATATATTTTCATATATACATACCATATTTAGCTTAGAATTTCCTTCTATAATTGAGGAATATTATTTGCTATAGCCGTAATCAAAGGATATGATATTATATACATATTTTATATAAAGAAGGAAGAGCTCATAGTTTTGGGCATCCAAACACATAAACAATTTTGTCTTCCGTATCTTTCTTTTAGAATTGTCACATAGTACAATATTTGAAAGTTGGCGTAGAGAAAACCTCTATTTGAAAGTTTGCTTAGAGAACACCATCCGAAGAAAGCAGAAGGGTGAGAGATGAAGTGGTAGTACAATGAAAACAATCCTAACATTGGGCACAACACTACCAACATCCCGCAAGGTCTACCAAATTTCAACATTTCATAGAGGCATGAAATATGCTTGTTATAATTTAACTAAAGTCAATACTCAATTTGAAAAAGGGAATCACTAGTTGTTCATATCATCGAGATGTCACATACTTCAACCTAACATGTGTAGCTATTCTGCTATAGTCCCAATGTGTTAACCCATTATGATTTGCCATCATGAAGAATACTGACAGGACAATGGACTCAATTGTTTCTCTCCCCAAACCTATGAAAACTAAGGGATTTTCTAACTACGGAACCAAGACATCACCATATTTCTTAAAATCAAGAGATACTGAAGAATGAATTAGGCATTCACAGTTTAACCTACAATGAGAGCTTCGTCCATGAGGCAGAAGTACCTGGAAGTAATTGTAATTATGAAGCATAAAATAGGGTCATGTTTGCTTGAAAATTTCTCAAAATAGAAATATGCTTCATGCCTTAAGATAAAAGAGTAACTATAGTTACCATCAATCTCAATCAATTCATCGCCTTCACGTATTCCAGCACGAGCTGCAGGGCTGCCTTCTACACAAGACAATACTACCTGCAACAATAGTGTCGGTCATTACAGCAGTAGATAACAATACCACTGATGTCATGAAAGTGGGAGCATCTAAGCATGAACATAAATCTATAATAAGTTTTTCTCTAACTGCCTTCTCTTTCTGGTGCACATATGAGAAGATGTCCCATAATGGATATAGCAATCTGATCATGCTGCTATACTCATTTTTATATACTTATAAGGAAATAAATAAAAGATTTGATTAAAGGGAAAATATGGTATAGCAAGCAGGATCATGCAAAGTACAACATAATTGATAAATGGTTCAAGTTGCTTAAACATGCTCTTCTCCACCTTGCTCTGAGCTAAGAAATAATAATGAGAAGACAAAGCAGTTTGCCTATAATATGGCCCCCAATGATTCTTCATCAAGTGCTTGAAATGCCTAGTGGCCAAGAAAACAGTTTTTGAGTGACTCAAGCATGACAAATTGGAGGCTTACCGAAGGATATGGAATCTTCTCTGCAGCATATGTCATGGTGGAAGGCAACATAGTGATTCTTTTTCCTAGCCATAGATGCTATACTAACCAATAGGGAAATATTGGGAGCAATTCGAGATTATATGGATGATAGGGTGTATCAATCAACTAAGATATGGCAGGAAAATTTTAAGTTTGATATTTCTATAAAGAAATTTTCTCGACTCTCTTTTACAGTGAATCATCATATATCAAGATAGAAAACAGCAATAAATAACTCTACAAGTCACATTAACAGAAACCTCTTGGAATCTAGAGGGTCTATTCAGACAGCAAGCTATGAATTGCCCCACCATATAAAGCCAAAAATTCAGAAAAGATATCAATCGTACAAATTTCATCAGCAGACACCACCGCTTAGAAAGACATGGTTGTGGAAAACTAACCAAATGCCCAGTGTTTGGGTCAGCGTTAATGAAGACACCAACTCCCTGCAGATTCCCATCACTTCCAATTCTGAAACTTTGGTATTCCTGTAGGACTAGCTTCTGTCATTTGGATGAATTTATTTGCAGCTTGTCTATAACCATGGAAAAATATGACTTGTAACTGATATAAAATTTTAGAAATTACCATCTGGAGCTGCACATTCAGAATCTCAGTTGCTTGCTATTCTTAAATAGTACTAGTTTTTTTTTTTTTAAATTGAAACTGTGAAAGTGCTAGTCTAAACAACCTTTGGGCTGATAATCCGAGTAAAGGGGTCTCCAAGAGTGGAAAGCATTGCACCAATCTTCTGGTATGCTGCATCTGCTGATCTTAAGGGGAACATTTCAGCCATTGTTTGAGATAATTTTGAATCCCAATCTGCAGGAAAAAGAATGTCTTTGTTCAAAGACTGACACAATAAATAAAAACATGCTGAGCCAGTTGAAACAGAAGAAAAAAGCAGCGAAGAACTAAAGACATGCAGATGATAGCATACTTAACCATCATTTCAGGGTATATCTGTTTAAAAGTCTGATAAAAATTTTATATAATGAAGCAGTCACAGCTATACCAAAAAAAAAAAAAAAGGCATAGTCAATCTAAATTGGCCTAAAATAGAATCAAGAACTTCCTAAGTGAACTATCAATGCACATCATCAGGTGCTGCGGTAGTAGGAGTAGTAGTATTACAAAGAATTGACTGCAATTTACAGAAAGAAAAATTGCAGTTATGTACCTTGATGGTTGAATGTTGGATCCACAAATGTCTCTCGAATCAAACCCCATGCCTCCACAAGAGTTCTTTGAACTGTATTTACCTAGCAAGAAAACTTTTTTTACCGCCCAGCAAGTCATATACAATAACAGGACAGATATCGATAACCTAGGATCACCATATTAAGTCAAGATATGCTATTTTTCTTAAATTCGATTAACACAGTCGAAAAGATTTTGTACCATAGTCAAGTGAAAGCATCAAACCATGGATATTTTTCCTTTGCTCTTGGTTGTACATATTACGCAGACAGGTACAATCTAGTACCGTTGCAACCACTTCAGTAATTCCAGTTACCTCTAGTGCTAGAGGAAAATTATTGTTAAAACCAGACAGATAAATTTCACTTACTTCCATATATACAGTCATACCTCAGAAAATCTGACCAGAAGTGCAAAGCCGTACTTTTAGCCTGTGTTTGGATCAGTAGAAATCTATGGAAATGGAAGGAAACCGGTGGAAGTTGAAGAAAATGATTAGTTTGGTCACTTAAGTCGCAGTGCTAACTAATAAAATCTCTATCCAATGCTCCAGACCGCATGGTCAAGTTATATATACAATTATTTCCGAAGACCAGGTCCATACAATTAATTAAAAACTAACACAACTTGCACATTCCAAACGCTTTGGGACTCTTAACAAGTACCCCGTATCCCTTCCCATTTTTCCTTCTTAAGCTATATATTTAATAACCATATCCAGTCCTGCCAGAGTGAAGTAATCTTACGTTGGGAGCCGCAATAACATGCTACCCCGAAAATCATCGACATTTAATAGGAAACCAAAAAGCCATTGCCTGAACTCCTCAAGAAATAAGAAGTAGAAGGAAAATAAGGGTCACCTCGCGCACACGAGAAGCGGGAAAAGCAACGGTGAGAGACTCAGCCACTGCAGGAGAATCAGAGCAAACTGAAGCTAAAGCCACAGCTGTTGCAGCGAAACCCAGAAATCCACTCGTTACAGACCTAACCAGAGATTTACCATCATCATCATCAGTTTTCGGTTCTGAAGCAGAAACACACTTCACTGTCAACAGCACCGACTTGCTCGGGCTCGTGCTTCGATGACACCAAACAAAACGATGATATTGAGGAACTAACGAAGTAGGTCTCGGTGGAGGTGTGAGTTTAAGATCGAGTCTGTGACCCGTGCTACTCACAGACTGCATAGTTTCTAGTAATGGCAGCTTTCGGTTTCTCGTGAACCACCGAGTAAATTAGAAATATGGACGGAGTTATAAATTATAAATAAAATAATATACGTTGGAATATTGTGTCCACATGAATCTAAGTCAGTTGTGGCTGTGAGGGAATCTAAATATTTTGCATGGACTTGGAATAAACGTGCAAGTATCTCTTTGTAATGAAAAATCAACCCGACCTCAACTCTTGGGACACGTCAACTGTGTCGCCATGCTTTTCTCTTTCTTTTTTCAATTTATTTCGGAACTTGACGAGACCTCTGAGATGCTGATTTTCATTGCGATTCATCCTAGACAACCTAAAACTCATTTCTGATATAAAATAAATTAAGTCATGTCCGACATTGAATGAGGATAAATGAGAGGAAGTATAAGAAAGGGTGAAGATTATGAGTGGATAAAAAATCAATCAAATTGAATTATTTTTTAAATTAAATTGAAATAAATCAAAATAAATTCTTTTTTTTTTTGATAATCCAATTTGGAAAATTTTCAATTTGACTCAAATAAAAAATTTATGATTACTTTAGAAGGATAATCCAAGTTAATCTATTTTAAAGACAAATAATATTATACTTATAATTAAAAAAATTATTGTAACATAATATTTGAAAGAATTTTCAATTTATATTTATTAAAAAGTATATGTATTTAAATTTTATAATAGTAATTTAGCAAAAAAATTGTATGGGTAGATTCAAAATTTATACTATATAACTTGATGAAAAAATTAACTATATTAAACATTTGAAATATTTTAGTTTAATAATGGTTTGGAAAAGTTCATTATATAAAATTTATACTATAAAATTGTTAAAATTGTATTAAACATTTGAAATACTAGATTTAAAATATTTTAGTTCAATAATTACAATTTGGAAAAGTTCTAAAACCAAACTGTATGGTTTGGTTTAAAGTGATTAAGAACTAAACTACATATTTATGGTTTGATTTGGTTTAAAAGAAAAACCAAACCAAACCAAACCACTCTTGCTTCTGGTGGAGAGAGCTTGAAATGCCTAAGCATGAGAATAAGAGTCTTATTAGAGAGAATAACATTTAATCTTAACAGTTTGATGTTGTAGAGGCTCTAAAGATAATGGTTAGCTAACTCTCATACCATTATCGATTTCTTGATTGCCATCCATCTCACTTTATTTGGAGTTAGCCCCAATTGCTTGTAGTTATGGCTAACTTTCTAGATGTAAAACCAAATTTTCAATAATGGTATTGCTTATGGTCTGTTAGTCTCAAATTAACAATCAAGAGAGAGTGAAAATATTGCTTTAAGTTTTACAAACTTATTCAGAAGCTGCACCTTTTGATTACTAAGTGGTGGATAACAACTAAGTTTATAGTAGAAATAAATAAATTGCATGAAAATAAAAAGTACAAGGATTAAGAAGATTAGGTAAATGATTTATAGTGGTCTTGCCTTGTGTGTCAATTTACTCTTTTAGCATCCATTTGCTAAGGATGCAATCATCTTTCATCGTCATTCCACTATATCAAAATTCAAATTCTAGAAAGTTACAAGAAGTTGCCACACGTGGCACAATCACTCCTTACTCTATTTCACATAACTTCTCCTAAAGATAACCATATGGAACTATAGTAAACAGAATATAAGCTCTAAACTATAAATTTTGAAAAAGGTATCCTAGTCACCAAGAAAAAAGAATTTAGCTCTTCTACAAATTTAGTGCTCAAGAAAAAACACAATAAGAACTATAATAAAGTTGCTTCAATTTCTTTAAGTTCAATATATCTCTTACATTATCTCTTGTCTACTTGTTATCTCCTTTCCTTCCTTACTAAAATGTATTTGTAGTTGAATTTCAATGGTCAATATTAGATTATTCTTATAAGTCCTTGATTCAATCCTCATTGATCATACCCTCATAAAGTTCTTCATATCCTGCTAATTTTATCCAAAAATACTTCAACAAAATATATTCCTTACTCTATTATACTATTGCAAGTAAGGAATATTTGACCATGATTAATATTTGGTGTATTAATTGTTATTAAACATCTTGCAATGCATTGTAATTTTGCCTTTCATATTTTTGAAGAAATGGTTTGCTTTCATTTAAAATTCATATCTTGATCTTCCAACTAATTTGAAAATAGAAATCCCCATGACATTTGAAAACCTAGGAACATGTCAAATATATTACAAAAATATATTCAATTAATGGATATGTGTCTAAATCTTGTCTAACTTTTATTTTTCTTAACAACTTTGAATAACCAACTCTAGCTTTTAGTCAGAAATGATATGTTAGGCTAAGTTCGATTTCTAAAAACTATGTTCTGCTAGTTATCTTTAACCAATCAATTAGTATCTATGCTTAAAAGTAATAATTCTGATCCATTTCAATATATATGTTTATAAAAGCAAATTATACTAGCAAGTGTACTAGGTTAGTTTAATTAATATTTCAGCAAGTAGAGTGTCAATCCATGAGGATTAATTAATTACCAGACCTATAACAAATTCTATTATTATTTAAGCAATATAATTGAGAGACTTTACTAATTAATTACTAATTAATCTAATTAACCTAGATTAGCACTAAGAACAAGAGGAGATTTGTTGTAAGAATATACCAGTTGAGAGTAGGAAACAAAATCCACTCTAGCTTCACAAATTAGATTGCCATCATATTATAATTACTCTTAGCTATGTAGATATTCATATGAATTTATGAGAGTCTCTAATCCTTTCTTAAGTTTTAAAAACTCCAAACCCCAAAATCAATTTATTAGCTTCCATTAGACAAATTAACAGAGGATTCTATTATTCAGCTATAAATCTTCCAATTCTATAATTGATTAATAACCTAACTTAATTTCTCCTAATTCCTTAGTAAAAAATTAAGTAAAAATATTGCATTAATCTCCAAGACAATTTCTAATTAGATGAAAATAATACTGCTTCTGCAATTCTTATTTAATCCTAATTAAGAAATCTTATTAAACCCTAATTTCCCTTTCAAGTTATTAAAATTCCTATAAACCTAATTTAAATAAGAAATAAGGATTTATAGTATATGATTTGTAATATGAATTTTCCACATACCTATTAATCTTATAATATGACTAAAATCTTCATCTTAGTATTTTTAGGGTTTCATCATTTTCCCACAAAGAAAATTTAGAACATCATGGAATTGATAACACAATAACAAATCAAAGGAGTCATTGCAATATAATTCATAATTGGAAGTGAAATAAAAATAGTGAATTGCATAAAAATTAAAAGTTTAGAAATCACCAATTCAATAGAAGAAGAATACCTAAATACAAACTCAACAACTCCTTCAAAGAACAATCTTTTCCTTAATGATTTCTCATGGAATCAATTGAGCAAAGATGTTGTTTTAGAGACACAATTCTCTCAAAAAATCTTTCTAGGTCATCAAAGTGCCAAAAGAAAAATATAAGATTCGCCTTCCATCATTCACATAAGGAGTATTTGTCAAAACCAAAAGAATGCTTGTGATTGGCTCTCAAAGCCGGCATCAAGGACTGTAACTTTTCAATGTTAAGCTGACAATTAAGGCTAACAACCTTTCCTTAGTAAGCTGACAACTTACACATGTAGGCTAGTGGCTTTTCCTTAGTAAGCTAACCTAATTGCTTCTTCACTTAGCCAGCCTCACTTATCCTGTTGAAGGCTGATCTTCAACGCCAGCGGTATAAGTTAATGAGTGGCTTGCCTCCTTTGTTCAACATTCCTTCAAGTGCTTAAAACTCCTCTAAATTACTCATGTTTACACTCTAATCTCTCAAAAACCTGAAATAGCACAAGAAACATAATTAAGTACCATTTACTTAGAATTTCCACAATATCAGTAAGAATTTAATGTGATTTGCATAATAAAATATGAGTAGAATATGCCCTTATCAACTTCCCTACACTTGAACTTTTGCTTGTCCTCATGAAAAATACATAAAAGCAATGAAGTAATATATAATTGAGAATACAAAGTTTTTATTTTCACAAATTCTAGCAAAACTTAATATTCTGGTGTCTACAGCTCTATCCGTACTGGAATATGTAACTAGAGTACTATGGTTGAAATTTTGCAGCTTATCTGAACAAAACAAACTTTTAATCCTAGTGTTTAGCATAAGAATTCTATTTCAAAAGTAAATACTTAGTCTAATAACAAAAAACACTCATTTAAACTTCAATAGCTATTAACGAGCATATAATCCCCTTAATCACTTCTCTACACAAGGTAACAAATAGTGAAGCATATGGTATCTACTCTTTCCCTAGAATTTCTCCCTTTTTATTACCAATCTTATTTCACTTGTTGATTTATATTTAAAAAACATAAATTAACTTTTTTTTTTCAAGTTCAGGTATTGAACTTTTGCTTTTCGCCCTTCTCGTTATGGTGAGTTCATTGACTCGGTATATCTCGGGCTCATCACCCAAGTGACTAGGTTTTGAAGGGACCCTTACGAATTCTTCCTTACACTAACATTCAAGATTGGATACTCTTAGCTCTGTTGCTTGAGTCATTAGAGTAAAGGCTATGCTTGCTTCTTTTTTTCTTTTTCTTTTTTTTCTTTTTGATGAATTTTAATAAAGGATCACTAAGTAAAAAGTTTCTTCTACCTCTTTCACTAGGTGTTAAAATATTTTCAAAGAAACTTAGGAGAGGAAGTACAAGCTAAATTCACTAGAAAGTAGACATACTTGTTTTTCTACTTAAAGACTTAACTTACTCTCAAATTTTAAAATTAAAAGCTAAACATGAGGTAAGTTCGTTCTTTAAAGATTGCACTACATAATTTCAAAAAAAAAAAAGTAGTGTAGTCACAAAATTAGATGAGTAAGACACTAAATCAAGTTATATTCACTCTTTTTTGTACAATCTCCAGATTACTTGAAAAATTTTGAAAAAAATTTGGCCTAAAAGTTGCTAGATAACACTTAAAGACAAAATATGAGTTTAAAGTATGGGTAATAAAGGCTAAAATGTCATAAATATGTACTTAATTAACTAATGCAGACATTAGCAATTCATACTCAACTTTCCTATTATCCCTTCCCCACACTTAAAATGAGCAGAGTCCTCGCTACTTCTAATTCAACATAATTACATGGGAATAAAAGATAATGAATTTAAAAGAAAAAGGAAAACTGGTACTTCCCTGGTATTTTAAAAAGGACTGATGCAATTGGAATTCCGACTAGTATAGTAATAGAGAGAGTTATTAGAAATCATATACCCTAGTTGCATAAAAACACTGAAAAACAAAAACAAAAACAAAAACAAAACCTAACCACAATGTTAAAGAGTGAAAACAAATCAAGATTTTCCCTAATATGTTGGTGCTCAAAAAGTACAAACTAGTAGTAATCAAATGAAAATAGGAAAAATAAAAGAAAAGAGAGCCAATAGGGACTTTAGCTCTCTTGCTTTAAGTTGTTGTGGTCTTCGTCTTCATTTTTTTATCTCCCCTCTAAAGAAGCTTCATAATGTAAATCCTTTGCAACTGCTGGATTCATGTCGAAAATGGTGGATTTAAACATCTTGAACAATGTGGTCCTGAATTTCTTGTTCTTTTCCCACTCTTGCTAAAACTCCTTCTTAACTCCCTTGAATTCATACTTGATGCCCTTGATTTCCTTCCTCAACTTCTCATAAGTGCTATTTGGAGGAGTAGAATGGGAAGTGGAAGCTCTCATAGTAGGGGGAATTTCTTGAGTCTCCGCATAATCTTCTAAAATAATTTGAGTGGCTATCTTAGATATTTCCCAAATCCTAAATGGTCTAAAGGAGATCTTTTTACACTCTATCATCTCATCTCCTTTAGGTTGCTAAAAAATGTGCATTCCCTTCAACAATGCTGTGATATGGCCTCCATAAAGAATGATCCTTGTACTTATATCTTCGACTTGCCTAGAAATAAAACTTGCTACTTCCACCCCTAGATCAATTTCGTAACCTGAAATAATGCTGTAAAGATAGAATATATCAAAACTTGTCACCTTACCGTGACTAGTTTTCTTATAGTAGATGGTGTAAGCTAATAGGTGATGGAGCAACTTGTGCTCCACCTATGCGAAATTAGTGGCAAGAGATTTGGATGGTACAAATCATCCTCTTAGGTTGAATCATCTAGAACCAAAAGGTTTCAGTATTCATATTCTTGGGCCAAGAATTTGGTAGGTCCTCCACAGCCTCTTCATCATTGTCATAGAGTCCTAAAAAAATCCAAAATGTTTAAGTTCGATTGCATGTACCTGTCTATATGTGATGTGCCTAATTGATGAGATCCATGATGAGAGTCGAGTCGGAAGAAGGAATGTGGATCCACTTGAAGTGCCGCCTGGACCGATCACAAGAAGTCGAGCGAAACGACTCAAGGAAGCACTTAACGGGTTGATAAAGGATGTCCATGAAGCCGGAAAGGATTAGAGCAATCATGAAGTTGGAACGGATTGGAACAACCATAGGAAGACCCTTGCTCTTGTACAAGTTACACCGGACACGGGATGAAGAGGGCGTGTATTTTCAAGGCACGACCGTGTAGGAATCTCAAGATTGCACATTATCATACACGGCCAGACACACGGCTAAAAGGCACGGCTGTGTATGGAGTCAAGCAAATCCACAGAAAGATACACGGTCGTGTATGTTGCCAGAATTTGCACAGAAAAGTACACGGCCGTGTATCTCCCCGACGCCGGCCTTTTGTGTTGTTTTGTTATTTTACGCACTTATTGAAGTGACGTCGTTTTGGACTTGTATTTTTACAAAATGTAACCCTAGTATAAAGCTCCTAGGGTTTAGAATAGAGATAACTTACATCTTAGAACATTAAACATTTTTGAGAGGCTCCTCTCTTAGTTCTTCAAGAACTAACTAGAACTTATCGAATTAATTTCCATGGCATTCATCCCGACTTATCAATCTGTCTTTCATCTCGATTGTGGCATCTTCACATTATACCAAGGTTCTTGTCTTGCTTATAGACAACGGGTCGCGGTTTCCACTTAAGGTGTTTGGCATCGTAGGTAATGAATTTCCAAACATATTGGTATTGGGTTTCGTCATGGGTTGGCGTAGTTCTTATCACTAACCAATTGGATAACAAACACATCAATCACAAGGCGTGAACAACCAACTCCCTCAACAAAATGGCGTGTCAAAATCACTTCAAATTGGAATCTAATTCACAAGTTTTGAACACTAAATGGATGTAAGAACAAACGGTTGTATAATCTTCAATGGAACAACTCCTAAATGAACTAGAATTCAATCTCAAATTGAAATGATCAAATCTGAAATATACAACCCTAATTCACGTGATAAATAAGTAACCAACAAATTGTACTTAGATACTATTCACTAAACACAATTTGTAAACAATAAGAGTAAGATTGATATGACTCATAATCCACTCAAGTTGATTCTCACCACAATTTCACAAAGAAATTGATAAGAGATCTTTGTATGCAAAAGATGAACCCTTATGGCACAAAGTGTTTGTTTTTCTCAAAATGTCAAAAAGCTCCTTAAAAACCCTAGTTAGCAAGTATTTATACTTGCTTCTATTAGGGTAAAAACACACCAAAAATTACAAAGATGCTACTTAAGTGGCCGGTTCCCAAAATACAAATTACAAGTACAAAATAAAATGGCCGGTTCTCATAAGCAACAATTACAAATACAAATGGTCTTCAAGTGGCCAATTCTTCAATTCAAGTGAACACGTTGTTGGATCGATTCTTCTTTGGTTTATGTAGATCCATGAGTAACCCACAAACTGAGCTTTATTGAGTTTATCCACTATCTTGTAAAAATTGACAAGTGTACTTGTTGGAATGCACAACAAATATGTAATAGAAAAGATTACTAAACAAATGTTCTTTGGGTAGGATTGTTCGAAGAGGACCCTCATCGCCTAATTTTGGAACCCTTTACCTCTTGCCCTAGTGATAAGTCACGTAGAATTTTGATTCCTATCAATATGCTTGGAAAGTCATAGTGGAATAATTTTCTTCATGATCTATATATATTGTGGACAAAAAGTCTATTATGACGTTCTTAAAGGCTAGTTCTTTATTTCAAAAAGTTGAATCCATGTTTTATCAGTCACCAGCTGTTGAATTTTCTCCTCCATTCTATAATCTCATAGGAGCTCCCAACCTAAATTCTGATGGCTCATGAAACTCTTCTTCAACAACCGTTTCTTTCTCTCTTTAGCATATTCTTTATCAGAGAGGAGATTATTGGGTTGACTGTTAGAAGAAGATTCTCCTATAGAATTATGTTTCTTCTTCTGAGGCTGGAGTCTTCTAGGTAGCATATTGAATGTTGATTGAAGTTGAAAGATGATGCCTTGATGAAGTGTGAAGGAGTGTATGTGAAGATGTAAAAGAAAGTGAAAGTGTGTAGCGGGGGATCGGGGAAATAAATATCATGAAAGGAGAGGGAGAGATAGATTGAAAAAGAGAAAAAAGTAAAAAATAAATAAATCTTCAAAAATACATACGCGATGATGGGAATCAAACCTCTTGACCTAGCATTACAAAGCCTTCTTGAACAAAGGGAACTAAGACATTCACATAATGTCTTTATTTATTTTATGTAATTGTATCCATTTTTTTTATCAGGTATATTTTGTCAGTATTACAAGATGGTGACCCAACACACTAATGCTTGGTGTGTGAGCTATTCTTGGACCTACAAAAAGCAAGAGAAACCAGCCATACATTGCTTGCATTTCACTAGGAGAACCGGTTGGCAAATTGCTCTAAGAGGACTGGTTTAAGCATCATTTTGTATTGTTGAATTTTCCTTATTTAGAATAGGTATAAATACTTGTTATTTAAGGTTTTGGACAACACTTTTTCAGATAAGAAAAACACTTACATTGTCGTAAGAGAGCTTCTTCTTTTCACACCACTCTTATCAATTCTAGCCTAGAGAATTGTGGTGAGTTTGCTTAAGAATTTTTGTGAGTAATATCAATCATTCTTAAGTCCTTTCCAATTATCACTAGTGTGTAATATCTAGTACATAATTGGATTTAATTTGTTCCTCTTTTCATTTCACACAAATTAGGGTTCTTTTCTAACTAGGGTTCATGCAATTGGTTAGAAATTGGAATCAATTGTTCTTCCTTCTTTGATTTGTATTGAATTATCATTGGTGCACATCATATTTTAGTATTAGAGTAAAGGTTTATGGAAGGGAATTCGTGAATTACAAATTGGGGATTTAGGGTTCTTGTTCTTCCATTTCGTAATTGAAGTTGTGTGAAGTGTAATTGTGTAAGTGTGTTGTATTACTCCTTGTTGATTTCGGAATTGAAAGTGTGTAGTTCAAATTTTTTCTTGTCTAGTCATCTTGCCATGAGGTCACCATTTGGAAGAATAGGGAAGTCTTTTCAAATTGAATTCCATAATTACCTTGTGGAGTAATTGTGCATTAATTTCCTTGAATGCACTTTGACTGAAGCTTAGAATAATTTTTTTTTTTTTTTTTGTTGTGATTGTGGAAGTGTTGGAGTAGGGTTGTGTGTGTGTATGTGTTTAGAACTGTGTAGGTGTTGTGATGGGAATCTTCTTGGCAATCTTGATGGATAAGGAACTTGATTTAGGTGATGATCCAAATCACTTATATGCATACTTGTTTTCTTTATCTAATAAATATTTGAATGATAATCTAATAAGTACAATGATATTTCTTTACAGGATGCCAAATGAAGTTCACTGTTGGTTAATTAGGGACATCATCGGATTCTCATTTATTAGCCCACTGTGATCAACATTGCCTCAATGCATCGGCTCTTTGAAGATTATTAATTTTTGTACTTGTAATTATTTCTTTGGACTATTTATTTTGTAAGTTTTTGGGACATTTTTATTTTGTTGTAATTGGTGTTTTTAGGACCAGCCACCCTATAGTGGCATAGTTGTAATTTTGTAGACATTTTAACTCTAAAGAGAGCAAGTATAAATACTTGCTTAAATGCGGTTTTAGGGAGGAGAATACACTTGAAAATTGCAACAAACATTTTCATGAGAGATTAAGGTTTCCTAAGATTTCATAGGACTCTTATCAATTTCAATCCAATTGGAATTATGGCAAGTTTGCAACCTAGTGAATTGTTAGTTATATCAATTCCCTAAGTTAATTTCCTTTTCATCACTAGTGTGTCATATCTAGGTTTGACTAGGGTGGGTTCTTATTGTTCTGATTTTGGCATCATTTGTGATACCAAAATCCTTTCATATTATGTTATCAAATTGATTAGTTTTATATCATTATATTGCCTTCAATGTCTTATATTGTTTTGCGTGGAATCCCGTTATGTTGAGGAGGAGTTCATGGTTTATTTGTATGTGTTATTGGTTGGGATTTCATTGGGTGTTGAGTTAAGTTCTTGATTCATTTGAGAAATATCATCATTATGGTTTTAATCTTCATTGAATTTCATAAATCGAATCACCTTCAAATTTTAGGGTTCATGCTAATTTGTTCCAATTTGAATCGGTTTTGATCTTGTGATTAGGAGTTGTTCAATTGGTTTATTTGCATATGCTTAGAGCCCCCTTTAAGCATATCATCTTTTGGTATCAGAGCTTTATCATACCCGGATTCAATCTTGATCACGTCCTTGTTGTGGAAATTAGTTTATAAGACAAAGGGTTTACGTAAATTGGAAGCTAGTTTGATTGACATTGTATAATTGTCTTTCAATATTGGTTTTGTGTGCTTAGATTTGGTTTTAAGCATATAATCTTTTGGTATAAGAGCTTGTGGCTGTGAGAAGGGGTTAATTAATTTTGAATTTGGAAATTATGGATTGTTGAGTTAACACCTTGATCCGAATTGTGAAGTGGAGTTGAGTTATTTCATTGTGTTGTTGAAGTGCTATCATTGTTGTTAGTTGTTGTAGATTTGGAGTACTTGTAACATTCTTGGCTTCCTTCAGAATTGGCCATAAGTGTGTAGTGTCCTTGAAGTGGACTGTGAGGAGTAAGGAGTGTTGATCCTTTGTGATCAAGTGGAGAAAAGTGAATTGTTATGTATTGCTTTTGAAAATTGAGGAGTAACATTTGCGATTTTCAAACTTGAATTTTCAGAATTGAGGTGTGAGTTAAGGAAGCAATTTGAATTTCAAAACACACATTAAGTGATTGAGTAATTGTGTGTTCATTTGAATTTGAAAGTGGCTCCTTACCATTTGTGGAATAGCGTAATTATTGAACTCAATTTGAATTTGAATTTGAGCTACCTTGATTGTTGAGAATTACAATTTGTTAACTTGTGTGGAAGTGGAAAAATACACCATGACTTGAAGGTGTAAGTGTGTGGTGTTGTGTTTTATAAAGTTAGTGAAGAGTGTATGTACATTTGGCATGGTGTTGTGTGTGTTGTATAGAGAAGTGTTGCTAGTGGCATGAATGGTGGTGGAACTGTGAGCAAAGGGAGTTGTGTGGCAGTGAAGTTTGTATTTGTGTATGTGTTGAGTTGCTGCCTATTGTGAAGTTAATTAGTGTTAAACCAAAGCAAGAAAAGGAAAGTTGAGTAGTAGAATTTGAATTCAAACAAAACAATTAAAGTGTGAAAGTACTTGAACTCATTACTTAAACATTTGTGGTTGAATTTAATTTTTAACTACTTAGAAGTGATTGTGTGTACTTCATTTATTTAACTTTACTTGAAGTATTAAGAATTATCTCCTTGTGTTTTAAGTTCTTGCAATGTGGGTTTAATATATTGGTGTGGTTGTTAAATGTCTTCTTGTGAATTGATGTTGTTGAAGGATTGTGCTGCAATTTGTGGAAGTGTACATCATCAAATCACAAACATGTCAAATGACAGTGTGAATGGGGGAATTGGAAATGAGGCCAACAGCCAGGTTGGTGGAGGTCAGGGTCATAACATTGCAGGTAGAAGGATTTTGGAAGAACAACTCCAGGATCGTACTGCTATTGTTGCTACTTTAGCAACTAGCATTGATAAGATGACGTTACCACAACCATCGGTGGTAAACCCTCAGGCACCACCTTGGGTAGCTCCACAGAACCTCTAGAGATGAGTAGTGGGAGGAGGAAACTTGGGTAGAAGGATGGAGGGAGATCATCACCCTTATAGGGAAGAGAGGGACGACAACTTTGGGGTTAATCCTTACCCAAATAGGGATTTCAAGCCACTTAGGGGATTGGAATATGTGACGCTACAGATGCTTTCCTTTGATGGCACGGGTTTAGCTGATGATTATTTGGATTGGGGGGATAAGGTTGAGGGTCTCTTTGAATGCTATGAGATTGATGACAATACCCAAGTCCGACTGGCTGCTATTGAGTTCATAGGGTATGTCGCCTTATGGTTGAAGAATCTGATTATCAGCAGGTGTAGGAATGGTGAGGCTGAAATACAGACATGGAGGGATATGAAGAGGGTTTTAAGAAAGAGATTTATTCCCGAACACTATAGGTAGGAACTATTTATGCGCCTTCAGACCTTGAGGTAGGGAGGCAAAACAGTCGATGACTATGTGCAAGAGTTTGAAACCCTGATGATTAGATGTGGATCAATTGACCCTCCAGAACAAACCCTATCATGCTTCATATCAGGGCTGAAATATGAAACAGCATATGTAGTTGAGCAACAGAGTTACAGTATACTTGATGAGACTATTCAGCTAGCCTTGAAAGTGGAGAGGCAGAGGCGATCTAACCCATTTAGGGTTCCAAATAGCAAGTCTAGTACTACTACCAGGCCCATGGGAGCTGATGGTCGATCAGGAGGACTAAAGGTAGTAGGTGAGTCAGCGAGGGTAGTGGACAGAGCTACCCCCAACACAGATAGGGAGAACATGACTTCAGGACAGGGTAAAGAGGTAATAGCACTAGACGTTAGGTAGACTGTATTGGGAACTACTAGTGGGAAAGTATGCCAAATTAAATGCTTTAAATGCATGGGATTTGGGCATATGGCGGCATAGTGTCCTAATAAGAGAGTCATGACTGTTATGGAGGGTGCTGGAGAGGAGGATGAGGATGAGAAGGAACCAGTTGAGCCTACATATCTGTCTATAGCACTACAAGAATATTATGATGATCAGACTGCAGAAACATATGAGGAAGGCATAGGTGAATAGTATGTACCCATTAATGTGTTGTGCAGGGCTTTGATTTTATCTCCTGATACTAGGGAAAAATAGAGGGAGAACATATTCCATACTTCTTGCAGGATCAGAGGTAACCTTTGTGTACTCATCGTAGATAGTAGTAGTTGCACGAATGTTATATCTGCTACACTGGTAGACAAATTACAATTATCTACTAGTCTACATCCTAGCCCTTATAACTTGCATTGGTTGGATAATCGGGGTAGTATGCATATTACACAAAGGGCAAAGGTACTAGTGAGTGTTGGGAAGAAATATCATGATGAGATCTTGTGTGATGTGATCCCCATGTGTGCATTTCATTTACTATTGGGTAAGCCCTGGATGTTTGATCAACAGGTGTTGCATGATGGCTTCAAAAACACCTACATGTTTCGAATGGGAGGGTCTCAAATAGTATTGGTACTTATGTCTCTATCTAAGGTGCACAAATTCCAAGAGCAGGTCAGGACTACTTCAGTTTCATCTAGTAATCAGGAAAACAGGACAACAGAGGTATCTGGGTTTAGTCCAAGAAGTGACCCTCTAAATTTGAGGGCAAATCTTTTAGAGGCTTGAGGAGATGATGGGAATCTTCCCAACGATCTTGATGGATAGGGAACTTGATTCGGGTGATGATCCAAATCACTTATATGCATACTTGTTTTCTTTATCTAATAAATATTTGAATGATAATCTAACAAGTACAACGATATTTCTTCACAGGATGCCAAATGAACTTCACTGTTGGTTAATTAGGGACATCATCGGATTCTCATCCAATGGCCCGCTGTGATCAACATTGCCTCGATGCATCGGCTCTTTGAAGATTATTAATTTTTATACTTGTAATTATTTTTTTGGACTATTTATTTTGTAAGTTTTTGGGACGTTTTTATTTTGTTGTAATTGATGTTTTTAGGATCGGCCACCCTATAGTGGCATAGTTGTAATTTTGTGGACATTTTAACCCTAAAGGGAGCACGTATAAATACTTGATTAAGTAGGGTTTTGGGGAGGAGAATACACTTGAAAATTGCAACAAACATTTTCGTGAGAGATTAGGGTTTCCTAAGATTTCTTAGGACTCTTATCAATTTCAATCCAATTGGAATTATGGCGAGTTTGCAACCTAGTGAATTGTGAGTTATATCAGTTCCCTAAGTTAATTTCCTTTTCATCACTAGTGTGTAATATCTAGGGTTGACTAGGGTAGGTTCTTATTGTTCTGATTTTGGTGTCATTTGTGATATCAAAATCCTTTCATATTATGTTATCAAATTGATTGGTTTTATATCATTATATTGCCTTTAATGTCTTATATTGTTTTACGTGGAATTCCATTTTGTTGAGGAGGAGTTCACGGTTTATTTGTATGTGTTATTGGTTGGGATTTCATTGGGTGTTGATTTAAGTTCTTGATTCATTTGAGAAATATCATCATTATGGTTTTAATCTTCATTGACTTTCATAAATCGAATCAACTTCAAATTTTAGGGTTCACGCTAATTTGTTCCAATTTGAATCGGTTTTGATCTTGTGATTAGGAGTTATTCAATTGGTTTATTTGCATATTCTTAGAGCCCCCTTTAAGCATATCATCTTTTGGTATCAGAGCTTTATCATACTTGGATTCAATCTTGATCACGTCCTTGTTGTGGAAATTAGTTTATAAGACAAAGGGTTTACGCAAATTGGAAGCTAGTTTGATTGACATTGTATAATTGTCTTTCAATATTGGTTTTGTGTGCTTAGACTTGGTTTTAAGCATATCATGTTGTGTTATTGTTAGTGAATACCGTGGAAGTATGTTAGTTCTGTCGTGTACTATCTTGATCCATTGCGGATTGAAGTGGGAAAGTGACATCTAGGGGTACCATAAGTTCCAACCTTTGAAGGTAAAAAAAAAAAAAAAAATTACTACAATTAATTCCATCATTGTGTAATTGAGTAGTAATTGCACATTGAATTACTTTAATTGCATTATTGTATAGAGTTAATGTGGAATTGAAGCCGTAGAGAGTGTGTGTTGTGGTTCAAAGGTGTGTGTATCATGAAGTGTGTGTGTTGTTCCGAAGGTGTGAGTGTGACCATGAAGTTTGTGTTGAAGTGTTCTTGTGTGTTGTCGTAAAGAATATTTGGTTGGAGGAATTGTTGTTGTGAAGTTGTGATTATATAAAAAGAGAGAGAGAGAGAGAGAGAAGGAATCATCAAAAGCTTAATTCAACAACCATGTCGAATGATAGTGTGAATAGGGGAATTAGTAATGAGGCCAATAGTCAGGTTAGAGGAGGTAAGGGCCGTTGTGCTACAAGTGGGAGAACACTAGAGGAACAATTGCAGGATCTCACCACTATTGTTACTATATTAGCAACGTGGTTAGATCCAATGACAATCCTACAACCACCAGTGGTAAATCCACAGGCACCCCTACCTCGAATTATCCATCAGCATGCTCGTAGGGAAAGAGCTGTTGGAGGAAATAGGAGTAGGAGGATGGGAGGAGATTATCATGCTTTTAGGGAGGAAAGGGATGATAATTTTGAAAATGAGCCTTACCCAAATCGTGAGTTCAAACCGCCTCAAGGTTTAGAATATGTAAAATTACAGATGCTTTCATTTGCTAGAAGGGGTTCTGCAAAAGACTATTTGGATCAGGAGGATAAGGTCAAGGGTCTATTTGAGTGTTATGAAATTAATGATCACACTCGTGTTCGTCTTGCAGCTATAGAGTTTACTCGTTATGCTACCTTATGGTGGAAGAATCTTATAGCTAGTAGGCGAAGAGATGGTGAGGCTAAGATACATACCTAGTAAAAAATGAAATAGGTTATGAAGAGGAGGTTTATACCAGAGTACTATAGGTAGGAGTTGTTTATGCGACTCCAAATATTGAGGCAGGGAGGCAAAATAGTTTACTAATATATACAGGAGTTTGAGACATTGATAATCAAATGTGGGTCAGTTGAACCTCCTAAACAAACCTTAGTACGATTTGTGTCAGGGTCAAAGTATGAAATTACCTGCATTGTGGAGCTCCAAAGGTATGACACCCTTGATGAGGCCATCCAGCTAGCTTTGAAAGTGGAAAGATAGAGGTGATCTAACCCATTTAGACCAGTGAGCAACAAGTATGGAACTTCTACAAAATCTCATAGGTCAGATAGTCAGTAGATGGAACAAAAGGGAATTGATAAGACCGTAGACACCAATATAGCTATTACGGATAAGGAGAGGGAAATCTTTGGAAAGGGAAAAGAGGTTATTGGGACTAACAAATAGTGCTAGGGTCAATAAGTGGTAAGATTCATCAAATGAAATGCTTTAAATGCATGGGCTTTGGACACATGGCAACTCAATGTCCCAACAAAAGGGTGATGACTACTATGGAGGTGGAAAATATAGAGGGAAAGGAAGAAAGACTTGAGCCTAATGATTTGTCAATAGTACTATAGGAGTATTATGATGATCCTGATACTGAAGCATGAGAAGACAAGGGAAATAATAAATATCTATCTATTAACATGTTACGCAGGGTAATGATTACATCTCCAAACGTTGGGGACAGATAGAGGGAAAACCTATTCCATACTTACTGTCGAGTTCTAAGTAATTTGTGTGTTCTTTTTATTGATGGTGGTAGTTGCACTAATGTCATAACTGCTGCAATAGTAAATAGATTGCAACTAGTCACTAGTCCACATCCTCATCCCTATAAATTGCATTGGTTAAGTGTACAAGACAATCTGTATGTCACTTAAAGAGCTAAGGTTCTAATTAGCATAAGGGGAAAATTCTATGATGAAATTGTTTGTGATGTTCTTCCTATGTACACATTTCATATACTACTGAGTAGACCTTGGTTATTTGACAGGAGAGTGCTGCATGATGGGTTTAGAAACACCTATGTGTTTCAAAAGGATGGTGAATAGGTTATCTTGACTCTTATGTCACCAACTGAGGTACATGAGTTCCAAGAACAGATCAACAAAACTACTAGGAAATTAAGACTTCAGGACAACAAGCACATGCAAACTAGGGTTTTTAGTCCAGGAAAAGACCCATTAGATTTGAGGGCAAATCTTCCATAGGTCCGAGGAGATGATGGGAATCAAACCTCTTGACCTAGCATTACGAAGCCTTCTTGAACAAAGGGAACCAAGACATTAACATAATGTCTTTGTTTTTTTATGTAATTGTTTTGTATGTTTTTTATTAGGTATATTTTTTCGGTATTACAGGATGGCGAACCAACACAATAATGCTTGGTGATAGGAATCAAAATCCTATAGGACCTATCATTAGAGCAAGAGCTAAAGGGTTACAAAATTTGGTGATAAGGGTCCTCTTTGAACAAACCAACCCTAAAAATATTTGTAAACTAACTTCTTTTCTATTACTTATTTGTTGTGCATTCCAGTAGGTATACTTATGGGTTTTTACAGGGCGATGGATAAACTCGCTAAAGCTCAACTTGTGAGTTATTCATGAACCAACATAAACCAAAGAAGAACTGGTCCAACAAATTGTTCACTTGAATTGAAGACTCGACTACTTGAAGACCATCTTTTGCACTTGTATTTATCATTATTGAACCGACCATTTTTGTTCATTTTTTGGACTTATAATTTGTTGTAGAATCGGCCACTTAGTGGCATATGTGTAGTTTTTTGAACATTTTACCCTAATTGGAGCAGGTATAAATACTTGCTAACTAGGGTTTGTATGGAGCTTTTGACATTTTGAACAAAAACATCTTATTGCCATGAGAGAGAGTGAGTCCTCTTGTTAATACACACACTCTTATCAATTTCTAGGAAATTGTGGTGAGTGAAGCTTGGAATTTCTTGTGAGTAGTATCAAGAACTTCTAAGTTTCTTCCTTTTTATTACTAGTGTGTAATATCTAGTGATAATAGGTTGTTTTCCATCATTTGTTGTTCACACCAATTAGGGTTCATATTGCTCTAATTTTAATGGATTGGAATTGCATGTTATATGTAATTTGATTGGTATTGAAGTCCTTTGTGTTACTTTCCAATTGATTCATGCAATTTGGGTTTATGTTATACTAGGCATCATGCCATTTGTAAGTTCAATTGTGCATTTGAGATTGATTGATCATTTAGAATCGTGTTCATGTGCTTAGATTCACTTTTAAGCACATCATCTTTTGGTATCAGAGCACGGTTTTGAGAAGGGAATTTTGTGTTTGTTGATTTGGGGATTTAGGGTTTTTGTTCTTCCATTTCATACTTGAAGTTATTTGAAGAGGAATTGAAGTAATTGTGTGTGATTGTGCCATGACATACTTGTTGTTTGTGGAATTTCAAATTTAGTCCTTTGTGATCATCATCTTATCATAAGCTCCTTACATGTGGAAGAAGGGGAAGTTATTTGAATTTGAATTCCATAATTTGAAGTAGTTGTGGAGTGTGCCATGTGTTGTCCTTTTGCATTCGAAAGTAGAAGTGTATAATTTCCAGATTTGAATTTGTGTGGAGAATAGGAAATCATTTAAATTCAAACACATCCATTAAGTTTGAAGAAGTTATCAAGTGGTATTGATTGCATTTCATTTGAATTTGAAATTGACTCTTACCATTTGTAGAGAATATTGCATTAAGGGTGTAACATTTTGAATTGCTTGCTGTGTGGAGTTAGTGTCCATATTTGCTTCCATTTGTCTTTTGTTGCCATGATCTTTGGAGGGAGTTGTGTGTAGTGGTGTAAGTGTGTATTGAGTTGAAGGGTTGCAACGTGTGGTGTTATGTGTGTTGAGGCAAGGAGGTGCTGCACTTAAAGTGTTGTTGTTGAAAGGAGTGTACTGTGTTTATGTTGTGTGTAAGGCGGTGTGAGTGTGTTGTGGAGAGAGTTGCAATTTGTTGTGAGTTGTGTGTTGGAGTAAAAAGTGCTGCATGTGGAAGTAGATGTGTTTATGTGCCATAAGCTACTTTGTTTGAGAAAGAAGGGAATTGCAATTTTTTTTAAGGAATTTCGAAAGTAAACTTACCTTCATTTCCAAATTTTTCTTTCAATTGCATGGAGGATTTAGAAATGATTTGAAATTCAAAAGAAATTATTAAGTTGAACGTGTTATTGTGTATTATTAATCATAGTACACTTTGACTATTTTGAAGTGTTTACTTACCATTTGGAGAAGCATCATTAATTGTTTCAAATTGTTGTTTGCTATCGTGATTAAGATTGTACATTGAAGTGTATGTTGCAAGGTGGGCGAGTAAGTGATTGTTATGTGGTGTAGTGAGTGTTATAGTGAGGGTTGCAATGTGGTTTATTGTAATTGGAGAAGTGTTGCACCGTAGTTATGTGTGTTGCCATGGTGTGTGCAGTGAAGAGTAGTGTTGTTGTATAAGTAAACCGTAGAGTATTTGTTGTATTAATTGTTTGTTGTGCCGTAGATGTGAGGAGCCTAAAGGGGATTTGGTGTTTTCTTTTGTAGTGTATTATTGGTTGGTTGAAGTAGTAAACAACCATGTCAAGTGGCTTATTTTTGTCTATTAATGTACTACGTCAAGCCTTGACTTCTTCTCCAACCATTGATAATGGGTAGAAAGAAAATTTATGTCACACTTCTTGTAGGGTACAAGGTAACTTGTGTGTCATTATTGTTGATGGTGGTAGTTGTACTAATGTTGTGACTGTTTCATTAGTATCGAAATTGAGACTTGCAACTACCCCACATCTAAAACCCTATAAATTACATTAGCTAAGTGAACAGGGGAGTCTCCATGTGACCTAAAGAGCTAAGGTACCTTTCAATATAGGGGATAAATGTCATGGTGAAATAGAATGTGACATTCTTCCTATGTGTGCATCCCATATATTGCTTAGCAGGCCGTGGTTGTATGATAGGAGGGTTTTACATGATGGCTATGGAAATACTTATATGTTCCAGCAGGATGGTAAACGTATAGTATTGAGCCCTATGTCACCATCAGAGGTCCAAGAAGTGCAAAGACAAATAAGTCAACCATCAGAGGTCCTTGAGGTTTATAGTCAGATGAGTCAACCTTCAGAGGACCAAGCAGTTTAGAAGTAGATGTGTCAACCATCAAAGGTCCAATAGGTTTAGGGGCAAATGAGTAAACCATCAGAGGACCAAGAGGTTCAAAGACATATAGGTGAAACAGGGAAGAAGAAAACATTATTGGTGGGACAATTTGAGTTAGGGGAGGCCATAATAGATGATAAACCTTTATTTGTGTTGCAGATGAGATATATCTTAGAGATGGAGGGGTGAGAGCAACTACCCCCTATGTTATCTCAGGTATTAGGAGACTATAGTCATTATTTTATAGATAACTTGCTAGGAGGATACAGAGTCTCTGCTGCATTTGACCTATCAGATTTGACGACAAATTTTCTTAAGGCTTGAGGAGATGATAGGAATCAAAATCCTACAGGACCTATCACTAGAGCAAGAGCCAAAGAGTTACAAAATTTAGCGATAAGGTCCTCTTTGAACAAATCGACCCCTAAAATATTTGTAAACTAATTTTTTTTATATTACTTATTTGTTGTGCATTCCTTTAGGTATATTTGTAGGTTTTTATAGGGTGATGAATAAACTCGCTAAAGCTCAACTTGTGGGTTATTCATGGACTGACGTAAACCAAAGAAAAACTGGTCCAACAAATTGTTCGCTTGAATTGAAGAACTTGCCACTTGAAGACCATCTTTTGCACTTATATTTGTCATTATTGAACCGGCCATTTTTGTTCATTTTTGGGACTTATAATTTGTTGTAGAATCGGCCACTTAGTGGCATATGAGTAATTTTTTGAAAATGTTACTTTAATTGGAGAAAGTATAAATACTTGTTAACTAGGGTTTGTATGAAGCTTTTGACATTTTGAACAAAAACATCTTGTTGCTGTGAGAGAGAGTGAGTCCTCTTGCTAATACGCACACTCTTATCAATTTCTAGGAAATTGTGGCGAGTGAGGCTTAGAATTTCTTGTGAGTAATATTAAGAACTTCTAAGTTGCTTCCTTTTTATTACTAGTGTGAAATATCTAGTGATAATAGGTTTTTTTCCATCATTTGTTGTTCATGCCAATTAAGGTTCATATTGCTCCAATTTTAATAGATTAAAATTGCATGTTATATGTAATTTGATTGGTATTGAAGTCCTTTGTGTTACTTTCCAATTGATTCACGCAATTTGGGTTTATGTTATACTAGGCATCATGCCATTTGTAAGTCCAATTGTGCATTTGAGATTGATTGATCATTTGGAATTGTGTTCATGTGCTTGGATTCACTTTTAAGCACATCACTTGGTGTGTGAGCTATTCTTGGACCTACAAAAAGCAAGAGAAACTGGCCATACATTGCTTTCATTTCACTTAGAGAACCGATTGGCAAATTGCTCCAAGAGGACCGGTTTAAGCATCATTTTGTATTGTTGAATTTTCCTTATTTAGAATAGGTATAAATACTTGTTATTTAGGGTTTTGGACAACACTTTTTCAGAAAAGAAAAACACTTACATTGCCATGAGAGAGCTTCTTCTTTTCACACCACTCTTATCAATTCTACCCTAGAGAATTGTGGCGAGTTTGCTTAAGAATTTTTATGAGTAATATCAATCATTCTTAAGCCCTTTCCAGTTGCCACTAGTGTGTAATATCTAGTACGTAATTGGATTTAATTTGTTCCTCTTTTTATTTCACGTAAATTAAGGTTCTTTTCTAGCTAAGGTTCACGCAATTGGTTAGAAATTGGAATCAATTGTTCTTCCTTCTTTGATTTGTATTAAATTATCATTCGAGCACATCACGCGAGCTATTAAAGATTATATGCCACTAGCGTACACAACCAGCATTGAAAGAAGGAAAGCTAATGGTGAATGAAGGAAGGAAGGCCAGCGTTGAGATACGGAAGGCAGACGATCAGATAAAGAAGGCCGACATTAAGAAGGAAGGTCGGCGTTGAGAAGGAAGGAAGGAAAGTCGGCCTTGAGATGGAAGGAAGTGATATGCTTAAAACCAAGTTAAAGCGTATGCAATCAAACAATACAAACAACTCCTAATCAAATCCAAAATCGGATCAACCTTCAAATATGCATGAACCCTAAAATTGCTTTTGTAATCTAATTTGTTGGTTAATCAATCTTAATACCAAATGATATTGTACTTAATGGAATTAAGCACACTACATAAGATCAAATGAGATTCCAAATCACCAACACAAAATCGCCGTGAACTATGAATCAACAAAGGAACTCCACGTAAATGATGAAAGACAATTATAAGGCAATATCAAATAGATAATTCCAATTAAATTGATAACAATATATGGATGGAATTGGACCTACAATTGACGCCAAAAATCAGAACAAGAACCAATCTAAATCAACACTAAGTATGACACACTAGTTATGAAAAGGAAATCAACATAGGAATTGATATTACTCACAATTCACTAGGTTGCAACTAGCCACAATTCCAATGGATTGAAATTGATAAGAGTCCTTATGAAATCTTAGGACAAACCCTAATCTCTCACAAAAAATTTGCAGCTATGGTAAGTGTATTCTCCCCCTCAAAACCCTACTTAAACAAGTATTTATACTTGCTCCCTTTAGGGTTAAAATGACTAGAAAATTACAACTATGCCACTAAAAGGTAGCCGGTCCTAAAACACAAAGATACAACCAAATAAAATGTCCCAAAAAAACTTACAAAATAAATGGTTCAAAGAAATAAATTACAAGTACAAAAGATAATAATCTTCAAAGAGTCGATTCATCGAGTCAATGTTGATCACAACAGGCCATTGGATGAGAATTCGATGATGTCCCTAATTGACCAACAGTGAAGTTCATTTGGTATCCCGTGAAGAAAGATCGTTGTACCTGCTAGATTATCATTCAAATGTTTATTAGATAAGGAAAAAAAATGTATGCATATGAGTGATTTGGATCATCACCCAAATCAAGTTCCCTGTCCATCAAAATCGTCAGGAAGATTCCATCAGGAAAGAAGGCCGGAAAAAAAACTGGGAAGAAATCTACTGATATTGAATGCTATGATTCTTAGGAAGAGATCTAACGTAAGGAATGCCGCTTAAAGTTAGGCAGCTTAAATATATTAGGTTTTTATTTTATTTGTAGGCCGCCTAAAAGCTAGAGGCTTAAAAATTATATATATATTTTTATTATTTATATCTATATATGTATATATATTTTTCAAAGAAAATTATTGAATTAAGCAAAAAAAAAAATTATCTTAGTGTTAATAATGGGCTACCTTCTATGAAGTGCTTAGTTTATAGCCGCTAGCCCAACTTCTATAGTGTTTTAAAGCGGATTTGTTAGATCCACAATAATAGCAACACTATCAATGTTTTCTCATTCATAGTAATGCTTGAGAAGATAACCATTTAATTTAAAAGTATGATTGTCTTCTACCTTTAGGTCAACTACACCGTAGGGAAAAACATTAGCAATAATAAATAGTCCAGAACATCGAGATCTCAACTTACCTAAAAACAACTTCAATTGAGAGTTGTATATAGAACTTTTTACCCAAGCAAAAACTCTCCCTAAGATGTTCTTATCATGCCATCGCTTTGCCCACTCCTTGTATATCCTAGCATTTTCATTTGCTTCTCCTCTCATCTTAGCCATCTGATTTAGCTGGAGCAACCCTTTTTCACTTACAGCATGGAAATCAAAGGTGTTTTATAGCCCAGTATGCCCTATGCTCAAGCTCTACTAGTAGGTGACATGATTTATCATAAACAATCTTGTATGGGGACATGCCTATGGGGGTTTTGAAAGCTGTTCTATAAGCCCACAATGCATTATCAAGTTTTAAAGACCAATATTTCCTAGATACATTGACAATTTTCTCTAAGATACGCTTTATTTCCCTATTGGAAACCTTAACCCGTCCACATGTTTGTGGATGATAAGGGGTGGCAATTTTATGAGTAACTCCATATTTTAATAATAATTTCTCAAACTACTTATTGCAAAAATGTGATCCCCATCACTTATGATAGCTTTAGGTACCCCAAATCTTGAAAATATGTTCTTTTTCGAAATCTAATTACAACTCTACTTCCATTTGTCTGTAAAGCAACTGTTTCCACCCATTTTGAAACATAATCGATAGCCACAAGAATATATTTGTTTGAAAACGCTGAGGAAAAAGGACCCATAAAGTCTATTCCCCACACATCAAAAAGCTCAATTACAAGAATGTTATTATGTGGTAATTCATGTCTCCTAGAAATAATACCAATCCTTTGACATTGAGCACAAGTCATAATCTAATTCCGGCAATCATTAAACAGTTGAGGCCAATAAAACCCACAAGATAAAATCTTAGTTGTAATTCTTTCCACACCAAAGTAGCCTCTTGCTTCCCTAGAATGACAATGTTGCATTATGCTAAGTTGTTTAGTCTCAAGCACACAACGTCTAATTACTTGGTCAGCATAACATTTAAACAAATATGGTTCATCCCAAAAATAGTATTTCACATCTTGTAAAAATTTCTTTTTCTGTTGATATGATAAACTATACGATCTGATTTTACTAACCAAGTAATTGACTATATCAGCATACCAAGGTAATCCTTAGACATCTACTACATGTAACTGTTCATTAGGGAACTTTTCATTAATGGGTGCATCAAAACAATCAGATTCTAAATGGGATAAATGGTCAACCACTACATTTTTAGTTCCCTTTTTATCTTTAATTTCTATGTCAAATTCTTGCAGTAGTAAAATCTAACAAATTAACCTAGGTTTAGCACCGGCTTTAGCAAATAAATACTTAAGAGCATCATGGTCTATGTATACTATGATCTTAGAGCCTATTAAATAAGGCCAAAACTTGTTACATGCAAATATAACTACTAAAAGCTCTTTTTTAGTTGTGGCATAGTTTCTTTAGGCCTCATTCAAAGTTCTATTAACATAGTATATTACATGAAATAACTTACCTTTCCTTTGCCTAAGTATTACTCTTATAGCATAGTCGCTGGCATCACACATAAGCTTAAACGGAAGCTCCCAATTAGGTGCAATATGCATTGGTGCAGAAGTGAGCTTCTCCTTTAATAAATTAAATGCCTGCAAACAACTTTCATCAAATACAAAAGTAGAATCTTTTTCAAGTAAATTACAAAGAGGTTTAGAGATTTTAGAAAAGTCCCTAATAAACCTCATGTAGAAGCCAACATGTCCTAGGAAGCTCCTAACTCCTTTTACTAAAGCAGGAGGTGGTAACTTCTCTATTATCTCCATTTTGCCCTATCGATTGCAACCCCTTTCCTTAACACCATGTGACCTAAGACTATTCCCTCTCTTACCATAAAATGGCATTTCTCCCAGTTCAAAAGTAGATTAGTCTCTTTACTTCTTTTAAGCACACAACTCAAATTTGTCAAACATGATTCAACTAACCTCCCAAAAATAGAAAAGTCATACTTAAATATTTCAATAAATATTCTAACATGTTAGAAAATATAGACATCATACACCTCTAGAAAGTGGTAGGTGCATTATAAAGACCAAAGGGCATTCTCCTAAAGGCAAAAGTGCCATAGGAACAACTAAAGGTGGTTTTCTCCTAATCTTTGGGTACTATATGAATCTAATTATAACTAGAATAACCATCTAGAAAACAATAATAGTCATGCCTTGTGAGTTTTTCTAGCATCTGATCTATGAAGGGAAGGGGGAATTCATTAGCCTCACTCCTTAATTTGTATCCAACAGTTTAAGTACTTCCTTCTTTACTACCTCCGTAAGAGTTTGGTTAAGTCTTCTCTGTGGTTGTACTGTAGGTTTGCATTCAGCTTCCAAATGTATCTTGTGAGTGCAAATCAAAGGACTGATACCTTTGATATCCACAATGGTCTACCCTATCGCCTCCTGATGCTCTCTCAACACACTTAGGAGTTGTTCCTCCTAAGCACCTATCAAAGAAGAAGAGATGATTATTGGCAAAGTATCATCTACTCCAAGATAAACATATTTTAAATAGCTAAGCAAAGGTTTAAGTTCTAGCACTAGAGGTTATGCTAAAGATGACATTAGTTTTGTTTCATTACCTAGCTCCTCATAGTATCGACCCTTGATTTCCGGCACCTATTCTACACATTCTTCCTTAGGATCGTCATCATTGCTCCAGTCATCCAGATCTCTCAAAACTGATTCCATTATACCCATACCTATTATCTCCTCAACAAACTCAGAGGTAAGCTCATCAATAATATCAATGGTATAACAAGATTTATAATCATCAAATTTTCTTATGGCATCATAAACATGAAAAGTTATCTAGTCATCCATGACTCTTAAAGTAAACTTACCTTATTCCACATCTATTAATGTTTTACCTATTGCAAGGAACGATCTGCCTAAGATCATTGGCACCTCTCTATCCTCTTCCATTTCCAAGACTATGAAGTCAACTAGAAATATGAATTTATCTACCTTCATGAAGACATTCTCTACTATATCTCTTAGATATTTGATGCTCCTATTGGCAAGTTGCAAGGTAACATGAGTTTCCTAACATTCTCTAAGTTTCCTAAAAGTAGATAAAGGCATTAAATTTATACTTGCACTAGAATCAATAAGGACTTTTTCAAAATGAAAATTTCCTATAGTGCAAGGAATAGTGAAATTCCCATGATCTCTTTGTTTCTTTGGTAAGTTAGACATGTCCTTTTATAGGATCATAGAACACTCTCCCGTAAGCATCAAAGTCTCAATCCCATCAATTTTCCTCTTTTTAGTAAGTAAGTCCTCCATGAATCTAGCATATGAAGGCATTTGTTAGAGTGCTTCTACAAATGGAATGTTAATTTGTAGCTTCTACAAACCTCTAGGAACTTACTAAATTATGCATCCAACTATTATTGTTTCAGTCTTCTTGGAAAGGGGACAAGAGGAGCATACGGTTTTGCCTCTATGCATTTCTGCTTTGGTTCCCAGTTCCTTACCGCTTCTCAGCATTAAAGCATTGACAACCTTAGGGTTTTCCTCAGTGTTGCTGGGTAGAGACTCTAATGGTCTATTACTCAATTGTTGAGAAATCTAACTAACCTGATTCTCTAAATTTTGAATAGTGGCTTGTTGATTCTATAACAAGGTGTCAGTCTTTTGCATATAGCTTAACATAAGCTCTTCCATTCTAGGTTGATTTTACTAAGGTAGAGCATTGCAAGCAAGTCCTTACTTCTGAAATCTAGGTGGCGGTTTAAGAGCATTATTCTCATTCCTCCATGAGAAATTTAGATGATTATGCTACCCTAGATTGCAAGTGTTTAAATAAGGTCCTTGATTCCCTCGTTGAAAATTATTGGCATAGTTCACTTACTCTCCATTAGATGAATTTGAGGAATTACCAACTAAGCACTCAAGAGTTGAATGTGGTCATAAACATAACTCACAAAACGTAACTTGATTAATATTAATAGATTGTGCTGAAACGAGTTTACTTACTTAGGTGGTGAGAGGTGCAATTTAAGCTGACATTGTGTCCATGTCACTAACTAATGCCACTCTTGATTTACCTCTCTCATTCTGCCAATTATGTGAACTAGAAGCCATTTCTTCTATCAAAGCACTAGCTTCATCATAGTTCTTACCCATTAATGTGCCTCCAGATGCAACATTTACTAAAGATCTCAATGTCCCGTCCAAACTAAGATAGAAAATCTCAATCAGAAGATTATCTAGCAATCCATGATGTGGGCATTTTCTGATTGTCTCCTTAAATCTCTCCCATGCCTCATATAATGATTCACAATTAAACTTGGTGAAATTGGTGATGTTGTTTCTTAACTTCGCAGTCTTGGATGGTGGGAAAAATCTCTATAGAAACTTAGAAGAGAGATTGACCGAGGTGGTGAAGGACTCTTGTAGTAGTGAATTGAACCAAGCTCTAGCTTTGTCCCATAGTGAGAAAGGAAAAAGTTGTAATATAATGACATTAGGCATGACATTATTCATCTTCACTATGTTATAATATTGGAGAAATCCTGCAATATGCTCATTAAGACTGTCATTTGGATATCCTCCAAACTGACTTGTTTAAACTATCTGAATGAGTGCCGGCTTCAGTTCAAAATTATTAACCTAATTGTAGAACCCGCAACTAATGGGAATCAAAGCATTTCAATAATAAGACCCATTACCTAAGTTAGAACCAAAGGGCTATAGAGTCTTACACTGAGAGTTCTACTTGACCAAATGAAACCTGAAGAAAATCACATAGTATTTTCATTCTTTTTACATGATTGTTTTACTTTTAATCAAATAATTTTATTATTACTTAGGGACAATTAACAGGGCAGTGCACATACTTAGGCTAGCGACTTGTTCTTAGACAGCTTACACATTATTGGCCAATTTGCTTTATGTTTCTTTTATATTTTTAGTCCATGCTTTTTTATTATAGAGGGCCATTATAAAGACTTTGTAATGGAACACAAAAAGACAACTTTTAGGACATTTTTCTTCCTTACACACGAGTGAGTTTTCTTCTCATTCTTACAACTCTTATCAATTCTTGATTATGGCGAGTTGAGGCTAGGAATTGTTATGTGTTATATTAACAAAATCAAGCTTAATCCATCCTCTGCTAATGCCCTACATCTAGTAAGGAATTGGATGTTGTTTACGTGATATCTAGGTTATCCTAATTGTGGGTATTGCAATTTATCTTTGGAATATCTATATTTGTGTGATTCCTCTATATTTCGGCACATCATAATTTAGTATTAGAGCAAGGTTAAGAGAAGGGCTTGTAATGTAGGTTGCTTGATTGGGAAGTGAAAATTAGGGTTTGTGTTGTGAGTACCATGAATTGCTTAATTGTGAATTGACAATAGGTTATTGTGTGATTTGTGCCGTGGGATAATTGATTATTGTGAATTGGAATTGAACAAAGGTTAAAATTAGGGTTTATGTCATGGATTGTGTCATGGGTGTGCCATGGTTGCATGATTGTGGAGTGAGATTAGGTAAGTGTCGTGGTTGCTTATTGTGAATTGAAATTGATTAAGATTGAATTAAGAGTGTGTGTGTCGTAGTTATGTAATTGTGGATTGGGATTGAGCACAAGTTGAGATTTGGTTTTGTATTGTGATTCACGTGATTGGGGATTAGGAATTGAGCAAAGGCTGACAAATTGGGTTTGTATTGTGATTCACGTGATTGTGAAATTGGAATTGAGCAAGGCTTGATATTAGGTTATGTTGCGGTGTGCATGATTGTGATTTGCAATATTTGTGTTAAGGTTATAATTCAACAATTACGTCGAATGATAGTGTGAATGGAGGAATTGGGAATGAAGCTAATAATTAGGTTGAAGGAAGGACGCCATGGTGCAGGTGGTAGGAGAAACTTAGAAGAGCAATTACAAGAGCTAACCACCATTGTTGCTAATCTAGCTACACAGGTTGATCAGATAACACTTCCACAACAACTAGTGGCAAATCCACTGATGAGATCCATGATGAGAGTTAAGCTGGAAGAAGGAATGTGGATCCTCTTGAAGTGCTGCCTGGACCGATCACAAGAAGTCGAGCGAAACGACTCAAGGAAGCACTTAACGGGTTGATAAAGGATGTCCATGAAGCCGGAAAGGATTGGGGCAATCATGAAGTTGGAACGGATTGGAACAACCACGGGAAGACCCTTACTCTTATACAAGTCACACCGGACACGGGTTGAAGAGGGCGTGTACTTTCAAGGCACGGCCGTGTATGGAGTCAAGCAAATCCATAGAAAGATACACGGCCAAAGTACACGGGCGTGTATGTTGCTAGAAGTTGCACAGAAAGATACACGGCCAAAGTACACGGGCGTGTATGTTGCCAGAAGTTGCATAGAAAGGTACACGGCCAAAGTACACGGGCGTGTACACGGCCGTGTATCCCCTGCCGGCCAGCTTGTTCTGTTTTCGCATTTTTACGCCACTTATCTAAACTACGTCGTTTTGGACTTGTTTTACACGAATTGTAACCCTAGTATAAAAGCTCCTAGGGTTTAGAACAATAGAGATATACATCTTTGAACATTAAATACTTTTGAGAGGCACCTCTCTTGGTTCTTTAAGAACTAAATCGAACTTATCAGATTGATTTCCGTGGTGTTCATCCCGACTTATCAATCGGTCTTTCATCCCGATTGTGGCGTCTTCGTTTTTATACCAAGGTTCTTGTCTCGCTTATAGACAATGGGTCGCGGTTTCCACTTTAGGTTTTTAGGCGTCTTAGGCAACGAATTTCCGAACGTATTGGTATTGGGTTTCGTCATGGGTTGGCGTGGTTCATATCATCCACTAGGACCCCCACCTCAAGTACCATTAATAATGCTCATAAGGAAGGAGCATTGAGAGGTAATAAGGGAAGGCGAATTGGAGGAAATTACCATGCCCACCTAGAAGGAAGAGATGACTATTTTGAAGATGACTTCTATCATAATCGTGAGTTTTGGCCACCTAAGGTTTTAGAGTATGTGAAATTACAAATGCCTTCATTTGCTGGAAGAGGGTTTGTAAAGGATTATCATGATTGGGAGGATAAGGTGGAAGGACTTTTTAAATGCTATGAGAATAATGACAATACCTGAGTACGTTTAGCAACAGTAGAGTTAATAGGTATGCTGCCTTATGATGGAAAAACATTGTGGCTAATAGGAGGAGAGATGGTGATGCTAAGATCCTTACTTAGTAGGAGATGAAGCAGGTCATGAGGAAGAGATTTATACCAAAGCATTACAGACAAGAGTTGTTCATGCATCTTCAAACATTGAGACGATGAGGCAAAATCGTGGATGAGTATGTCCATGAATTTGAAACATTGATGATTCGATGTAAAGCTCTTAAACCTCCTAAACAGATGATGGAACGATTTGTGTCGGGTCTAAAATATGAGATTGCTTATAGAACTGTAGCGATATGACACCCTTGATGAAGCCATCCAATTGGCCTTGAAGGTTAAGAGGCAGAGGCATTCTAATCCTCATAGAATGGCGAGTAACAGGTATAGATCCTCTAATAAATTGTATGGGTCAAACAACAAGAATGTTGATAAAGGGGGATATGGTAAAAATGTGGAAAAGAATGCAACTATTCCAAACATTAAAGGGTAGACATAATTTTTTGGAAAAGGGAAGGCGATTGTTGGGACTAAAAATAAGCAGATAACAGCTAGTTCATTGGGAGGAAAGACTCGTCAAATCAAATGCTTCAAATGCTTAGGTTTTGGACATATAGCTTCTCAATGTCCAAACTGAAGGGTGATGATTGCTATGGAGGTGAAGAGTGAGGATGAGGAAGAAAAGATGCATGAGCCAATAGATTTGTCAACAGTAGTATTATGGGGATGCAGATGCTGAGGTGCATGAAGACAAAGGGAATGAAAATGATCAATATTTGGCTATCAATGTGTTGCACAGGGTGATGACTACTTTTCTTGCTAATGAGGAAGAACAGAGGGAGAACCTATTCCACATTTCTTATAGGGTCCAAGGTAACTTTTGTGCTCTTATTATTGATGGTGGTAGTTGCACCAATGTAGTGGCTGCTTCATTAGTTAATAAATTGAAACTAGTCACTACTTCACACCCTAAGCCATATAAGTCGCATTGGTTGAATGAACACGATAGTCTTCATGTTACTAAAAGGGCTAAAGTTTCATTCAACATAGGAGAGAGGTACCATGATGAGATTGTCGGTGATATTCTTCCGATGTGTGCATCATACATACTGCTTGGCAGACCATGGTTATATGATAAGAGGGTATTGCATGATGGGTTTAGGAACACCTATATGTTCTAGAAGGATGGCAAGCGAATTGCATTGAATCCCATGTCACCAACTAAAGTATGTGTTGGAAGTTGATGGGCAAGAATAGTTACCTCCTATTGTGAACAAGGTGCTAGATGAGTACATGGATATATTCCTTGACGAGTTTCCTGAAGGATTACCACTAGTGAGAGGCATTGAGCACACGATTGATTTACAGCCTGGGTCATTCTTACCAAATCAGCTTGCATATCACATGAGTCCTGAAGAAGCTGAAGAATTGAAGTGATAGGTGGATGAACTAGTAGAAAGAGGCTTTGTCAAAGAGAGTACCAGTCGTTGTGATGTTCCTACACTTCTTTTTCCAAAGAAGAATGGTACATGGCGTATGTGCATTGACAGTAGAGCCATCAATAAACTCACCATCAAATACAGGTACCCCATTCTTAGACTTGATGATATGCTAGATGAACTAAATGGTGCACAGGTATTCTCTAAGGTTGACCTTAAGAGTAGATATCACCAAATTTGTATAAGGGCTGGAGATGAGTGGAAAGCCGCTTTTAAGACATGACATGGTTTGTATAAGTGAATGGTCATGCCATTTAGATTGACCAATGCCCTTAGTACTTTTTATGCGACTTATGAATCATGTCATGAAGGAATTTTTGGGAAAACTTGTTGTTGTATATTTTAATGACATTCTGATTTTCAATAGAGACCTGGATAATCATGTTAAGCATTTACAGGTAGTCTTTTCAGTCTTGCGGGATCAAAGGTTGTATGGGAATCTCAAGAAGTGCTCATTTTGTTAGTCAAAGGTAACATTTCTTGTCTTTTTTGTGATCAATTTTGGTGTGAGAGTTAATGAAGAGAAAATTAGGGCCATTATGGAGTGGCCACTCCATAATCGGTAGCTAATGTGAGGAGTTTTCATGGTTTGGCTTCTTTTTATAGAAGATTTGTTAGAAATTTTAGCAACATTGTGAGTCCACTGATTGAATTGACTAAGAAGAATGTTCTTTTTTTGTGGGGAGATCAAGCTTAGAAGAGTTTTAAAGAGGTTAAGGCGAGGTTGACTAGTGCTCCAGTGTTAACATTGCCAGATTTTGACAAAAATTGAAGCTGGAATGTGATGCCTCAAGAGTGGGTATTGGCGCAGTGTTAATGCAGTATAGAAGACCTATTGCATGTTTTAGTGAGAAACTAAGTGGTGCACCTTTGAACTATTCAATGTATGATAAGGAGTGTTATTCCTTAGTGCGTACATTGAAGTCGTAGTAGCACTATCTCCTCCCTAAGGAGTTTATTATCTATACAAACCATGAATCTTTGAAGCACTTCAATGGCCAACAACGTTTATCAAAACATCGAGCGAAATGGGTGGAATTTCTAGAGAGCTTCGCTTATGTGATTAAGTATAAAAAGGGGAGTACAAATATTGTAGCTGATGCATTATCACGCAGGTATGTACTTATCACTTCTCTTCAGTCAAAGTTGCTTGGGTTTGAATTAATGAAAGAACAATATGTTCATGATGATCACCTAAAATTGATTGTTGAGTGGTGTTCTAGAGGAAATGCAGTAGATGGTTATTATATGATAGATGGGTTTCTGTATAGAGTAGGAAAGTTTTGTATATCCTATGAGTCTATGAGGGAATTGTTGGTATAGGAGGCTCATGCTCGAGGATTATCAGGATACTTTAGTGAGAAGAGAACCTTAGAATTGTTATAAGAACATTTTTACTAGAGGGGTATGTTGAAAGATGTACACAAGGTTTTGGAGAGATATGGGGTTTGCAAGAGGGTGAAGGCAAAGAAGGAAACTTAGGGTGAATATATGTCTTTACCTCTACCTACAAAGTCATAGATTGATATCAGTATGGATTTTGTCTTGGGTCTTCACAAGACACAGAGAGGCAAAGACTCCATCATGGTAATTGTCGACTGCTTCAGTAAAATGTCCCACTTCATACCTTGCCACAAAATAGATGCACTTTTTATTCCTAACCTTTTTGTGAAGGAAATTGTAAGATTACATGATGTTCGCCACAGCATAGTGTTTGATAGAGACATTAAGTTTCTCAACTTCTTCCGGAAGACACTTTGGAAGCGACTTGGCACTAAGTTCATATATAGTACATCTTGTCACCCTCAGATAGAGGTCGTTAGTTGTACTCTTGGTGCCTTATTGAGAGCAACGGTTGGCAAGAATCTTACCGATTGGGACTTGTGCCTCCCTATTATTTAGTTTACTTACAATAGGTCGACTCATAGTTCAACCTGTAAGTCCCCCTTTGAAGTTTTGTATGGCTATATTCCTACACTTCTATTGGATTTAATAGCTAAACTCATAGTAAAGGAAGAAAGTTTAAGTGGAGTGGAGTGGAGCCTTCTTAGGAGATTCAGAAGCTTCATTAGAAGGTAACTAAATACCTTAAGAAAACTCAAGAGCAATAACAACTTCAAAGTAACAAACACAAGAAAGCCAAAATTTTCAATCCAGGTAACTTGGTTTGGATTCATCTCAATAAGGATAGGTTTCTTCACAAGAAATCACATAAACTTTCACCTAAAGCAGATAGACCATTCAAAAGTTTGAAGTGCATCAACAACAATGCTTACAGATTGGAATTACCAGGAGAACACGATGTTTCTACTACATTCAATGTTGTAGATTTGTCACCTTGCCTACCAGAAGATCTTCATGAAGACCCATCAGATTTAAGAGCAAATCTTTCACGGGCCTAAGGAGATGATGGGAATCAAACCATTTTAATAACAAGATCCATTACCTAAGCTAAAACCAAAGGACTATAGAGTCTTACACTGAGAGTTCTTCTTGATTAGATGGAACTCGAAGAAACTCACATAGTATCTTCATTCTTTTTATATGATTGTTTAACTTTTAATCAAATAAATTTGTCAGTACTTAGAGACAATTAATAGGGTAGTGCACATACTTAGGCTAGCGGCTAGTTCCTAGACGACTTACACATTATTGGCCGATTTGCTTTATGTTTCTTTTATATTTTTAGTCCACGTTTGTTTAATATGGTGGACTACTATAAATACTTTGTAATGAAACACAAAAAGATAGCTTTTAGGACATTTTTCTTCCTTACACACGAGTGAGTTTTCTTCTCATTCTTACAACTCTTATCAATTCTTGATTATGGTGAGTTGAGGCTAGGAATTATTGTGTATTATATCAACAAAACTGAGCTTGATCCATCCTCTACTAGTATGTTACATCTAGTAAGGAATTGGATGTTGTTTACATGATATCTAGGTTATCCTAATTGTGGATACTGCAATTTATCTTTAAAATATCTATATTTGTGTGATTCCTTCTATATGTCAGCACATTAGCAACAGTAGGTACTGTATAGTCTCAAAGTGCTATGGCAGCACCCTGAATCTAATAGTTGTTGTTGTTGTTGTTTGCCATGCTAACTACCTACACTTCTTCCTCTTCTAATCTCTCTCCTCAATTAGTATAAGGTGCATTCTATCTCAAGATTTAGTGGTAGAAATTTAGCGCTTCAACTCCTATGCATAAAATACGTTCAAAGAGAACAAAAGACAAGACATGCAAGATTTAGTGGTAGAAATTTAGCTCTTCAACTCCTATGCATAAAATACCTTCAAAGAGAACAAAAGACAAGACATGCATTATAAAATGCGCCTAAATTAATAATAAAATTGAAGGTGGTCTAATATTAAGTTAATCTTGGCAATGGCACCAAAAACTTGATCTGCTTTAATATATATGTTTATAAAAGCGAATTATACCAACAAGTGTATTAGGTTAGATCAAGTAATATTTCAGTAAGTAGAGTGTCGGTTTACGAGGATTAATTAATTACCAGATCTATATCAGATTCTATTATTATCTAGGTAATATAATTGAGAGAATTAACTAATTAATTACTGATTAATCTAATTAACCTAGATTAGCACTAAGAACAAGAAGAGAATTGTTGTAAGAATATATCAATTGAGAGCAAGAAACAGAATCTACCCTAGCTTCAGAAATTAGATTGTCATCATATTATAATAACTCTTAGCTATGTGGATATTCATATGAATTCATGAGTCTTTAATCCTTTCTCAATTTTTAAAAACTCAAAACACCAAAATCAATTTCTTAGCTTCCACTAGACAAATTAATAGAGGATTCTATTATTCAACTATAAATCTTCCAATTCTATAGTTGACTAATATCCTAACTTAATTTCTCCTAATTCCTTAATAAGAAATTAAGTAAAAATATTGCATTAATCTCTAAGACAATTTCTAATTAGATGAAAATAATACTGCTTCCATAATTATTATTCAATCCTAATTAAGAAACCCCATTGAACCCTAATTTCCCTTCAAAGTCATTAAAATTCTTATAAACCTAATTCAAACAAGAAATAAGGATTTATAGTATAAGATTTACAATATGAATTTTCCACATACCTATTAATCTTATAATATGACTATAATCATCATCTTAGGATTTCTAAGGTTTCATCATTTTCCCACAAAGAAAATTTAGAACACCATGGAATTAATAGCACAATAACAAATCAAAGGAGTCATTACAATAGAATTCATAATTGGGAGTGAAATAAAAATATTGAATTGTATAAAAATTAAAAGTTGTTAGAAGAAGAATACCTAAATACAAACTTAGCAACTCCTTCAAAGAACAATCATTTCCTTGATGATTCTCATGGAATCAATTGAGCAAAGATGTTATTTTAGAGCCACAATTCTCTCAAAAACTCCCTCTAGGTCATCAAAATGCCAAAAGAAAAAGATAAGATTCACCCCCTATCATTCACATAAGGAGTATTCATCAAAACCAGAGGAATACTTGCGACTGGCTCTCAAAGCTAGCATCAAGGCCGACTTCTTTTCAGTGGTAAGTCAATAATTAAGGCTGGCGGCCTTTCCTTAGTAAGCTAGTGGCTTACACATGCAAGCTAGCAATTCTTCCTTAGTAAGCCAACCTAATTGCTTCTTCACTTTGCAAGCTTAAATTATGTTGTTGAAGGCCAATCTTCAAAGCCAATAGTGTAAGTTAATGAGTGGCTTGTTTCCTTTGCTCAACATTCCTTCAAGAGCTTAAAACTCCTCTAAATTACTCATGTTTGCACTCTAATCTCTTAAAGACCTGAAATAGCACAATAAACATAATTAAGTACCGTTTCCTTAAAATTTCCACAGTATCAGTAAGAATTTAATGTGATTCACATAATAAAATATAAGTAGAATATGCCCTTATCAAATTCATGTGAGTTCCAATGGTTTGGCCACATACTTCTTTCAAACCCTTTCCACTTAGATTACGTACCAATAACTTTCAATAACTCCTTTAAAAGTAAGCTTTTGATCCTTTAACAAATTCATATTCATCCTTTTGTTTGCTTGTTTCTAAAAGTTCTTGCTTGTCTCCAAAATAACTTTATCATGTATTAATCCTTTATAACCAAGTTTCTGATAATATCTTATTCAAACTATCAATGAAAAATTATTTTTAATATAATATGCATACTTAAATAAATATTTTAGATCATAACATAACCACTTTATCATTTTATTATCATCAAAATTGTCATTTAGAGATTCTAATATTCTCCCCCTTATTTATGAAAACAAAACATTTCTCATTAATATATATATATATATATATATATTGTAAACCCCGCAGAATTTCAAAATAGGATATAAATAGCTGAAAGATATTTTGGAGGCATTTCCTATAATTGATCGAATATTTAGCCCTATACCTATAGACTAGGTTCAATAACCCCAAAACATTCTACAAAATTTCTAAATTGATCCCTAAAATGTAAAATAATGTCTCAAACCCTAGCGTAAAATTCTAAACCCTAAAATATGAATTCAAGACCCTATATTGACCTACAAACCCTAAATCAACAACTCAAACCCTAATTTGAATAGCAAACACTAAAACAATAAATTAAACTCTAACTTGAACCTGAACGCAAAAGAATAATAATAAATCAAAAACCTTAAACCTTCGAATGATGATTTAAAACCATAACTTAATTCAAAAACCTAAATTAATAACTTGAAACCCTAATTTAATTCTTGAACCACAAAATGAAAGACAAAAATCCTAATTTAAACCATAAACCCTAACATGGAAATTTAAAGTCGAAATTCAATTTATAAAGTCTAAAATGCAACTTTAAACCTTAATTCGAATCAAAGACATTAAATTCATAATTGAAACCCTAAACCAATTTGAAAACCCTAAATTAAACAATCGAAATTCTAATTCATGAAATAAATCTTAAAAAGGATTGCTAACCCTAAAATGCACTAACATACTCCAATACGTAACACCTATCATCAATAAATATCAAGCACTATTGATCAATCCAAATTGATAAAGTAAAACCTTAGGATAATCACCTTAATTGGTGCTAAACCCTAGGGCAAGTATGTCCTAAGAATTGCCAATTTGCTAAGCTAATCCAATTAACCTTAAACTAAATTAATTAGCTTAATTAATTGGGAGATGTGAATTGACCAATGAGTAAAAGCACACACCTATTCAATAAAATAGTAGAATAGCAAACCACCCTTAATGCATCCATGTCATTTTAATCAAATGTAGAGATTTAATCTTGAAAAAGTTAATGTGAAATGTGACAAGTGACCTATTGCAAATGGGAAAATTACTAAAGTTGGTAAGTTGGTTTAACTTAGAGTTTACCTTAAACTACTACGTAAAACTTTTAACTAACTACAAAAAAAATAACCCTTAGACAAAAGAATCACATTAAGAAAAAGTAAATTGTGATGTCAAGATGTTGTTGCCATAAACGGCAATTGACATTACCTTAAACCAATTGACAAAACGTTTAACCAACTAGGTAGAATTATTCGATGGACAATGATGAGGCATCAACCAAAGCAGGCCTTAGGCTAGGTAAGGTATCGCCATACAAATGGAAATTGCCAAATTAGGTAATTGACAAGCCCTTAGACATTTCCTTTAAGTAACAAGCCCAAGCTTTACCCAAAACTCGCCATTATCCCATGGACTAAGTCAACACATTAAGTAAGGTAGCCTATAGGGTGGGTTATGTGTCAACATGTGATTGAGGTAGCCAAATAAGGAAATGATTTGAACTCAAACTTACTTTAACCACTAAATCACACATTATTTGGCACATGCAGTTATCCAATGTGTTTTGTGATTGCATTAGGCAATTGATTCGAGCCTAAACACACCATAAGTACTATTGATTATGTAAATCTTGCAAAGGTTAGAAGTACAATAAATATAGCTAAAACATATAAGAATATATATATATATATATATAAATAACAATAAATAAAATAAAATAATTCTAAAGATTAATAGGAAGCTTATCCCTAAAACTTAGTGTAAACCCTAAGAATTTTCAAATTCAAAAGATAGGTCATGTAGAAGTATTAGGAAATACTTCTAAAAGTCAATACAGTACTTAACTCTAAATATAGGATTGCTTTAGTGTAATTGATACGATTAGTATAACCATAGCTTAATAAACCAATGCCCTAAACGAATTTCAATCATGGGATATTATATTAGGAATCTTAAACCCTAACCAAGGTTGACCCAAAGCCTCAATTCGAAATTCTAAATCCTAAACTAATTAACAAATTCTAAGGTCACAATAGGAAACATTGAAACTAAAATTAAGTTGTAAAAGCCTAAACTAAAACCTAATCGAATTTAAATCCCCAAATGCAGAAAATTTCCCTAGGAATGATATAAAATAAGATAATTTAGAAAAAATTAATTCTACTAATAAATCAAACAAACTAAGGCAATTGATGCAAAATAAATCCCCTTAAAAATTCCAAGTTGGCATAAATAAGAAAGGGGGGTAAAAATACCATTTCACACACCAAATTAACTTAAGTAACCATCACATCAAAATAGCTGAAAAATATCTTAATTAGACCCTTAATTTAATTACCTTCAATTGATGGACCAATGGACAAAAGAAATTATGGGCACAAAACACCCATTAAACCACTAATCGCTATCCAAGGGAAGACATTTTGATAACAAAAATGATCCAAGGGCCATTAAGCATTTAAGTACACATAGGGAGTGTAGGGTAGGGGTTTATACATGACTAAAAATCTGATGGAAATGACAAACAATTGATTTAACTCAAAACATTCATTTAACCATCAAGCAAATATACTACCCAACTAACTCTATCAACCAATGTGTTTAAGCCATAACTTAAGTAACCTAAATCCCTCTTAACTTACCCCACCTGCACATGATACCCTCCCATTTCCTTCCTCTTTTGATTTTACTTACAAAAACACAAAGAAAACACTCTAAGGAAGCAAGAAAACCACCACCATTTGGCTACCACTTCACCACCTACACACCACCACCCACACGCCAACTACACCACTAAAATAACCACCAAACTTTCCCCTAACCACTAGTAGCTTCCATGCCATTAAAGGGACACCCAAGGAGCTCAAAAACTAGAAGAAATAGGGACTAACACCAAGGCACAAGTAGGGGCAAGTGAGTGAAGCTAGAAAGCAATACCTTTAAGACCACCAAGTGAAGGACAATAAATTGTACATGTTTCTTTCCTTTCCTTGTAATTTTTTTTTAATGTAAATTGGACTAGAATAGCTAGGAATCTTCTATTATTATAACTTTTGGTTATGCATTTAAATTGCACTAGGCAAGAAATTTAAGAAAATGATGTAAACTTAACTAATGTTAATGACAATGTAATATAACCACATTGCATCGAGTTTAGAAGTGTAAGAATTGGAGAGTAGTGAAATCAAGAACTCAAGACCTTATTTTCTTCCTTTGGTCACAACATTTAAGAAGCTTGAGAGTCATTTTTCTTTGACATATTAAGTAAACTTCAATATTTAAGAGCCTTAGATAGTGATTAGTATGGATTAAAGATGGAAAAAAGTTGGAAATGTAGGAGGTTCACTCCCAAACCACTAAAACCAATGCCTAAAGTGAATTTTTACAATATTTTCTGAAATTTTCAGAGTGTAAACATGACAAAATATCATTAGAAAAGAAATAAAAATGAGAACATTTAGCTAAATGTGGCAAAATAGGCAACATTGGAATCAATAACAATCAACTTAAAGTATTTGACTAAAAACAAAAAACTCACAATAGATAAATGAGCCCCACACATTCTGTAAAAGCCCAAATAAGTCCCCAAGTTAATTAGAAATGATTCCCTTTTATTATTAGGCTCAATTAGAAGAAAAAAGATTTCAACATAGACCCAAACAATGAGAACCCAAAACTACTCAGAGCACAACTTAATTTTCTATTACCTAAACAACCAAAGTGACATAAAAAAAAATGAAATACACTTGAGAACCTTCAAAATGACTATAACAACATGAAAATTCGACTTAAAATAAAAAATTTACGGCCAAAATACAAAACTAAAAAAATCTAGAATTATAACGAATTTGAATGATATCTAGGATATTTTATTATACCTAAGCTTATAAAATATTATTTTCATTATCAAGTGATTTCAACCTAGAACCCGAGTACCCAAAGACCTCTACAACTAATAGGCATCATGGTCTAGTGAGTATTTCCAACGATTATTGTGTTAGTTATGTGTTTGTAGTTTAGTTGCACTAAACTATATATATATGATGAATTTATTTATACGGTGTATGGGTTTTGTATGTATTTGATTGTTATGTTATTGATTGCTAAAACATTATAACATATTGAGAATAAATGTGTGCATTGATTGTGCATTATCATAGCAAACTTGTGAGTGTCTGCAAATGTTTTGTGGTCACCCTATGAATAAACTTAAGTATATCTAATTTAAATAAAAATTAGGCATGCATTCCATGGTTTGCATAAAGGCCATTGGTATCATGTAGTGGTAAAGAGAGACCATATGGAGGTGTACTTCATAATAACCTTATCTTAACCATGAGGAACTACTTAGAATCGAGAGATGCTGCCCTCTAATTGAGGTTGAGTTCAAGTATTGACCGCTTAGGGGTGAATATGATTAAGTGTGCTACTCACATCCACACATTAAGGAATATTATGTATTATCATATCCACTATTTTCGAAAGAAAAGAAAATGTATATATATATAAATAAATTATTCACTTAAACCTAACTCGTGACTAAACATTTTAATAATAAATTATTCTTGAGCTTTGCACTTATGATAAGATAATGAATCCTTGGGCCATGAGGGTTATTGCCTCAAGTGATTGGAACTTAGAGCTAACATGTAGTTTTTTATTTCCCCACATTTCATATACTTGTCATGCATTCATATTCTCGTATAAATAACTTGTTTAAACTTGCTTGACGGTATAGTATAGAGGATATCTCACTAAGTTGGATGTAGCTTACACCCTAATAGATTCTCTTTTGCAAGTTAAGTCAAAAGTTGGGAATGGGCTAGGAATCAAGTGATGAGAGCTTTAGACTCAAATATCAATGAACAAGTGTATGATAAAGTAATTGTTGGTCTAGACTTAGATGGAATAACAAGAAATTTTGAGACTTGTACCTTCCTTCTTTTAAAAATCTATTTTCCTTTGAACTTATTTGAACATAAACTTCTTTATAATTGCGATTACCTGATGTTATAATTTGGTACAAGATATTGATTCTCTGTAGTTCTGGTAAACTATGAATTATCGGTTTTCTTAGTTATTTTTATATAATGGTTAGTTATATGTATTATGAATATATGAGGTTTAATTAGATTCTTGCAATTTCTAACTTATAAGATGGTTTTCATATTACAGGTGCATACATGATATGATAACTTCTAGATATTTTTACGAAGTTCCCTTTAAGGTCATGTATGTATTATACACACTTCCTTCAAAATATTGCAAAAAAAAAGTCATCATTCCATTTATTATTTCTTGTTTGTTACAATTTTTATAGACTTCCCATTTCTAATTGTTGTTTTAAACCTTATTTGTCATTATTTACATTTCCTATTTTCCTTTTTCTCCCCCTTTTTATGTTCTCTATTCATATTTCCTTATGTTCTCTCTCTCTCTCAATTATGTTACCTCCTCCCTTTTTGTTATTTTTCATATATTTTCTCTACCTTTTCATTATCATTAGAAACAAAAGAAGGCATAAAGAAATGATGCATGAAGATTGATAAAAAACTAAAATTTATTTTTTTAAAAAAAATCATAAAAAGATACCAATGATAAAAGAAAAAAAAAATTTCTTAAACTGTTTGAAGTGATTCATGTCTTTTATGATATAATCAAGAAATTTTTTATTGTTTTCTCTTTAAGTGTTTGTTAAGGATTCTTCATCTAGAATTTCATGTTTGTCTCCAAAATAACTTCACCATATACTAATCCTTTATAACTAAGCTTCCAATATTATTTTTATTCAAAGTATCGATGAAAAGTTATTTTCTACATAATTTGCACACTTAAATAAAGATGTTAGATCATAACATAATCTCATTCTCTTTATCTTTTTGTTATCACCAAAACTATCATTTGAAGGTTCTAACATAGTCTAACCATGGCTATAAGAAGTTCACCCTATTTTGTCATTGACATTTGGCCAAGTAGCTTCCATGAAATTTGATCACATAAGCATAGCACCAACTGAAATTTAGACTTTATTTTTCAAACTCCAATAATTGCTTATAGCATGAGCTTTCTAGCTCATGTGGTACTCTTGTTATGCATTGGATCATGACTCCATGGTTTATAACTAGGCATTACGACATCAAAAGTCAGCATCTTCTCTTAATTGGTTAAAGACTTGAGATATTGGGATTGGAATTAAGATAAACTGCCCCTTTTTTAGTGTTGTGGGTGAACTTATCCTAGCTCTAATTGGTAATTATAACAATCTTTACTTTTGAAATTTGGTATGCTCATTCTTGTCTCTTTCCCCTTAGTTAGGCTTCTTTACCTTTTGGTTCAATTTCACTACTGGGTACCACTATTTATTATTAAGTCTCAAGATATTCAAGTTTTTGGATGAGATTGGCCATATGTGAGAGGTGTATGAGCATAAGGTTTATGGCTTGTTTAAAAGTAATTATCTTGAGTTCCAAGTTATGGCATTCTTTAGACATTATGGATCAAGATTGGTTGACTACTGGGTTATGTATTAAGCCGAATAGCTCAATAACATCCTTTCATAACCTTTTAAATTTCACACATGTTAGCGAGGGATCTTTTTCTCTTTTTTTTTTTCTAAAAAATTTCACTTCTTTTTTTCAATTTAATTTTGAAAATTCTTCTCTTTTTATTTTTTAGAACTTTTTTTCTTTTTTTTTTAATCTATTTTAGATTTTTCTTTTGGATTTTCTTGAAATTTTCAATTCCAATTTTCTGAAAATTTGCTTCTTCTTTTTTTCAAATTTCTTTGAAATGATCCTTTTTAAGATTTTCTATTTTTTTATTTTCCAAAAGTTTTTTTTTTCATTTTTTCGAACGTAGATGCTCTTATATACATACTTAAGCTTTATAAAATGGTTGATATCATATGTTAAACTTGACTATTAGAATCATTTATAAGTTGAAGGTGATAAGATAGCTAACATTGATGGCAAATTCAATTACAAGGGTGATAACTAATGAGTTAACAAGATGACAAATTCCTTGTTGCTAGTATGACAACTTACTAATGGGCTAACAAGATGACAAACTCTTTATTGTTAATATGATAGCCTATGAGTGAAAACACTAAGGTGAAAAATTTTATTACAAAAGTGACAACTATTTATAGACTTACAATGAACCTAACTTATGGTGTTCTTTTTCAATTTTCTTATTTTTCAATTTTTATTTTCTCTATTTGCATTTTTTATTTTCTTTTTCAACTCATTTTTTATTTTCTATTTTTTCTTCTTCTTTTAAAAAAACAATTTCTAGTAAAGAGGAAAAAAATAATCCAAACAACAAATGATTAAAATACAATGAAGAATGGTAATTGAAAGATTAATTGGCTCATATGAAACTTGTCATAAGGCTGACAATAATTTTACTAAATTTGCTAATTCTTTGGTAGAGACAATATCTTTCTTTCATCATTCCTTTTTTTTTTCTTTTTTTTTCTTTTTTTTTTTCTTAAATGAGAATCATTAGCTTTATGAGAATTTATTACTTATGTAACTTTAGAGTCATTGAGCCATTGTAGGATATAGGTGGGTTTCGTAGGTTATCTAACTCTACAACCTCTTATGGAATGAGTCTTAGGCTATATCAAAGAATAAAATGGAGTGGCTTGATTACTATTGAGCAATAGTATACACTATAGCAACCTAAGGGCTATATAGTAGCCTTCCATCTTATTTTTCTAAATGGCATAACCTTGACTACATCTAAAAAACTTAAATTAAAAAAAAAAACCCTCTCTTTTTCTCTCCCATCTTTTTTTTCTATTTTCTTTCTTTTTTATAAATATTTTTTTAATACACGCTAAATGCAATATTAATAAAAAATCAAAGATAAAAAATTCTGAACAAATAAATTATGAAAAGTAAATGAATCTTCTTCTTAAAAAAAAAACATTCTTTTCTTATCCAACAACAACCTAGGACCTTATTGGAGTCACCCAATTATTAAGCCCCAAAAGTTATCTTTTTTTTCTTAATTTGAATTTATATTAAACTCGGCCTATTTAATATAATAGCTTAGTGAAAATTCTAAAAATCACATGTTTTCTTTAAAAACTTTTGAATATGCTTTTGGACTTGCTATCAACAAAGGTTGGAAAAAATAAAAAGGTAAGAATTTTAACTAGGTCATCGACCAAAACAAAAACTAAGATTTAAGTTGTCCAGATGTTGAAATTCAAAACATGAAGACTACAAAATGAAATAATTCTAATAAAAGAGGCTGTTTTATTTATTTTCTATAAAAACTTTGACTAAACAAATTAAAAACTTATTATTTACATGAAATAAAGAGAAGATTCACCTTTATCATCAAGAAAGAAAATAAAGAAAAGGGAAGTTTTCTTTTTCATTTTTTTTTATCGAAGTTGCTCCTCCATTCTCAAATGTCTACATATTGTTATAAGGATCAAGCCATCATAGTTCCTTATATAAAAAGAAAAAAAAAATCATCTTTTTATAATTTTTAAAGTTTTTCAATTTTTATATTTTTATATTATTTCAATATGTTTTCTTTATTTCAAAAATAATTTTTACTAAAAAATATTATCTAAAAAAACCCTAACTCCTAAGGAAGCCATAATTCTTTAAATCATAGAGAAAACCATAAGGAAACCCTAATCAAAACCTAATAAATAGATCTAAAAGAGAAAAACTTCAAATTTCATGGAATTTAAAAGAAGAAGAACCTTAGTTTTTTGTTTTATCAACTCTCTAAAAAAACAAAAAAAGAGCATGATTTTCTTTAAACACTAATTCTATCAACCATAAGTTTACTAAAATCACCAAAAATACTAAAAAGCCTAATTGTCATCTAAGTTCTTCACTAGGGGATTCAAATTAAAACGCATAAGAAAAATAAATTTTATCAAAATTCATGACTTTATTAGATTCTAAGTAAAAGAACCTAAATTACCGTAAATAACTAAAATAAAAGCAATTGTTATCATAGTGATGTGCCTTAATAATTCAAGCACATGAACACAATCCAATTGGAGAATTCAACAAGACAAAATCCCCAAATTGGCGTGAATACAAAGGATGAACAATCACAATGGCATGAACCTAAATTAGACGTATTACAAAGGAATTTCAATACCAATCAATTGCATATAAAAATGCAATTCCAATATCTAAAATTGGTTTGTAATCCTAGCAATATGAACCCTAATTTGGTGTGAAACAACAAGTAGGAAAATCTACCAATTATTACTAGATATTACACACTAGCAATAAAAGGATGTAACTTAGAAGATCTTGATATTACTCACAAGAAATTCTAAGCCAAACTCGCCACAATTTCTAAAGAAATTGATAAGAGTGGATGCTAGCAAAAGGGGCTCTCTCACACGACACAAAAGTATATATTTTTCAAATTGACAAAAGCTCCCTAAAAACCCTAGTTAGCAAGCATTTATACTTGCTCCTATTAGGGTAAAACAAATCAAAAAATTACAAAGTTACCACTAGGTGACCGGTTCCAAAAATCAAAATTACAAGTACAAAATAAACAAAATGGCCGATTCTCATAGCAACAATTACATATTCAAATGGTCTTCAAGTGGTTGGTTCTTCAATTCAAGAAAACAATTTGTTAGACTAGTTTTTCTTTGGTTTATGTCGGTCCATGAATAACCCACAAGATGAGCTTTAGCGAGTTTATCCATCGCCCTGTAAAAGTCGACAAGTATATCTGCTAGAATGTACAACAAATAAATAATAGAAAAGAAGTTAGTCTACAAATATTTTTGGGATCGGTTTGTTCAAAGAGGATCCTTATAGCCAAATTTTGTAACCCATTGGTTCTTGTCCTAGTGATAGGTCCTATAGAATTTTGATTTCTATCACATAGACGACCCCAAATTCTAATTTCCCTTTTATTGTGTTTTCATGAGAAACCTTAATTCTTAGGCTCTAAATTCTAATTTATTACCCATGTAAAATATACTAAACTCATAAACTAGAATAAACCCTAATTTTGAATAAAATCCTTCAAAAAGGAAACCTTAACTCTAACAAATAGAAATAATGGTAAATCTAAAAAAGAGAATTTTTTTTCTCTTTATTGTTGTTCTACAAAAATCAACATCTTAATAAGAAAGACATAACAATCATGTTTTAAACACAATTTCCTAAACATGTTTTATCTAATTATTAATTAATTAAAATTTTTTGAATTGATAAAGAGGCATTTCTAGAATGAGTGCTTGTTGTAAAGCCTAATTGGACAACATCCAGTCGTTGTTAACTAGGGGCAGCTTGTAAGAAGCTTTGCCGGGGCGGTGTGGTTCTATTAAACGTCCTCAACTTGGTGCTTGGTTGCATGTGGTGGTGACGGCTGTATGGAGAGCTTTGAGGACTTGATGACTTATCGTTGCACTATTGCTTCTCTTAATATTATGGTTGTTTATTCAGTTTAAGATGAAGAATGACCTTTGGGATTAAAGATCACAAACTCAAAATACTCTCTAACCAGCTGGACGACCAATACACGTAGTGCGCATGTGCAGCAAATAACTTTTAATGCTAGTTTTTTAATAAATTTTGAGAATCAACATTATGCTAAACTGGATAGTAATAAATTCTTTATTTAAATTACTTAATAAAATATTGATTATTTATTTTAACTAATTAAAAGTTTGATTATCTATTTTAATTACCTAATATAACATTAATTCTCTATTTTAACTATTTAAAAATCGATCTTTTATTTAAATTTGACCCCAAATGTCGATTCTCTTTTTTATAATTTTTCCCTTGATCCATTTCTTATTGAAACTCTTTTCTTGTAAGGTAAAGATTGGGTCTAATCAATTATTTACCTATGAATTAGCTTGGCTTGAATAAAATGATTTTTTATCTCATGTGAGTGAATAAATTGGACTTAGGGCTAAGTTGAATTATTATTAAAGAGTTGCAGTTTTACATGAAATGCTTTAAATCCATAAAATGAACCATGGTAGTGTGATTTGAGAAATTACCACCCAAAAGAAAATTGTGTTTCTCAACCTAGAAAATAATTATCTTCCTTATTATATCTTATTTTTTAATTTTTATTTTTACTTCTTTCACGTGATTTCTATTTTTTTTTTCCTTAAGTTCAATTTTTTTGTGCTTTTTACCTTGTGATTTTTTTAAAAAACTTTTTCCCCCTTTTCTTTTTCGCTTTTTTGGTATTTTGATAAAAAGTATCCCAAGTTAAAATCTAAAATAAGTGGACAAAAATGGGCAATCCATAATCATAAAATAGATCACTTGCCTTGGCTCAACTGGAGAGTCATGATAATAAGAAAATGCCAATGAGAAAACAGTTTTACCTCTTGAAAAGCGGAGTTCATGTTGTATATATGACATGATGTGCCATTGGCGATTCCCAATCTACATGTACTAGCATGACATGCATTGTCATTTGTGGTGTGTGAAATGATTATTATAAATGTCATGGTATATGTAACATATTCTAATCACATCAAAAATGCAACTTTTTGGAATATCTGATATCACTAACATTAATGTTTTTAGCAAAAGTTTGGGTCAGGTTATGTATTAGCTAAGATTGGTGAAATGCACTAAATTTTGTGGCATTTAAAGTATATAATGTTATGGAAGATGAGGTGACTACAGAAGATATTACTTTGGAAAGGGTAATGGAAAGGTAGCTTGTAGGTCTGTGTCACTTATTCTGTAACATAGACAACAGAATTTAATTAGAGTTGTACCTTTTGCAATGATTTTGCATGAAAATAATTATGCATAATATGTTATTGTCAACAACATTTTAAATTTTTTATTCTTAATTTGAATTTTGAAATTTTATAAAAAAATTGAATTTACAATCAATTGTGAGAATTAAATTTTATTAATAATTTGGGATGCATAAAAAGAAATTTATTTTAATGAAATTAATTTCCTAAAATCAAACTATATGTGTGTGTGTGAAAATTGATGTCACACCCTTAATTCACTATGGCGACAACAATTTGTTACATACCCTAATTAAGTTGAACACGTAAGACTACAATTACTAAGTTTCTAAGTTGGTTTTAAGATCTTAAAATCATTGATTAAAATTTGAAAATAATTGATAGTTCGTTGATTTTAAAAAGCATTTTAGGGTTTATCAAGTTTGGAAAAAGTGGTGCATGTTGAGATAAGTAACTAAGTCTTAAGATTTAAGGGGCTCACAAAATACATGCATAAGCAAATAAGTCATGAAGCGATAAGTGGCTCTTATAAATTATAAATATGGTACTAGAGAAAAATTAATTAAGTCTATGCTAGAAATAGAAACTCAAAACAATAATAGCTCTTAAGATCTAAGTCTTTGTACTTGTCCTTATACTCCTCCTTGAAGCTAAAACCCATCAAATCAAATAAGAGATCCACCAAACAGTCCTCCCTTGGAGAAAAAAAGAAATAAAAAAGAGTGAGCCATAAAGGCTTAATACACAATAATATGAACATATACACGAATGTCAAATAAGCTTACACATTAATGTAGAAATAATCAATCAATTTATTAAATTATCTTATTTAAGTAAATAATCAGTATGGGAGTACTCATAACTCCAAACATTAGGATGGGGGACTTAGGTCTAACTCTATTATAGTGGCAATCGGGGGTTGACAAGAGTAACCAAACTCTATGTCATTGAAACCAAAACTAAAACCAAAGTAGCCTCATCTAAGTAACCTCACTATTATATAGCCTCACTGATCATAACTCCAACTATATTATATCACCAGCCGATACCTATAATCCCTAAATGACTCTCAATATACCTTCTCTTCATTTAAAATACCCATTATAAAATGCGATTTCATTTATGAGCTACCCGCTGAGCTATCACTCAATGGCCTAAGTGCTTAACTACCATGTCATTTTGAGGTATACAACTGTAGTTGGATTCCTAATCTAAGGTTTGCCGCTTGCTAGCTCAACTGACCAAACATAAGTAATAAGTGGATATTTAGTTGGGTTGATTATTAATCCAATTAATTTTTCTAACCTAGTAAGAATACACATGCAACTGCGTACCTAAGAGGTTTGGAGATTCTTAAACCATAGTCCAAATTCTATTTGATTACATTTAATCAATTTTATATATCAAAAGAGAAAACTCAAGTCAATTAATTATTATAAGTATTTGAATTCTATTTTAAGAGGATTTAGACTACTTAAGCCCATACTAATCATAGCCCGATAAGGTTATGAGGACCTAAGTAGCCTTTGGCTATATTTGGCCCATAAATTGTTTAAGGTTTATTAATTCAAACTTATTCATATTACTCATTAAGCATTTATTCACTTATCCATACAGATTTTACCTAACCGTCTATTTATCTAGCTCCTTAGGCTTTAGTCTATATAAGTTTTGACTAACCTTCTAAGTTTCCAACTCATTAGACTTTAATCTATATAGCTTCTGACTAACCTTCTAAGTTTCCAACTCATTAGACTTTAGTTTATATAGGCTTTAACTAAGCTTCTAAGTTTCTAGCCCATTAGGTCCAATTAGGTTATTTCGATCTATTTTAATTAACCTAAGCACATTATGTCCAATTAGTCATATTTGTTATGTTTTAGACCCATTTAATTATTAAGTCTAATTTTAATTTCATTTTAAGCCTTTAGTTAATTTAGGAACTTAATGGGTTTAAAGCCTATTCAGGTTTAATAGATTCGTTAGGGTCTATTTAGAGTATAGGCACTAAAGATTAACGGGTCCAAGTGAGTTTTGGATCTTGAACCCATTTGGTTTATATTATAGTCATGTAAGCAATTTTTTTTTTAAATTAGGTTTAAGTTTAGTTCATTTTAGGTATTTAATTTGATTTGGGCCTTAATATAGTTTAAGGCCTGATTTGAATTCTCTTTCATGATAAGGTCCATTAAGGGTATGAGCCTTAAAAGTGAATGGGCCCAAGTGGATTTTTGGTATTGGGTCCATTAGTCACTTAAGTCCATTTTATTAAGTTAATTCCCATCTTAGCTCATTTAGGATGGTCAAATTTAATTAAGCCCAATTAATCTAGTTATATTTAATCATATGGGCTATCCATGGGGAGGATGAAAGGTTAGTCTTTAAGCCTATATGGATAGGCCAACTTAAGGTTGGGTTGGCTTTGCCTTGAGTCAATTAAGCTAACTAATGTTATGTTTCAATTGTTATTTTTGAAGGCCCTAATTTCAAATGATTGTAATTTATTCATTATAAGCACAAATTAAGTGAAATCAAAGCTATTTGATTCCTTATTACTTCTACTATATATTTTAACATCAAAAGTCTTATTTTATTCATTTTAGGGCCCTTGAATTTCCATATTACTTTAAATTACGAATTTGCACCTTCAAAGGCCCATATAACTTATCCAATTTATGTCCAAATCACTTCAAACCAAAGCTCACTTATTCTTACTCCTTTTTAGAGTCCAAAACATCATTTATTTTCCATTTTTAATCCTAAAACGTTTCCAAAATAGACTAAACATTCTAGAACATAACCAAAACATCCACAGTCATTCTTACTAACCCAATTTCAATATAATTCCACTTCTAGGCCTCATTTTACATTCAATCCAACTCCTATTCATTAATTAAACATATTTTCACCAAATTAACTCAAATTAAACATATTATTTCACAAAATTTTCAAAATTAAACATATCATCAAATCAAGCAAGGAAATCACAATTCTCAACATTAGTCCTCCACCAATTCATTATAAATCACTCCTAAACTTTGGCAAACTTACAATTTATTCAATTTCAATCAAATTTATCACTCCAAGAACATTTCAACATGTTGAAAAATCATGATTTAACAACAAAATCAACTTATTCATCAATTAGTTCATTCATATCATCAATTCCAACTTCTAACATGTCATATACATATACACTAAATTCATCACCTAATTTACTTCTAAATCCACATACCCATACTTTAATCATTAAATTACCATAATTCATCATCTAAATTAGATTTCTCATTAATCAAATCTCAATTTCTTTATCATAGTGACGGCAACAAGAGTCATAAACATACAACATATTATCATTGATCAAACTTTATTTCTATCATCAAATCCAATACCTAACAACACATTTAGCATATTAGATCATAGGTTAACCCCTAAATCATCAAATGACACTTAGTAATCATCAATATAGGTGGCAGTTTAATAGGAATATTTCACTAAACTATCAAGATTCAAGAAAACAATAAATCATCATGCCGAATCACTTTTAATCATCCTAAATCATTAAATCAATCATTGTAGTGAACTTACCTTGATGAAGATTCAACCTAGCTTACAAGAGCCTCCAATGTTATCACTACAAAGCTATAAAAAATGGCAGTTTTCTTGACTTCTAATTGATTTCCCTAACATAGAACATCAATCTCCACTTAAATTCATGTTTAATAAGTTAAGACTCACCTAAATCAAACTAAACACTACATACCTCGAAGCTTCTTTACACGTGAATGAGAGATCCCTTATCTTATGTCTTCTACTTGATTTTCATGTACAACTTGCAAGAAAACATGTAGAATTAGTAGCTAATTAGGACAGATTTAGAGCTAGATTAAGAGTCTAGAGTTTAAGCTAGTATTTGTGGGTTATTACCTTTTTAGTTTTAGGAAAATGAAGGGACTACTATGTCTTTCGGTCATAAAGGGGTATTTAAGGGAGGGTTTTAGCTAAGGTTTAAGGGAAAAAAGTGATTAGGACCATAAGGGTTTTCTAGTTTTAGCTTAAGAGTGACATACATCCTTTTACATTAATTAGCATTTTACTTTTTTCTCATTTTTCTCACTTCACTCCACCCAAAAAATACTTTTTATTTTCTCCAAATTGCCTTTAGGAACTCAACTATTTAGTTGCCCTTCAACAAAATATGCTTAGGGGTATTTTGGTCATTGTATCCAATTGACTTGCAAATTCAAAATTTTCTTTTTCAATTATCTCTAAACAATTTCTATCTAATTTTATTTACCTAATTAAGGACTTAGAACTATATTTATGGATCCTAAGCTTATTTGGGTCCAAATTTGATAAAATTGTCTCAAAATGGCAGGTGATCACTCCCAATGACTTAAAATGACTCTAAATGACTTTAATTGAGTTGTTTAATAATTTTAGGTATCAAATATAATTCATTTAATATAATAGAACTTAGGACAAAAGTGGGAATTTTATAAAATATGGGGGGTAAATCGGCCATTTGATGGATAGGGTATATATACCCTAGTTTGACCTAGCACTCCTCTCTTTACATGCTCACAGTGGCAAACAAGTGACACACTTTGGAGAACCTTGAGGTGACCTAGTGAACAATAACAAGGAACACACCTTATTACACTAAGTAAGGGCTTCAATGATCGAATTAGTATTCATAATTATGGAATTGAAGATTTATGCAAGTAATATGTTATGATTGATAGAATCCAAATCAAGGAACATAGTGGAACGAGCATAGAGATCAAGCGATTAAGGGTTTGAAACAGTTACTAGACCAAGTAAGTTTACTAATCCACCTAACTCATTAGAAATTACAAATATTAAGAATTAAATAGATTTAGGATCATAGATATTAGCTTTATGAATGAATTGGAAAAGCTGAAAAAAGGGTTCATGAAGAACAGCATGATATACGGTTAAGTACATGCCCGAGTACTTGCCTTGTGTAGAAACACACATTGTGTATAGAAAGGTACATGAACAAATGACATGTTTGTATACTTGGGCGTGTCAAAATGTGGAAATCCATAAAAAGGTACATGGCTATCTACAAGACCATGCACTTAAGCGTGCCAAAATACCAAATTACATAGAAAGGTATATGGCTAACTATATAACCATGTACCTATGTCTCATGGGCCCTTAAGACGTATAGTTTTCATCGTACATTGCATGGAAACCTAAGGATAACCCTTCTATTACCAAAAGTTTGCCTTACAGCGTATAAGGCGTACTCACATCCAAAATTCCCAAATCAGGGTTTAACATTGTTCAAGGAATACAAAAATATATAGATAAAATAATTCAGAGTAACACAATATTATAATATCAACGTGTACATTTATAGTATCAAAGATCAAAGTCCTTAATACATCTCATTCTAAGCTATGTATATAAAATTAAAATAAGAACATATATGAAATACATATATCATTGATCTCTCCACTCTAATCTTTCATAGTTCCCTTACATCCCATACTAACCTCTAGCATCTATCAATCAGGCTCTATCTAGATAGGTGCCTGCAATAAGGGAAGTCTATGAAAGTGTAAGCTATAAAGCTTAGTAAGTTAGATCCTCTTACTGACCTGACAAGAAAATATCAAATAAGTTATTTAATTCAAACATATGTCATGCATGAGTAATCACATCAATGCAACAATATATACGGTGTACCAGACACCATATACAACATGGATTTAATGCCCACTATTGCTAGGTTAGGAAATCACAAATAACATGTTGGCTCTAGGCTCTAGTACAAAAGGATGACAGGTTGTATGAAGAGGTGGAAAAATTTCTATACAACAGTGAAGAGGCTGCTGCTGTCTCCATTTCTTCTTTTGGAGAAGATGAATACCTAGATGATGAAGATGGGAAAAAATCTGGCTAGCGAATCTGTACTGCAAGTTCCTTCAACGAAGCAGTGCCAGTAGGTGCAACCAGTATAATGACTAAAGTAGATGTTGACAGACTTCGAAGGTATTTTTATAGGTTTCTTGATAAGTGGGTTATGCGCGCTCCTCGTCCTGACGAGAGGGTGGCATTGATGGATGAGTACGCGTTTTGTGCTTTCGAGTGTCACTTCACCTTTTGTCTACGGGCTTCCTTTTCTAATTTATAAAGTCCGTGTTGAACCACCGTAGAGTCAGTTTAATCCAGTTGGTGCCGAATGCCGTGAAGATAATGATGGCGCTCGAAGGCCTTTATGTGTGAGTTGGGGTAAGGCTAACTACTCAACTCTAGCACTTTTATTTTATTAGGAGGGCAACATAGTGGTGGCATTTCCAAGGCCGCGATAGCATAAAATTACTTGATGGGCTGGAGTCATCATTATAAAACTAGAAAAACAAGATCGTGTCATAGAGCGTCCGGTAGTGCCCGACTTTGGATTGGTTGGTCAACACCTATCAGGGTGAAAGACGTCAAGCTTATACCAAGAGATGAGTGCTCTGTGGCTCAGCTGGTGTTTGAATGTCAGCAAAATCAGGGTCCTTTTAAAGTGAGGATAGTAATCTCAGAATTCCTCGGAGAAGATATCCTAAGTGCAGAAGAAGAGTCTGAAGGTAGAGCTGCCAACATTGTTGCGCCAAGGGGAACGGCCCAACCCAGGGGGAACCATTCGTGATCTGATCTGTTGAGTCCAGTAGCCCCCTCCTTAGGAGGATGAACTCCATGCTCATCATTTGCTTTTCCTTTCATCTCGCATTTGTGATACATCATGACGGCATATGGTCTATTATCTCCTACGTGCAGACCAAGACATTCACTTGCTGGAGATCGATTCTTGGACTCTTTTCGATGGGATTGTTACTGTAGCTTGGACAACCTCTTAGCAAGGATGTCGTCTTCCTAAGCAATATATGTTACAGCTTTGTGCTGGAAATAAGAGAAGATGGTCAGCTTCTTCTTCATGACCGAATAGAAGAACTGGCTCTTGTCCTTTACGCCAAAAATTGTCACATTAAGTGCCATGTTCATATCGATATTTGAGATCTCCATCATGGCAAGTGGAAGTTTCACTTTGGGATTTTCTATTGTTACGGATATTCCTAGTGTTTCCAGTATTATTTGTGTTTGCCATGGTGGATGAGGGGATAATAACAATTAACAAGCTAGAGCTCTATTGTAGGCATCAAATGTTGTCGGTGAAATTTTTCTGGGATCATGGAAATCAAATAGGGCTTAAATGGGCTTGAAATATGGCCCGTAAAAGAACAAAACATGAGCTAAGATGGTACTAGAGATGGCTCCAATGCATATATTTTGATGCTCAAGTTAGTGGAGTAATGATGGAGAATTCTAATCAATAATATTGGTCTAGGCTTTTGTAATTTTGAAATTCCTTACCAATGAGGCATTTAAGGTCTTTTACATATGAGATTAGTGGTTAGGATTGTGACTGATATATAAAGGTTCTCAATCTTAAATATTCTAGAATACTTATATTGAAGATAATGTTATTCGCTTGATACCTATAAAAAATTGTTGGCATAGGGTCTATTATGTTCTTAAATATGGTCCTTGTTGGCTGGAATGATATGTTTGAAGGCCTAAGTATCGAAATCCATATACAATAGATAGATGTGAAAATATGTTAAAAAAAATTAGAGAATAGTTATTTCATTTTTTTAGTAAATGAATTACAGTTCGTTTTTTGATAGTAGTAGCGATTTCGTGGAATAGGTATTCATCAAGCTAAGCGTAGGAATAGATTTGCAAAGGAAGTATAACTATTTGTTTCTACCATTATGAAGTCAATCGGATGTGCCAATAAAGATTCATGATTGTTTAACTCATCTAGTATAAATTCTATTGGATTCTAATTTTTATGTAGGCTTTGCTGTTATATTATATTTTATGAGTTATTTGGGTTTATGATGATGATGATAGTAGCCTTATTGGTTAGTTAAGTTATTTTGGAACTTTTTGAAGGATCTAATGTTAAAAATATATATAATAGGAATGAAGTTTATAAATGGATCTATACAAGAGTTAAACTAACCTTGAACAAAATTTGTAAAGGGGTTCAATATATGTGTAATAAAACTTCTGTTAATCCTCTTTTGTTAGAAGTTTAAATGACTAAACCCACAAAACCATTCGTTTATAAGTAGGGAAATTGGGGTTTAGGTTCTTCAAGATAAATCTGTTTGTAATACATGCACAAAATGGTCCCACGAAGACGAATACTTACAAGATCTTAGTGAAAAAGAAAACGAGTAATAATGTAAACGGCATAAGCCCAAATTATATATACCATCATAAGACTATATTACTGGTAATGAGGATCAACTCTATTTCGTGTCCACATGCTATACATAGCTATATCACTTTTAAATAAATAAAACCATAAACCAAGACCAAACAATAACCAATCAAGTTACATCGATGACGAGTTTCCAGAACACTGGCGGCACAGTTCGTATTACTACAGCCAGATATAAGCAAGAGATGCGATAACAGTTGAGATGAGAGCAATCGAAGGTATAATGGATAATGCATCTCCAGTCACCATTGCAGGCAAAGGAGCAATATCAAATTCCTCTCCCATATTTCCATATATGCACAGAAGTAACATGAACAAAACAATATGACCCGTCGTGTAACCAAGGCCTACCATCTTCCAGTGTCAAGCACACACACACACACACACAGAGAAAGAGTGGGTATGATATTGCCTGTGAACAAAGATAATATAGGCAGACAGTATTTGTACGGCTTATCTACTACAACGTGAAAGCGCCATGATTTTAATGGAACATTTGACGCATCAAAGAAGTTGGGACTTTACTATATCAGCGTCAAAAAATTAAGTTTGCCATGCCTTTTTCTTCGAGCATTCTGGTGTAAAACATAAGAAGAAAGGTCATTTGTCAATAAGATCATCTCTGTAGGATAAATTCGAATGCCACTGGACAACTACCATGAAAGTCACATGTATGAATTTGCAAGAAAAGTGTTATTAAGATTTATATAGTGAAGAAATATGTTACCCTTGTGGTCGACCCAAAGGTAATAATTTATATTGTTAATAGACAAATTTGCCAGTGGTAGCTTACATCTTCTCATATTAAGCATGCCGTAGATTTACAATGATATCATAAAAACTTTACAATCGTGTCATACGCCCTAACATTTTTAAATGTATAATTCGTTCCCGCATAAAATTATAATTTTGATCAATAGATTCCAACAAAAACCTAAGTTTTCCATAGTTAATTTCGTAATTATTTATATAGATACATTCTAATAATTTTCATATAAATCCACTCTCTGTATGTTCAAGGATGTTAATAGATAATTAAAAAAAGAATATTGGATTTATCATATAACTTTTTAAGAGTGGCCAATATAATTCAATTTAGACGGGTCAAATGCAATAACTAACGAATATTTTTAGAAATAGCTCATTTATATTTTCTTAGAATTGCGTGCCGAAGAAGATGAACTGAGCTAAGCTTTTTAGAGGCAAAGTCGAAATCCGTAATTATGGATGTTTACATTTATGATGAATAAATCTGCTGTAATGATGGGAAGAATGGGTCACCTATAATGGGTGCTGATGATGGTGAAAAGTAGCCTTCTGATTCATGCAATTGAGAAAGATGGACACTTGACATGTGAAGCTCATGACATATGTCTTTCAACGATGTGGAGATAGAAAGGATGTGGGGAAGTAACTCGGGACCACGATTTTGCGGGCCGCTCATATAGCACGTGCATTTTAACATTGAAAATAGTATACGAGGCATTTATTAAAGATTGATTAAGTTTTTGTACTTTTTTTACAGACTGTATGAGTTGGAGTAGTTGGTCGATCTAAGATGTTGCTTAATCTTCGAAATAACTTCAAACGATGGCACATGTACCGACATAGGAAGAGAATTGGGCAAATTCAATGTCTCATTGACCGTAAATTAAATTTTGTGTTCTTAAGTTTTCTTGATACATTCTTTAATAGAGGTGCTTAAATAGAGTTTCTACATTACAATCAAACCTTGCAATAGGTAGAATGTAATGTAAATGAGAGAATTAGCCTCATATTTATAGGTTTTCAAGGTGAATATCAATTGTTGGATCACTAAGATAAACTGTCTAGATCTGATTTGCCCATGGCCATTAGATCACACATAATGATCTAATGACTAGATGCATCCCTCCTTTCCAATGGATATAGGCTTTTGAAGGTGGGCTTGAGTATGGACTTGCATAAGCCTATAGGCTTATAAAATAATAAAGGAAAACACATTCCCATGGTTAGCTTATCTATGCCTTCATAAGGCCTATTAGTACCAAATGAGCTTAGAAAATCTACGAGCCTACTTTTTGCATGTAAGAAAACCATGTAATGTTGAGAGCAAAAAGACTGATCTAGTAATCCTTATTTTAAGCCTATTAAACCAGATATTCCTAAAATATCCCCAACTTGAGCTTGCTTTTCTTAACCATATCACTAACCTAATATAATAGTCCATGGTATCAAATTGGGCTAAAAGCCTAAGTATTGAAATAACCTTCTAGATTTTGCCTCATGACAAAAAATTCCTTAAGGTTTTGGGCATTTTATTAAGTCAATTTTTTTAGTTTTTGTATAATAGTTGTGAGACATTTAGTCATCACTTCCAACATTTATCTTATATATGCAACTAGTACTTTCTGCTTATTGATGTGTTGGAGTAGAATAATTCGATGCCCATGTTGTTTATGCGGTATTTTTCTCTTAATGTACAGTATTCTCCCTTAGTGATTGTATCATTGCCCTTAATATTTTAATTGAACATCTGTAGTGTAATATTGATAATCTTCATCTTTGCCATACTTTCTCGAATCATAGACCCTTGTAAGAATAGATATAATTCTCCAAGCGCCTTTCACTGCAACATCCATTACTAGAACAATTATTGCAAAGTAGGCCTAAATACATGAAGTCATATGTCTACTCTAATCTCAAATGTGGTAGCATATCTAAGGTAAGAACTGTAACAAATGAACACACAAAATGGCAATAATATAAGGAAAAGTAAAACGAAATTTTTATTAAAATGTACAATGTTTCAAATATCCATGAAAATGTTCAAAATAAATTGTAAATAACTCTATCCCATCTTACTCTTAGTAAACGGTCTAGTGATTATATATATGATAGATTTATGCTCAGTTCGTCTCACATCAGAGACGGGAGGAACCTACGACTCTTATGTTGCATGCAATTGCAGGGGCTCATCAAAGTCATGTGAAAAAACTAGACTCCATTGTACCAAAGGTTGTGAGCTATCACCAATATTTGGTTGATAGTGGCATGACCTTCGTGAAGCTGGTGGGCTAGGAATAAGACCACTAATAGAGTGGCTATGAGAGGGGATAAACAAGCTAATATTGGGAGTTGAGCTACCTCTAGTGTCCTTATCCACAACATCTAGAGGAGTGTGGTCATGATGAATTTGCTCATCCCTCTATCATCCTCCTTTAACTCTTACTCTATTAACCTTATGGCGTAGTAGTGGTGTAGGTGCAAGATCTATTGAAGGTGCATACTCTGGTCTATAGTAACCTCCCCCTCTAGTGGCTACTCATGTTGAGAAGCAGGAAAAAGTACGACTTCACTATGATGCTCAACTAGCTATATGCCAACATCATCTAAGAAAATTGTTGAAGGTAGATTGGATGCCATGTGTATATGGCATAAGGTATTAGCCTAGAAAAAGTGAAAGAAAAAGTATTGGCACAACTTAATCATATAGTCTAATAAATGTGATATTATAAGTATATTTCTTACCAAGTGTCTAATTATTACTACAAAAGCCCTACATAGCAGTAACTAACACGTTTGTACCACTAGATGTAGTCTGGATGTATAACATCACCATATTCTAATTAGATCCTATAGGAGTGACAATGCTCTAGATGGGCAATGTAGGATGCATGCAGCACTATTCAATTAGTGTCAATTTAAACCTGTAAATCAGTATAGTGCATGTAAGGCTTTATGTCAACATCAATAGGCACTCACTGCAATGCACCAAATTGGTGGCAAACGCGGTCTAAGTAGTGTCAGTCTATAATATGAAAGCATATCAATAATACTTGAGCTATTCAAACACATCTACCCACACGATAAAATGAGGGCAATATGTCAATGAGATCCTCAAGATAAGGTTTCTAAACAACCTAACAATAAACATGCATAAGTTAATGAAGATTTATAATGTCCAACAATTATAAAAATGTAAAAAGACAACATACTTGCTATGGTTTCTAGTGAATAAATGTGTCCTTGTATGCCTGAACAACATGTGTGGGGTGCTGCATAGTGTCTCAAGCTATCCACCATCAAGACACCAAGGGCCTCCCATCCTTTAATAAAATTGCTCAAAGGAGCTATATGTGAGAACCTTTCCATGCCCCAACCTACAAAAGAATCACTAGATTGCCCATCTCCTATGTGGTGGATATGAATGCACGACACAATTAGTGATACAACTAAGCCAAACAAGTAGAGCCCCGGCTATACTACCTTAGAAGAGCAAATTCCTCCAAGAGTGGAAGGAACATACGATGGAGTAGACTACTTCATTTATCTACAAATGCAAAGCCTCCTAGCAGTTATAAAATGTAGGCACGGATATGACACCTAACCATCTCATCGGATGCCTAAGCATGCAAAACCTATAATTTACACCATAACGATGATAAGTTAACCTGTTAACCCTTCATGTGCTTTCCCTCTAGCCTCTCACTAAGTAACCACTTACACTTAAATGCCTAATCAAGGCTAATACTACTTGTAACCACTTGCCCATTAATTGGTAACCCAAACTGGACCTCAACATCCTGCAAAGTCACAATAACCTCATCATGGGCCATATGGAAGGTATGTGTCTCGGGCCTCCACCTCTCCACTAATGCTGTAAGAAGATACCAATCCATCTAAATGAAGGAAAGGTGTGCTAGTCCTATAAACCTACCCTGCCCTAAATAAGGTAATATGTAAGGATCTAATGGGATATCATCCTCATCATGGCATAGCTATAACTCGTGACACCTAACTATTGACCAAGATGCTTCATGTAAATATAAAAGTATAAAATGTAAGAATTGAAAGATTTAGCTAGAAAGTACAAATAGGACCTATAAAATATAATACCTACCTTTGCTAAACAAATTCCGATCTATGTCTAGCCTACTATCTCAATAATGATCGATCAAAAGGTCTTAGATCTCTTTATCCTGCGACATAAAAGTGAACTTTAGTTAACAAAGGGATGGTTATTGTGTAAACTAAATTACAAATAATGTTCAATGAATGAAGTAATTTTTTTCATTACAAGCCCTATACCATTATTATTTCTCTTTAGGTACCTCCTTCTATTATGCCCTTCCCTTCTACACCTATTGCACCTAGTTCTAGACGAGGGATCTCTAAGGTCCATCTCCATGTGACATCGTTTCGATCTAATCTTTCCCATTCCATGTTGAAGTTTGTCAATGTCATATCAAATGAATGGAAAGTCTACCTTCAACCAATAGCACTCATCTCCAATGGGTTAGAAGTGACTTTGGTAACATTGTAATGGATGTGTTCACTTATACTAATGGCCAATGACCAACAAGCTATTAAGCCCAAAATATGTCGTTGTGGCACAAGCATGTGAACATAGAATTTTGTATATTTGCCACTTGTTATATGTGCACATGTGATTCTTAAGATCTACAGTTTGTCCTTCCTCCACCTTTAACCCGATTAACCACACATTAAGGCTTAGTTAGGATCTCAAATACTTGGTTGGTCTACTGAACCTAGTGACTTTATGGATGCTAGCCCTACATCTCCATTTTTCTATTTTATCATTGGCATACTTTATGAAAACCCAGTCTACTGCTATTCCTTTGTGTGTATCCCCAGTCATCCTATTCTAATTTTCGACACAATTGTAGAAACATTTTTTTACCAACATAGTCATTAGTAAGCCTCTTGCCTTTTTCGGAACAGAATTGTAACTTTCTACAATATTCAAAGTCATGTACACAAAATAATATCATCCATCATATGCAAGTGTCCATTATTCTAATGGGATGCCATTAAACCATGCAAGGATGTTAGCCTTTATTTACCCAATTAGGTTCATATAATGCCAAAACTTGTAAGGTTATGCTTTCATCTCAACAACCATCACCCATTTTCCACATTGCAAATTCTTGTGAGCAGTGTTAATGTTGCTTATAACATGGCATAAGCAAAAGTGCCACACCATAGAGGGAGGCCTCCAACTATTGTTCTATCACTCAACTATAGTGTTAATACTAGCATATCTATCAAAAATGAAACAAATGGTTTGTTGACAATTACCTATAACATGCTCCTTCAATTTTCGAAGAAACCATCCCTACATTTTAGTCAATTTGTCATCCACTAAGGGAAATGCAAGGGGGACAATACAATTGTTTCCATCCATGACACATGCAATCAACAACTTATGAGTGCACTTCCTATACAAGAAAGTACCATCGATACTAAGCACAAGCCCGCAATACTTGAATGCCTCAGCACGTTGACCAAATGTCCAAAAGACCCATTTTAATATGCACTACCTAGGAACTATTGAATCATGCCAACCCCATTTAACCTATGTTCTAGGATTACTAATTTGCATTACGTTTAGGAGTTTTGGCAATTCGTTGTACAATTTGTTCCAATCACCGTATATAGCTTCAATAACTTCCCTTTTTACATCCCACACTCTCCTCAAGGAGATTGTATCCTTAAAGTTAGCTTCAATTATAGAACTAAAGTCAACAACCTTTATGTCCGAGTTTTTTCTCACATATTCAATGTAGATTATAACCATCATATTTAAAACTAACTTTAGATGATCCTGATCTATCACAACATTTGTGCATATATGAGGTCCCTTAAGGATTGTGATGACAAAGAGGCCTTCCAACTTCTTCTTATAGGCTCAATGCCTCCACTTACAACTATTGTCCTTCTTGGCACAGAAAATTGACCATAAAGTCCTATTTGAATCTTCAACTGCAAAGTTATAGTAGTTTTTTATATGATACGTCTTCACAACTTACATTAGCTCTTCCTTACTATTGAATCTCATTCCTTCCCTAAAGTCATCACTAGTATTGAAGTCTCCATACATAACAATCATATTTTCCTCAAAAGTAATATAACCACTATCTCCCCTAGCATTGAAAAATGAAATGGCATCCCTAGTTCGTTGTCACTCAAAAGACTCACTTCTTGAAATCTATAAGCCTACATTACATGCATTTGCACTAGCGAAAGTGTGGCATGCATGTCATTTACAGCATTTTTAGCAAGACCCTCATCCTCATCAGCATACTCTTCATGCACCAATTTCCGTTGGAGAGTAGAGGGCATAATTTAATTCTAGATCATTAGAGTTTTCTTCATTGCACAAAGGTTCATAAGCTAGCACTGAAGCCATTTCATCACACATTGGTGAATTAGCCATCATGCTTAGCCCTTCATCCTATTGAGGTGATGAGGTACTAGCTTCTAAGTGCTCTTCTCTTTCATTCGGATTTCGTAATTGTTCATGGATTTCAACACACAAGTTTTGCATCCACTCCTCCCCAAAAATTGCGACCATTTCGATTATATTCTCTACATCATAATCATTCATAATTGGCATCAATTTGTATCCCCCCCCAATGGAAGTAGTGTGGATGCCTATTTAGTATCTCAATACGAACTATGGTCAAATCAACTCCAATACTACTACAAATCCTATGTAAGAATTCTTTATAGTTTGAATTCCCTCTTACTTTCAACTTCTTCATCAATCCATTTTCACGATCAAACCCATTGTTACTATACACAATGTTTCCTCTCACATACACAATATTTCACCACCTCAACCATTTACAACTTAATTACACAACATGTGCATATTTAGTGTCATGAAAATTCGTGTCAATTCCCCATTGCATAATTTTCACTATTCTATCCATGCATTCAAAACAAACAAAGTTTCCAACATTTTCTAAACCTCTGCAAATCCAACATTTCATATATTTTGATACTAATACACATACATTGTGAAGTAATACACATCAAATGTCAGAAATTAAAAAGTCAAAACATTGGATCAATCTATAAATCATGTTATATTATAACTTTTTTAATTGAATGGATATATATCTATATTGTTCTAAGTATCATTAATATTCTCAAGATGAATACACAACTTATTTTTAAATTATTAAGAAATCTCGTTGATAAATGTATTTCTAATAATTAAACAAGTAGAGAAACAATTATAATACAAATAAAAATAAAATTCACTTTTTTTTTTAACTATAAAAATATTTGAGGGAGTGGGCATTATTAGTAGAGAAGAAGCAAAAACCTGGAGTTCTTTTCTCAATACCATATTCCATTGCACACATAACATAACTATATGAAATTTGGGTTTCAAAATTAACTTCATACTAAACAAAATCTCCTTTAAGTAATTTTGTCAAACACCTTTTGTGCATTTCAAACAAATATCATGCCTAACAACTTCTACACCTCTATAACTCCCACATTTCACATATTTAAGTACTACAATACCCACATAATGAAATACTACAACTTTTTTAAAACTAAATCATCATTTCTATACATAATATAGGTATATTATATATGGGTTTCAAGGAGTGTTTTGAGTTTTTATGCAGGAAATGGATTTCTAAGGGGGGGGGGGGGGGGGGGAGGGATTACTTTTATGTAGGTTTTCAGTATAAAAAAAATAAAAAATAAAAAATTCAGTATAATTTTTTTTTGTATTAAAAACTCATGCATTACATACACTTTTACTACCCTATTTGTGTAAAAAAAATTTCCAACCCTATTTGTGTAGTATTTTTTAAAAAATCACATTTTTTTAGGTATTTTGCCCCTTAAATGTCATATCATGTAGCTCTAGATTTACATATAATGGAAAAAAAATAAAATCAATGATTCAATTACCACAGCTATTATTTTTAACCCAATTCTCTTTATCGAAAAGAAAAAGTTTGCCATTGTTTGAAAATAAATTTTTCATTTGTTAATCCGGCTAATCTAATATCATTTTTTTTTTAAGATAATTGAAATTTATGCATGCATTGACGAAGTTTTCTATAGTACAGAGGTTTACGTCTTGCTAAATTAGTTTCATTTATAAAATATTAAGTTTGTTTGTAAGGTAGTTTTCTACAATAACTAGATTTTCATTTCGTGCGAGAAATTAGCAGTAGTTGGCATTCTGCTTTTGTTGTGTCCTTACCGCTGATTTAAAGGAGATAAAAGGCTTTCGCCTCTAGTTCTAACCATTAATAATGTGTTATAAGTCTTACTTGATTTTTATGATGCAATTTGTGTAGACAATGAAATTAGATTTCGGAACTTTTTTGGTCATGTGTTCCTAATTTTACGTAAGAACGTAAAGAATGTTGAAATAGCCAATTGTTGAATTAAACATGTAGGTAATTAGTAAATTGATTAGTATAAAGGAAAAGAGTTAATTGTTGAATTAAACATCGTAGGTATGTATCTGCTAGTGTGGGTGTTTAATTGACGGGAACGACTATTTCGTATTGACCTCATATGAACATGATTCATGATGAATTAGCCACACATTTATTATAATAAATATAGAACGAATATGATTATAATGATAAAACAAACAAGATACAATAAACAAACGTTACAGGTGTTGTTAAGCTATATAACATAATTGAAAATGAACATACATTGAGGTCCTTTACCCTTCAATTGAAGGTTATCTAAAATGGAAGCTAGATACTTCCAACAGCAAATGAAATGAAAGCCACTAACCAAACTCTATAAATAGACTAGACAGATCTCATGTCGTGCGATACCAAACACGTAAAACCTTTTCCTTTGCTAATATACTAACCAATATTGTCTAAAAATGGCTACAAAGCGCCCTATATTATGTCTAACAAATCCCTTTTATTCACAAGACTGCAATAACAGAAAAAGGAGAGAAAGGAAAGATCTATCTCTCTTCCTCTATCTCTATTAAAAAGAAAAAAACAAAATCTTCCTTTTTTTTCATCCTCAATCATCATGGAAGCAAAGAAGATCGCCTGTGCCGTCCTTGTTGCTGCTGCTTCCATGAGCGCAGTCTTTGCCGATGATGCTGCAGCCCCCGCACCCAGTCCCGGCCCATCATCCAGCGGAGCCTCTGCAACCTTGCCCGTCATCGGCTCCATGATCGGTGCCTCCATCGCTTCTTTCTTTGCCTACTACTTGCACTAAATATATATATGCTGGAGCACCAAATAGAAAAAGGGAGAATATGGGGTTAACAGAAGAGCAGAAATATGAAATTATTATTTGATGGCAAGAGGGATTTGGATATGTAATAACATTCTGTTGTACTCCGAATAAAACTAATTACCTTATATCCTCAATCATCCTTTGTCGTATCTCCTCGATCAGCTTACACGTCCTATTATACTAACTCGTGAAGATGCATGTGTATTACTAATATATAATTGTCAAAAGCTTCTTTCATGGAAAAGCGTAAAAATTCAGTCGTCGTGTCGAGGAAGAAAGACTCACTCGAAGAGAAAACAATCTTGCAATAATCACAAAAGGGTCGACTCAAAAAATCTCCTTGCCTTTGATTATCCCGTGTGTGTGTCGCGTTTGTTTTGCCTTGTTCTTTTACAGATTGTTTATACTCTAATCAAAAGCGATTATGGTGATTATATATGCTTTATCATTTATAAACCGCGACATAAAATATCGATCAATTTAACATAAACAATTATTATATAACATGAGATTATATTTCCCGATAACAACGTTTGTCATCCAAGTAAATTATACTTTGCTAGTTTTCTATTGTATGTGTAATATGTTAATGCATGCATAATAATGTTAGATCTGTTATACGTTTGCTTTTATGAAGACTATATTAGAATATACATCATGTATTAAGTGTAGTTATGTTTGTACATTTTGTTCTCAGAATACTCAGTTATCAAATATGAAATAATGAAATATAGTAATAAAATATCCATCGACAAAAAGTAAAGTGTAGTAATTTAATTAATCAAAAGTTGCAAGAACCCCACAAACATAGTACGATTAATATGCATGCGAAATATATGTATATAATTATATAAAACAAAGGAGAATAGAAACTATGCAAAAAGTAATAATTTAATTTGCCCAACCTAAGAGTAACTACTAAAATACAAAATTAGCCTTTTGAAAGAACTTCAAACTAAAATCAAGAATGATCAATTAATTCTAGACCGGTATTTGGTATGATCTCAAATTCCTTTGAATAGATTCTTCGTGATGGTAAATAAGAAATAAATATCACAAAAGAGATAATACAAAAATGGTAAATTTGACTTTTTTCTAATAAGAGAAATGGACTATGTGCTAATAAGAAATAAATAAATAAACTGTAATATACAATTTTAAATAAACATATATATATATATATATATATATATATCATAAAAATAGTATTATAAAATAAGTAAATAATATATATATATATATATTCGACAAATAGCAATGTTGTAAAGAGGACAATGGAACAAGGGCAATTTCGTCCTTCTTGGTTGAACTATAAGAGCGAAACTAACCTAGGGCTTCGTCCTTTTGTACACTTTTACCATTCACAATAGCCTAAAACCCTTCAAGAAAAACCTAAAGCAATCTAAGGAGACATTAGTACGAAACAAAAAGGTTTGATTTTTAGTTATTATAAGACTTATTTTAACAAAGGAGACTCAACCACGAAATCATTTTGGTTGTTCATAGGGATTGAATTGAAGGATAGGATTAAACAAGCAAGGAATCAACGAAATTAAAAGTTCTAAGTGTGAATCCGAGCCAAGTAAGTATGCTAGAACCTAACTTTCTGTTAGATATAAGCAATATAATGACTAGTCAGATTAAAAACATAACAATTAGGATTTAGGAGGAATTAGTATAGAAAAATTAGGTTTTGTAGGACCTTATCAAGAGATACATGGCCTCTCAACATGGCCGTGTTTCAGCCATGTAAACCCAAAGAGATACACAACCTCCTAACACGGTCATGTTACTCTCATGTTGAACATAAAAGATATACTAAGAGATACACAACATCCCAACACGGCAATGTTACTCCCGTTTTAAATATAACAGATATACTAAGAGATACACGGCTTGTCTACACGGTCGTGTTCCAACCATGTTGAACCCCAAAATCCACTGAAAGATACATGAGCTACATAGCCTCCAACATAACCATGTTAAGTCAAACATAATTTTAGTTTATATCTATTTAACTCCTAATTAAACTAATTTCCACACAACCTAGATAATTAGTAAGACCTTAGATAACCGAATAGATTAAGAGAAATTAAGGGAGTTATATTATTCTTAGATTAGTACTAAGAAGGATATATTGATGATTGTACATATTTCAGCTTAGCTTAAGTTTGGGACCAGACATGCTTAAGGCTAGGATCCTAGGTACGTGTTTACCTTGTTTACTATATGTGATTGCTAGGTAGCTATTTAATGAATTGTGTGTGGAATAATGAAGTGTTAAAGTGTTATATGAATTGATTGTTGTATGTTGCTTATGCTTGGCTAGGCCTAAGGGCCTATAGTGGTAGATTAGGGTTAGATGGGGCCTGTAGTGGCAATTTCCACTTGAACAAAATTTTGTGTGTACTAAAGTCATGAGTACCCCTATGTAGTATAATTCATTTTGAGGTTGGTGTATAAGTTGAAGTGTGAATGTGTTGTGGATAAATGTTGCATATATACATGTGCTATTATTGTGGTCTGTCATGTGTATGTGGGTGTGGTACTCACGTACTAAGCTTAGGCTAACCCCCCCTTCCTATGTTTTTTTGTTTAGCTACAGGCGAGAATGACAAACAAGTGGAGTATGATGAGAATAGGAACTTGGTGGGACATTACATGGATGAGATGGGAAGAAAACATTATTATTATGTGGAGAAAGAGTGATGAAAAGTTCTGAATATTTGTAATTTGAAGTTTTATGAGTTAAATTGAAGTTATGGAGATAATTGTTATCTTGAGGTTTTGTTGCTATTAAATAATGAGATTTAAAATGACTCATCTGAGAGTTATTTATTTGATTGAAATTATAGTAGTATGATGATTAATGTAAATGATCAAGTTTTGAAGTATTATGGAGTTTTAGAGCCTTAGTGTGTCACTTTGTAGTGGTGACACATAGAGAGCTGTGATGCTTTAGGTTCTGAGGCATTACAGCTTAAGTGGTATCAAAGCCTAGGTGTCGATGATCTTTAAGATTTGGATATGATCAATAGAGATTAGGTTGATGACTTCTAGAATTAAGTAATGATCAAAAGGTGTAGGATTCAATTAGTAGAAGGTAAGTTAGAATCATTAGAAGACTAAGTAAATGATCTATAAAACCATAAGAAGTGAAGATAGTGGGTAAATTAGGGGATAACTATTATGTTATGTTACTCCAAATATTTTATATAATTGTATTTTATTGTACATTCTTGTTTAATTATGTATAGGTATATATATGTTTGAGCTTGAGTATACATAGATGTATACTGTCACTAACCCATTGTAAATGCTCTAGTGGGAATGCTGGCACAACAACAACAGGTTGTGAGACATGTTAGGCTTGTAGAGAAACCTTATGGGTTAGATATATTTGTAAGGTTAGCTAAGGAGTTCCACCCATAGATTGATCATCCGATAGAGGTTAAATATTAGATCACTTAAACTGAAAGGACCTTTGAAGCCTTCATAGTCCTTGATGACAAGAAAGTGAGATATGCTGCTTATATGCTGAAGGGAGTAGCTACATATTGGTGGACCGGTATGTCTAGATTGGTAAAGGCTCCTAACCAATGGCAGAGGTTTAAGAAGCTCTTTTATGAAAAGTATTTCCCTAGTAGCATCAGAGACAAAATGGAGGTAGATCACTATAACTATCAGCAGGATAATAGATCTGTAGAGGCATACAAAGCATAACTAAACCATTTAAGCAAGTTCTTACTAGAAGTAATGAGAGGGGATGATGCTTCCTGAGCAAGAAGATTTTTTAGGGGATCAGAGCCAACCCTACAACATGAAGTGGGGGCTTTTCGGTTAACTACTTATGCAAAAGTAGTTGACAAAGCTAAATATTTAGAACAGAGTAAAAAGAGAACAGAGAAACAACTGTACCATAGATCAAGATCAATTTGGGGGAAAAGGCCCATTTCTAGCATACCTTATGCAAACAAAGAAAAGAGGCTAGTGGTATATCAAGCCAGACCTGTGACTTATGTGCCTAGACCTTTTCAAACTAGGCCTACACCTATAGCATTGCCTCCACCACCATAGGGAGGACCGATTGTGAGGTGTCTTAGATGTTTGGGACCCTATGATCTGTAACAGTGTAAATGGCTCGAAGGAGTACGCTTCTCCTCTGGCAAAATAGGACACACTGGTAGCTGTTACATAGAAAGGATTTTCCCTCAAACCTTCTGCTATACCTATAAGCAGAGAGGGCATAGATCATTCGAGTGTGATGCTTATCACACTCAAGCAGCTGTACCTCCACAAGCCCAACAGCCTATAAGACCTCTACCCAAAGGACCACTAGGTAGAAATCAAAACATTGGATGAAGACAAAAGGCACCTAGTAGGGTGTTTACATTACAATAACAGCAGCAGTAGGATGCCCATAATCAAGATACCATAGCAAGTACATTGCTCATAAACTTAAATATTTCTTATGTATTGTTTGACACAAGTGCAACACATTCCTACATATAACCTGTGTTTATAAATGTATGTGAATTAAAACTTGTTGTCATGGAGGATGATATTATTGTAAATACTCCTTTTAGAGTAGGAGGGAAATTAGATCGAATATGTAAAGATGTGGAGATTGTAATACATGGTATGAAAATGCTATCCGAATTGTTTGTATTATAGATTATAGAGTTTGATCTAATTCTAGGAGTGAACTGGTTGTCTAAGTACAATGCCACTATAGATTGTTACGATCTAGTGGTTAGGTTTGATTTTCCTAATGAGGAACAAATTGTATTCAAGTTAGATCCACAGAGGCCTGCAACTCTTCCAACATACGAGTTATGGAATAAAGGAAGACTATCAGCCTTATCAGTAGAGATAGAACAGGTTAAGGAAATGGGAAAGGTGTATGTAGTAAATGAATATGCAGAAGTTTTTCTCGATAATTTGCTGGGTTTACCACCAACCAGAGAGATAGAGTTTTGTATTGATCTTGTACTAGGAATGGCACCCATATCTAAAGCACCATAGAGAGTGGCACCTAATAAACTATTTGAACTAAAGACTCAACTTCAAGAACTTCAAGATAGTGGGTTTATTAGACTAACTGTCTCACCATAGGGTGCTTTAATGCTATTTGTTAAGAGGAAGGATGGGAGTATGAGACTGTGTATAGATTATAGGGAGTTAAACCAAGTCACAATCAAGAACAAATACCCTCTCCCTAAGATTGATGACCTATTTGATCAATTACAGGGAGCTCAAGTCTTCTCCAAAATTGACTTAAGATCAAGGTACCATCAATTAAGAATCAAAGAGGAAGACATATAGAAGACTGCTTTTAGGACTCGGTATGGACATTATGAGTTTCAATTTATGCCTTTTAGATTGGCAAATGCTCTAACAACCTTCATAGACCTCATGAACAGAGTGCTCAGAGACTGGCTAGACCAGTTTGTAGTAGTTTTCATAGATAATATCCTCATCTATTCCAAAAGTAGACAAGAACATAAAGCACATCTTAGAACCATACTGGAAAGACTCAAGGAAGAAAAGCTTTATGCAAAATTTAGTAAGTTTAAATTTTGGTTAGAAGAGGTATCCTTCTTAGGATACGTGGTGAATAAGAATGGAATATCAATACACCTTGAGAAGGCAAAGGCATTAAGTGACTGGCTAAGACCAAGAACTGTAACAAAAGTAAGGAGCTATTTGGGATTAGTTGGGTACTATAAATGCTTTGTAGAAGGGTTCTCCTAGTTAGTAATTCCCTTGACTCAAGTGACAAAGAAAAAGGCGAAGTTCGTATAGAGTGATGAATGTGAGAGCAACTTCATGACATTAAAAGATAAATTAATGATAGCTTTAGTGTTGGCTTTACCAAAGATGAGAGAAGTTGAAGTATTCGATGATGCATCAAATCAAGGTTTTAGGTGTGTGCTTATACAGAATGGGAGAGTCATTACATATACCTCTCACCAACTAAAACAGTATGAGAAGAATTACCCCATCCATGACCTAGAATTAACTACTATGATCTTGGCACTGAAATTATGGAGACACTATCTTTATAGGGAGAAGTGTAAAATATTTACAAATCATAAAAGTTCAAAGTATTTGTTTACCTAGAAAGAATTAAATGTGGGGCAGAGGTGGTTAGAACTGATGAATGATTACGATGTGGAAATTCATTACTACCCTAGATAGGCAAATGTGGTTACAAATGCTTTAAGAAGGAAGAAACACATAAATATTGCAATATTAATCACATCCTAGAGGAAAATATTAGAAGACATAGATAAACTGAAATTGGAAATAGTGACACAAGAAGTAAGAAATAAGTTGGCTACACTTAATATCCAACTTAATCTTATCGATCAAATTAAAATTATACAAATGGAAGATCTTAGAATTCAAAAGATAAAGAACAAATTAAAATAGGGTAAAGCCACAAAATTTGTGTTAAATGCTGAAGGGATAGTCAAGTATAGTAACAGGTGATGTGCTCCAAATAATACAGAATTAAAGATGAAGATCATGAAGGAAGCCCATTACTCAAGGTATACATTACACCCAAGAAGCACTAAGATGTACAAGGATCTCAATAACACTTACTAGTGGAAAAATATGAAACTGGAGATCGCAAAATATATGTCTCAATATCTCTCATGTCAGCAAATAAGGTTTAAGCACCAAAAACCAGCTAGTGGGTTACAACCTCTTCCTATACATAAATGGAAGTGGGAACATGTAACTATGGATTTTGTCACAGCACTCCTGAGAACCAAGGAGAAGTATGATGCAATTTAAGTGATAGTAGATACATTGACCAAGTCCGCCCATTTCTTACTAATTAAGGTAGACTATAAACTAGAAAGGCTTACTCAAATGTACATTAGAGAGATTGTCAAATTACACGGAGTACTGACCACTATTACATCTGATAGGGATACTCGATTTGTAAGTAGATTCTTGAAAATTCTACATCAAGCCCTAGGAACCAAACTCCAGTTTATTACAGCATTTCATCCCCGGACAGATGGGCAATCTGAGAGAACTATCTAAATTCTAGAAGATCTGCTATGAGCTTGTACATTGGATCAAGGGGGTAATTGGAGTGATCACTTACCTTTAGTAGAATTTGCTTATAACAATAGTTACCAGGCTACGATACAAATGGCTCCCTATGAAGCATTGTATGGTAGGAAGTGCAAATCTCCCTTACACTGGGATGAAGTGGGAGAAAGACGAATATTAGGGCCGGAGATAATACTAAAAACAGTAAACAAGATTAAATGATACGAACCATGCCAACCCGTGACGAAACCCAATACCAATACGTTCGGAATTCGTTGCCTAAGACGCCCAAACACCTAAAGTGGAAACCGCGACCCGTTGTCTATAAGCGAGACAAGAACCTTGGTATAAAATGAAGATGCCACAATCGGGATGAAAGACCAATTGATAAGTTGGGATGAACACCACGGAAATTAGTCCGATAAGTTCGATTTAGTTCTTGAAGAACCAAGAGAGGTGCCTCTCAAAAGTGTTTAATGTTCAAAGATGTAAAATCCTAAGTTGTTCTAAACCCTAGGAGCTTTTATACTAGGGTTACGATTCATGAAAAACAAGTCCAAAACGACGTAGCTTAGATAAGTTGCGTAAAAACACGAAAACAGAACAAGCTGGCCGGCAGGGAATACACGGCCGTGTACACGACCGTGTACTTTGGCCGTGTACTTTTCTGTGCACATTCCGGTCACATACACGACCGTATACTTCTGGTCGTGTATCTTTCTGTGGATTTGCTTGTCTCCATACACGGCCGTGCCTTTTAGCCATGTGTCTAGCCGTGTATGATTCTGTGCAATCTTGGAATTCCTACACGGTCGTGCCTTGAACATACACGCCCTCTTCAACCCGTTTCCGGTGTGACTTGTATAAAAGTAAGGATCTTCCCATGATTGTTCCAATCCGCTCCAACTTCATGATTGCTCCAATCCTTTCCGGCTTCATGGACAACCTTTATCAACCCGTTAAGTGCTTCCTTGAATTGTTTCGCTTGATTTCTTGTGATCGGTCCAGGCGGCACTTCAAGAGGATCCACATTTCTTCTTCTGGCTTGGCTCTCATCATGGATCTCATCATTCCTCTCCTCTTGAAAAGGATTTGTCCTCAAATCATTGCCTGCATCAAATGGACTCAGATCAGTAACATAAAATGTGACACTTACTGGATACTCACCTGGTAAATTTTTCTTGTAGGCATTATCATTGATTTTCTCAAGCATCGGAAATGGACCGTCTCCCCTAGGGTTCAACTTGGATCTCCTCTGCAATGGAAAACTCTCCTTGCGAAAATGCACCCAAACCCAATCTCCAGGCTGAAAAATCTTGGGTCTCCTATCCTTATTCCCCCTTGAAGCAACCCTGGCATTTTGTTTTATAATCCTAATCTTTACCTATGCATGTAGCTTTCTCACGAAATCTGCCTTAGAATCAGCATCAAAACTCACAGACTTGTTAAGTGGCAATGGCAATAAATAAATAGGAACCAATGGGTTAAAACCATACACAATCTCAAATGGTGAACAATGAGTATTGTTATATAAAGCCCTGTTATATGCAAACTCCACAAATGGTAGACAATCCTTCCAAATCCTAATGTTCTTCTCTATGATTGCCCCTAACAATTGAATTAAAGTCCTATTAACCACATCAATTTGCCCATCAATTTGTGGGTGACATATAGTTGAAAACATCCATTTAGTTCCCAACTTTTCCCACAATACTCTCCAAAAATGACTCAAAAATTTCTCATCTCGATCACTAACAATGCTTCTAGGTATACCATGCAGACGTACTACCTTTCAAAAGAACAAATCCACAATGTGTATAGCATCATCAGTTTTATGATAAGGAATGAAATGAAACGTTTTAAAAATCCTATCCATAACCACAAAATTAGAATCTCGACCATGCCTAGGCCTAGATAATCCTAACATAAAATTTATGGAAATGTTTATCTATGGCTCACGAGGAATGACACTATACTCATATAACCAATCTAAGAAGTCATCTAAATAAGGAATAGGATGACGATACTTTATCGTAAGGTTGTTGATGGCGCGACAGTCAACACACATTCTCCATATCCCATCTTTCTTAGGCACCAAAATCACAGGCACTGCACATGGACTCATGCCTTCTCTCACGTATCTCTTCTCCATTAACTCATCTACCTGCCTTTGGAGTTCCTTTGGAAAGACATTTTCAAAATCCTGCACAAGAGACACAACCACACTAGGCAAAGCATTAGATAATTCGTTAGTAGTCAAACATGTTTCCTTAAAAACCAGCAACAACATAGGTTGCCTCATCACTAACACTCTCCTTACTACACTCGCTCTTGCCACACAACTCTCCTTTTGCAAGGCTGCCCTCTCCTTTTCACTCACCACCAAAGTTGATCCCCCTTCAACTTAGCCTCTCACACTCTTTCCAACCTTCCTCTCCTTTTCCTTTTGATCTTGACTTTTATATTCCTTTTTCTTCTCATTGTCTTTTGCTCTCTCACTCTCACTCTGCTTTTCACTCACCTTGTGTTTTGCAAACGACTGTTGTAGCTGCAACTGATCCTCATACACTTGTTTAGGTGTTAACGGTTTAAGATTAAAGCTTTTCCCTTGGTGAACAAGCGAATACTTGTTAGAAAAGCCATCATGAGCAACCTTCCTATCAAATTGTCACGGCCTCCCCAACAACACATGACATGCTTGCATTGGCACTACATCACATAACACCTCATCCTCATATCTACCAATGCGAAAACCAATCAAGGCTTGCTTACTCACCTTAGTCTCACCACTATCATTCAACCACTGCAATTTATATGGACTAGGGTGTCTAACAATTTTGAGCCCCAGCCTCTCAACAATAAAATTACTCACTACATTGGTGCAACTCCCTCCATCAATGATCTAACTACAAATGTGATCTCCTAGATAACATCTAGTATGAAATATATTCTCTCTTTGCACCTCCTCTTCTTCCTTCACCTGCACATTCAAAGCTCGCTTCACTACTGCCACTAGCCTTCCCATTGCAGGCTCCTCATCATCACTAGCATCCTTTAATGGAGGCATATCATCTTCTTCACTATCCCCTTCAGTCTCATACTCTCCATCATCACGCAAAATCATCACATGCCTATTTGGACATTGACTAGCAATATGGCCTCTACCTTGGCATTTAAAACATCTAATGTCACGATTTCTAGAAGTAGAAGATTCAGGGTTACCTTGGTTACCAGGAGTAGAACCCGCTTACCTCAGCTCCCCTTTTGGTTTGGTGGGTAAAGGCTTTTCTTCTTTCTTCCATTGGTTGGTCTTCCAAGCGGATGAACCATTACCCTGTGGAAACCGTGCATTACTACTACCTTTCCTCTTGTGCTGGTTCTCAACCTTTATAGCCATGTGAACCATATCCTCCAATTCTACATAATGCTACAATTCAACTACATTTTGGATTTCTCTATTCAACCCAACAAGAAACCTAGCCATTGTAGCCTCTCTATCCTCCTCTACATTCGCCCTAATCATAGTGACTTCCATCTCCTTGAAATACTCATCTACACTTCGGCTTCCCTGCCTCAGAGTTTGCAACTTGTTGTGCAATCCATGATAGTAATACGCAGGCACAAATCGCTTCTTCATCACTCTTTTCATCTCTTCCAAAGACTCAATAGGTGGCTCGCCACTCCTTCTCCTATTCAACATTAGTTGATCCCACCACACTATAGCATAATCCGAAAACTCAATGGCAGCAAGTTTTGCTTTCTTTTTCCCACTATAGTTGTGACAATCAAACACCATCTCCACCTTTTTCTCCCACTCTAAGTACGCCTCGGGATCATTCTTCCCTTGGAAGGGAGGAATCTTCATCTTTATGCTACTTAATTGATCATCCTCTCTATTCCTATCTCCTCTATCTTCCCAATCCCTAGTTCCTCTATTCTGACCACTATATCCTCTATAACTCCCGATAGAAGGCTCATCAAAGTCATCATCCGACATTTCATCTCCACCCCTCGGTACCCTCCTAGAACGACTCTCCCTCTTACGCCCTTGGAATACATTTGTGGATTGCTCTAATCTTTGCTCTACCATCTCATGAATTTGTTCCATTCCCTCTTGGAACATCCTCTTCATCTCACCCCTCAATGCCTCAATTACTAACCTAACATCAAACCTTCCCCTCTCACCTTCCGAAGAATGTTGCCTCGACATAGTTCCTGCAAAAAAGATTAGTACTAACACAAATATATATATATAATTAAACCTCACGATACACTCCTTTATGTGTTTCGCTCAAATGATGATATCACACAGTCACTCGTGTATTCTTACAAACAATGATGATATCAACTCACCAACTTCCTCTTCTCAATTCTCTTGGAACTAACCCGAACTACACCAATCCCCTTCCGTAGAATTCAAAACAACTCTAGGGTTCATAAATTTTCCTCTATTTTTCTATCCGAATTTTTTTTTTTTTTGTCTTGGTTGTTGCTCTTGATCACGTTTTTCTTTTCTTTTCTTTTCTCTTCTTTTTTTTGGTCGTGATTTTTACTCTTTTTGTTTTTTTTGTAACAATCGCCTAGTCGATATTACACTATTAAAAGACAATCAATACTACGAAATTGAACACGATAATTGATATGAACGATTGGAGTTAGGGTTTTTGATATTACCTTCCTCAACCGAACTTGATGTTTTGACAAACCTAAGCTCTGATACCAAACTGATACGAACCACGCCAACCCGTGATGAAACCCAATACCAATACGTTCAGAATTCGTTGCCTAAGACGCCCAAACACCTAAAGTGTAAACCACGACCCGTTGTCTATAAGCGAGACAAGAACCTTGGTATAAAATGAAGACGCCACAATCGGGATGAAAGACCGATTGATAAGTCGGGATGAACGCCACGGAAATTAGTCTGATAAGTTCGATTTAGTTCTTAAAGAACCAAGAGAGGTGCCTCTCAAAAGTGTTTAATGTTCAAAGATGTAAAATGCTAAGTTGTTCTAAACCTTAGGAGCTTTTATACTAGGGTTACAATTCGTGAAAAAAAAAGTCCAAAACGACGTAGCTTAGATAAGTTGTGTAAAAACACGAAAACAGAACAAGCTGGCCGGCAAGGAATACACGGCCGTGTACACGACCGTGTACTTTGGCCGTGTACTTTTCTATGCACATTCTGGTCACATACACGACCGTGTACTTCTAGTCATGTATCTTTCTGTGGATTTGCTTGTCTCCATACACGGCTGTGCCTTTTAGCCATATGTCTAGCCGTGTATGGTTCTGTGCAATCTTGGAATTCCTACACGGTCGTGCCTTGAACATACACGCCCTCTTCAACCCGTGTCCGGTGTGACTTGTATAAAAGCAAGGGTCTTCCCATGGTTGTTCCAATCCGTTCCAACTTCATGATTGCTCCAATCCTTTCCGGCTTCATGGACAACCTTTATCAACCCGTTAAGTGCTTCCTTGAATCGTTTCGCTTGATTTCTTGTGATCGGTCCAGGCGGCACTTCAAGAGGATCTACATTTCTTCTTCCGGCTTGGCTCTCATCATTAAAGTAATAAAACAACGAATTCTATAAGCCTAGAGTCATTAGAAAAGTTATGCAGACAAACGATGACACCCTCTAGAATGTCAAGTTAGAGATAAAGTCTTACTGAAGATATCTCCAACTAAAGGGGTAATTAAGTTTAGACCGTGGGGTAAGCTAAATTTAAGATATATGGGTCCATTTGAAATTCTAGAAAGAGTTGGGACAGTTGCGTACAAGTTGGCCCTATCACCAAGTCTAGTCGAGGTACATGATGTGTTTTTAATGTATAGATATTAAGAAAATATGTACCAAACCCAGATCAAGTAGTAGCTTTAAAACCCTTAAAGGTACAGCCAGACTTATCCTCTATAAAAAAAGACCTATGAGAATAGAAGACACAAAGGAGCAAGTTTAAAGAGAAGAAGAATTCCTTATGTCAAAGTGAAATGGATAAATCAAACAAAATGAGAGGTGACATGGAAATTAGAAGAAGAAATGAAGAAAAAGCATCCAGAACTCTTCCCAATTCCAGGTAACTTTCGAGGATGAAAGTTTTAATAGAAAGGGGGAGGTGGGGAATGTAATATAGGATTTTAAATAAACATGTGTGTGTGTGTGTGTGTGTGTGTGTCATAAAAATAGTATTATAAAATAAGTAAATAATATATATATATATATATATATATATATATATACTTGACAAATGGCAATGTCATAAAGAGGACAATGGAACAAGTGCAATTTCATCTTTCCTAGTAGAACTATAAAAGCGAAACTAACCTAGGGTTTTGTCCTTTTACACACTTTTCCCATTCATAGTAGTCTAGAGAGATAGAGTGATACAAAGTGGGAACCCTACAGGAAAAACCTAAAACAATCTAAGGAGACATCATAACAAAGCAAAAAGGTTTGATTTTTAGTTATTACAAGACTTATTTTAGCAAAGGAGATTCAACCACAAAATCATTTTGGTTGTTCATAGGGATTGAATTGAAGGACAAGATTAAACAAGCAAGAAATCAACCAAATTCAAAGTTCTAAGTGCGAATCCAAGCCAAGTGAGTAGACTAGAACCTAACTTTATGTTAGATATGGGTAATATAATGACTAGTTAGATTAAAAACATAACAATTAGGATTTAAGAGGAATTAGTATAGAAAAATAGGTTTTGTAGAACTTTACCGAGAGATACACGACCTCCCAACATGGCCGTGTTTCAACCGTGTAAACCCAAAAAGATACACAACCTCCTAACACGATCGTGTTACTCTCGTGTTGAATATAAAAGATATACCGAGAGATACATAACCTCTTAACACAATCATGTTACTCCCATGTTAAAAACAATAAATATGCCAAGAGATACACAGCATGTCTACACTATTGTATTCCAACCGTGTTGAACCCCAAAACGTAACGAAAGATACATAACATTTTGACACAATCATGTAATAACTGCATTAAGCTACACGGCCTCTAATATAGCCGTGTTAAGTTAAACATGATTTCATTTAATATCTATTTAACTCCTAATTAAACTAATTTATGCACAATCTAGATAATTAGTAAGACCTTATATAACCTAATAGATTAAGAGAAATTAAGAGAGTTATATTATTCTTAGATTAGTACTAAGAAGGATATATTAATGATTGTATAGATTTCAGCTTAGCTTAAGTTTAGGACCAAACGTGCTTAAGGCTAGGATTCTAGGTATGTCTTTACTTTATTTGCTATATGTGACTGCTAGGTAGCTATTTAATGAATAGAATGTGGAATAATGAAGTGTTAAAGTGTTATATGAATTAATTGATGTATGTTGTTTGTACTTAGCTCAGCCTAAGGGCCCGCAGTATTAGATCCCTAGGGGGCACCTCAATGATCGGTATGCCGCATTGTCCCTAGTGGAGCCATGTATTAAAATGATCTAAGGTAGATTAAGGTTAGATGGGGCCCGCAGTAGTAGTTCCCACTATGACAAAATTTTGTGTGTATTGGCGTCATGAGTACCCCTATGTGATATAATTCATTTTGAGATTAGTGTATAAGTTGAAGTGTGAATGCATTATAGATAAATGTTACATGTATACGTGTGTTTTTTTTGTGGTGTATCATGTGCATGTGGTTGTGGTACTCACGTACTAAGCTTAGGCTCACTAACCACACCCACCCCCTTCTTATATTTTTTTAGTTGTAAGCGAGAATGACGAGCAAGTGGAATATGATGAGAATGGGAACTTAGTAGTACATTACATGGATGAAATGAGAAGAGAACATTATTAATATGTGGAGAAAGAGTGATGAAAAGTTCTAGATATTTGTAATTTGAAGTTTTATGAGTTAAATTGAAGTTATGGAGATAATTGTTATCTTAAGATTTTGTTTTTATTAAATAATGAGATTTAGAATGACTCATTTGAGAGTCATTTATTTGATTGAAGTTATAGTAATATAATGGTTAATATAAATGATCATGTTTTGAAGTATTATAGAGTTTTAGAGCCTTAGCATGTCGCTTTATAGTAATGACACATGGTGGGTTGTGATGTTCCAAGTTCTAGGGCGTTACACAAATAAACAAATATATGTATATATATATATATATATATATATATATGAGGATGTAGACCTATAATTTTATTTGATCTTTTTCAGTAAATGAAAATATATTAACTAAAGTAATGGATCAAAAGTCCTTACAGTAATAAAATCCAACCACAATACACCAACGGGAGCTACTGCAATAAAACAACACAGAACAGCTAAACATAGATCAGCCTATACTCAGCTAAAAATATAACTCTTGAAATTTCGAATTAAGCAACAGCAAATTATTAGGTCTTCCTTAGAAAATTTCCTCTATTTACAAGCTTCATAAAGGTTGAGCTTATTCATGGGCTAGGCAATTATGCTTCCTTGTCCAAACTATTTTCACCTTCTTTAGCTTCAGGATCAATTCTCTACAAAGATACACAACAAAAGATGAAAAAGGAGGGACTCTTTCCACAATTATCCATCTATAAGCTTCTAAGGAATCAGTTTCAAAAATCACACTATCTAAGCCCCACTCTTTAGTCAATCTTAGGCACCAATATATTGCCCAAATTTCTACCTCAATAGGAGAGACAGTGAAAAGTTTCTTCACAAATCCCCCAACATAAACTCCCTTTTCATCTCTTGCTATGCGTCGTCCCCACCCCTAACCCCACCCCACTCCTCCCACCCCCCTCCCCAATAGATGTTCTTATCTTAAGTGAAGCATCACAATTAAATTTGAGCCAATTCTAAGGGGTGGTAGCCATTTCCCCATGTCTTCAGCAATCATCTTCCAAAGATAAAAAGTGAAATGATTGCTAAATCTACATGTTTTTCTTTTTCTTTTCTTTTTAGCTATCATATCTAACTTTGTTGCACTTTCCTTGTGAATCTATAGCACCCCCGAACCCAAGATGTCACAACTCGGCACATGTCATTACTAAATAATGACACATTGACTCTTCACATGTCTAAAACCACAAGTATTAGTATATCTCCAAAGTATAAAATAAATCGTTAATTTTTCAAATATCATGCGTATGTATCCTTTATTTATTTGATAATATATATAACTCTATGATTTTCTAGATAATTTAAAATCTAATCTAATGTAATTAAAAGTAGACTATAATGACATATTTTATCACATATCTTAATATACTAGTTTTGAACCCGCTCCTAAAGTTTGAGGTCATGATCATCACATATAAGCTTACATATATATATATCTGTATATATACGTCCTAGATTGAGAATTGCTATCCCTAACCCTAACTTTCAAGTTGATATTAGGAAGTGCTACCTTTGGCCCCAATACCCCTAAATCTACCCTAGATCATTTTAACACATGACTCCACTAAGGATAACGTTACGTACCAATCATTGAGGTGCTTCCTAGAAATCTGTCATCTTCGGCCCTTAGCCCAAGCCATACACAAGTGACATGAAATGTTTAGTTAGATATTTATTAAATTTATTTTCTTTTCTAGTCTAACAAGAATAAATAGCAACCAAGGTAAACACAAATCTAAAATCACGTTATTCCTATGGTAATTGATTCTATATAACCTAACACCTAGTTAAGAATTGTGCGAATAACTAATTTAGAAACCCTAACTAATAATAATCAATTTACTTGTAATTTTTTGATAGGCATCACGTCCTAAAACCTTAAGAGCAATGATATCTTATTACAAATTTTACTTAAATAAATTAGGGCTTATTACACAAAAACTGGGTTTCTAAACCAATTTTATTTCTTAAAATCATTTATTAGTTTAGGAAAAAAATTTGTCACTCGAAAATGTTTTACAAATCCATAAAGTTTTGAAAATAGTTATTGATATTAACTAAAAAATTAATTCCCTTATAAAGTTCATAAAATCCAGTGTTTATAAAATTTATAAAGTTGTTTTACATTAAAAGGAAGTGACAACTATCATTAAGGCTCTTCAACTAGCAATATCCTAGTCCTTAAAGTAGCAGTCGACCTATATTCAATTCACATGCTATCAACAAACTTATCAACAGCTAAAAAAGGAAAGTAAGAAATGAGCTATAAGGACTCAGCACATAATAGTCAAGCACATTCTTTGCATAGATTTATTAAGTTGTTTAAATTAAAGCATAATAAGTAGCATGGAAGTACTCATAACTTTAGACACTTTCAGGAATGAAAGGGGTCTAACCCTACTTAATAGGCGTCAAGGGATTATCATAGTATCCTGCTATCATGACCGAAACCATAATACTAAAACCATTAATTAATATAAGTAGTCTTGTTAGACTATTCACTTCAAATGCTAAGTTTGCCACCATGGTTGCAGTCCATTCCTACCATTTTGTATGAGACCTACACCTTACACGACATTCGGTTAACTTCTCTCTGCTTCCTTGACTGCTTCACATAAGTATTAATCCTATCAACTACTCATCACACCACCTTTGTAGCCTAGGTGCCTAACTACGATATCATCCTAACATTTTGAACCACTACCCAAAGCCTAGACCAAGGATGTTATCTTCTTGATCAAGTGACCACATACTATCAACATTACAGAAACTTAAGTCATGTTTAAGTATTAATTCATTTTAGTTATCCTATATCCAAAATCCATGAGCAATCACCAATCATTGATCAAAAAATTTCTCTAACTCAATTAGATATTCATATACAATTAAAAACATAATTATCATTACTAGTATTTTTGTAAATTAAATTAATTTGATTAAATATACTTACCAATTCAATTAGAGTTTAACTACCATTTAAGCCTATTGGATTTAACTTAGTTCACAAACAAATGTAACCTTATAGGCTAGTGAGCCCATTTAATATATCTAAGTAAGCCCACTAGTTTAGCCTAAATGTAAATTCTTCATTAATTAATTAGTGATTTGGCTTGTTAATTGAATCAATTCAAAGGTTGTAAATTGATTATGATAAAATTGAACCGATTGTAGATAAATTGGACTCAACTCATCTTCAAAGGTTTGGTCCTATTCTATTTCATGTTAATTTAGATTTGTAAACTTATTTTATTTTGTTAATTTCCATGTTGAAAATCAGTTTAGGTGAATGGTTAAGAGGAAACTAGTTTGGTTTGATTGAACCCTGTTTTGGACCAATTTAGTAGTTCTTAGGGGATCCTAGCCCATTTCTAATTTTTATTTAATTGTTCATTTTATTACAATGCTCAATTTAATTATTATGTAGATTATGACCTTAGGCCTTTCTGTTACATTAATAACCAAATTATGAATTAAGCTCATGTGACCCCATTTAAACCCACAAACACTTTTTAGAAATAATTACCACACTCATAAAGATCAAACTCATTCTTTAAACAATCTTGATCCAAAACTTTAATGCTTTGTGGTTAATTTGTACTTACGTAGTCGTTGTAATCTTCTGTGTAGTATGTATCATGTATTTCATTTCTTCTTTTGAGTAAATCTACTACCTTAAAAGTAATTTGGCCTTATCAGTGACATAAATTATTAGATATTATATAAATGAAGATAATGATCAAATGTATAAGACCATAGTAATATTAGCTAAAGGATGAAATCAACCTGTTATAAGTAACGGTGCTTATAGCTACTGGGAAAGGAACCAATCATGGTTAATATCAATAATGTTTATTTAATTCAAAGAAAAGTTTCCCATATGAATGAGGATTTACGACATAATCACACACATATACATAAAATAATAGCAGTAGGTGTATGACTTATTATTGTGGATGTGCTCGTTTGGTTTCCATCGGTGCACATATGCTTGTTTTGTTGACAAGCGCGATTGCCGGCAAGGAAGTAGATCATCGGGTGGTGTTATTATTATTCAATTTGTAATTCAGGATAAGGATATTATCTTAGGGAACTAAAATAATTGATAACTATTAATCAATTAATTGGTTTAGGACCGAATGCCTTAAATTTGAATCAAATTCAAAATTCATCCCAATCAATTCAATCTTCTCTTAATCAATTCACTACCTATTGAATCAGTTCAATTAATTAAGTGGAGACATTAATTAATTAGAGATACTAACTGGAATTTATAAAAGGAATTAGATACTGAGATGGTTTAGCAATACTAAATAAACCAACTAGTTTAATAGGTTACACCACATTGAAACCCATTGGGCCTAAATGGAATTAAATGCTTAATTGATATGAAATTAAGTTTAATTCAATTAATCTATTATACACTAATGTTGATCAATGATAATTTGTATTTTTAATAGCACATGAATCATTAATCAAGTTGGAAGATTGACTAATCGAACTTCATCCATTGGCAATGATTTATAGGTACATGGTAGTCATTGCGTATTGCTTATTTGTTAGGTAGTAAACTAAACCGAACCTAAATAAAACTCAGTTAAGTATCTATTTGTTTACTTGTGCTTGGTCATTCCAAGTCAATGGGGACACCCTTGGATTAAGTTTACAACTGCGGTCATAAATATTGGGATGATACAGTAGATTAGACGCTTGGCTCACTATAGGTGGTGCGATGAGTAATCAGTAGGAAGGAGTTGCATCTGTTATGGATAGTGAGAACAAGAAGAAGCTATAGCGGGTATTATATGTAGTTGTGGGCCACATGTATAATATGATATAGGTGGACCGTGATTGTTGGAAGTAGATTTAGGTAGTAATCTCCGTATGAGACTACTAGATATATGGTTGTAATTAGATATGAATCTAGCCATTCATGTTAACCTCCAATTGCATTGCTATGTATCGAACTCCTTATCCCCCATCGTGTTTTGGAGTCATGAGCTACTCCAGCTTTTGAGATGCTAGAAGTGTATTGTTTGTTTAGGTTTGGCTACTGCATTAAAATTAGGCATGTGTGCAAGTGGCATGATGTGTGATTGTGTGACTACTATTGTGCTAAGTTTCTCACAACTTCCTCTTTTGTACCATCACAGGTGTTTTGCTAGCTAGTAATCTACATTTGATTCTCAGCTAAAGTTTGAGATGATGCTAGCAAGAGTGATCTATCATTTAATCTCAACTTTATCAATATGTATATTAAAGCTATAACAATAATTCAACTGTAAATGATCTAATAGTTTTATATAGCCTTACATGTTTTACATCAATAGAACACATGGCAGACTATTATTCCCTTTTAAAATTTGGAGCATGATACTTAAACTAAAGGACATAAAACTAGATACTAGAACTCTTTATGGATAAATTAGGGGGAAAAAGAGGGGGGGGGAGGGGTTGGTTGGTTGGTGGGGTGGTGGAGGGGTGGGTTGTGTGGGTCGAGGTGAGGGTGGATAGCCATAAGTTGTTTATGAAACAAATCTGTTCCTAACGGACTAATATCATTATCTACCAAACTAACTAACATATCACATGAACCTCGAGGAAGCTAAAGAGCTCAAACGTTAAGTAGGCGAGCTAATAACCAAGGGGTATGTTAAAGAAAGCCCAAGCCCTTGTGATATACTAGTGCTTTAAGTACCAAAGAAGGATTTGAAGTAGAGAATATACATCGACAACTAAGCTATCAATAGGATCACTATCAAGTAAAGATATCCAATCCTAAGGCTCGATAAAATGTTAAACAAGCTACATGGATCTCAGATCTTCTTCAAAATTGATCTAAAGGGTAGGTACTATCAAATTTAGATGCGAACAGAGGACGAATGGAAGACTACCTTCAAGATATGCCACAAATTATATGAGTGGATTTGATGGGAAAATTTCCGACACCATCGACACTTTCAGAACTCGATTTGGATGATGATCCAAATCACTCATATTTTATGTCATTTCTTTTCATCTAATAAGTATTTGAGAAATAATCTTACAGGTACAATAATAATTCTCCATGGGATGCCAATATGTCCTACACTAGTCGATGGACACGGGACATCTTCAGAATTACAATCAAAGATCTACGGCGATTGTTTCCACTCCGAAGCATTAGCTCATGAACACTTATGATATTTTGTACTTTGTAATTGTTTTATGAACTATTTTATGTTGTATTTTCTTTTGGGACACTTTCATTTTATTGTAATTTTCATTTAGGACTAGCCACCTTAAAAGTGGCAAACTTGTAATTTTGACCATTTTATAACCCTAGGAGTAGCAAGTATAAATACTTGCTTATAGTAGGGTTGGAGGAGGCCATTTTTCAGATTATACACTTCACATTTTCGTGAGAGGGCTTAGGGTTTCCCTAGTTCTAATTCTCTTATCAATTTCAATTTCCAATAGTTGAAATTGCGGCGAGTGCAACAAAGGGTAATTGTGAGTAGTATCAATTCCTTCTTTGTTGTGTTTCCATTTCATCACTAGTGAGTCATATCTAGGGTTGATTTTGGATTTTTCTTGGACATATTTTTTATTGCAATTTGTGACCAATTATTTTGTTAAAGATTGATTGTTTTTAGTACTTGATATCAACATCTTATGTGACATGAATTGGAATTATAGAAGAAGTTGGAGTCACGATTTTGATCAATCCTTCTTGATTTGATTCACGTGGATTTCACTTATTATTGTTGTTATATGGTGAAGATTACATATATAGATTGGAATTGCATCATTTGAACTTCGGATTTTCACCAAAATTCCAAAAGGGTTCACGCAAATTTTCATCAAATTGAACTGGTTTTAATGGTGAGTTGGAGTTTGTTTATTTGATTCATTTGATTGTGCTTGGACTTGGTTTTGAGCACATCAGGATCATCATGTCGTTTAGGCTAACCAATTAACCAAGCAACTTTATGAGACTTATGAATTATGTGCTACAAGATCTATCGAGTAAATGTGTGGTGGTCTATTTCAATGATATCTTAGTCTATAATCAAGACTTACCAGACCATATTGGTCATCTCAAAGCCACATTTAAATCATTAAGAGCTAAGAATTTATTTGGTAATCTAAAGAAGTGCACATTTTGCCAATCCCAAGTGACCTTAGTTTTTATAGTATCAAGTGCAAGAACCAAAGTGGATGATGAGAAGGTCAATGCTATGGCTAGTTGGCTAAACCCACAAAGCGTGGCTCAGGTTAGAAGTTTCCATGGGTTAACATTGTTCTACAAGTGTTTCATCTGCAACGTAAATGCTATTGTAGCCCTATGATAAGTCGCAAAATACCCTTATCTAGAGTAATGAAATTGTGCTTTATTGTTGAATTTTTAGATGATTTGTTGAAGAAAATGATGCTTAATGGAATGAATGTTAATTTCAGGATTTTCTAGAGTATTTTGGAGCCAAGGGAAGGAGTTCTGAAGAGTCGGATCAAGTTTGGAAGGAATTGGATACAATACATGTGAAGTAAAGAATTCTGGAAAGTACATAAGCGAGATACATGCCCATGTACTTTGCTTGTGTATATTGAAGTGGATGTCTGGAAAGTACACAAGTGAGATACACGCCCATGTACTTTGCTTGTATATACTGAAGTGGATGTCTGGAAAGTACACGAGTGAGATACATGCCCATGTACTTTGCTTGCGTATCTAAGTTTTGCTGCTGTGCAAGGATGTTTCAAATACACGACCAATGTACACTCCCATGTACTTGCTCGTGTATATTCACATAAGGACACTTAGAAGAAAGCATGAGATACACGAACGAGATACACTACCCGTGTATCCACTCGTGTATGTATCCAACTCGAGTACATGTATAAATAGACCGTTAGTTGCCCTAGAAAGGGGGTGATGAATTTTGTACTTGCTCTAACTCTCATAACAGCAGGGGAAAGAAGATTCCGTCAATTCAAAAGGAGATTGAAGACCCACGAAGAAGAAGATTCTATCTTTAAGGGCTGTGATTATGAATTTTATTTATTCTTCCAGTAGTATTTCGTTTGTCTAATTTATGGAGGAGTAGACTCTAAATCTAGATTTTATTCGAAACTTCTCTGTCATGTGATGAAGATTCGGTTTTTAATGCGAAGTTGTTGACTTTCTTATGATTAATTGCATGCCCTTCAATTGTTTCTTAGATTCATAGATCCGGAATATGAATTTATGCATGATATCATATTAGTTAATTGAGAAATTGCTTTTATGATTAGATTTAATGCAATTAATGAGATTTGATTGTTCTTCTAGAGATAGGAAACAAGAGTCTTCTGTTTACATCGATTATTTTGATGCGAATTCATGTGCTTTATGCAATTCTAGGTTGCTATTAATTAAGGAGAGATCCTATTTGATAAACCTAGGATTAGATAGGTTAATATACTTGAGAAAGTAGTTAACTTGACTAGGGAATTCGACAGTATAAGAAGTCAATTACGTCAATCTTCATAAATCTAATGAATTACATGATAGAGAAGGAGTAGAATAAGATCTAGGTTGCTTTTGTTAATTGATAAATCTTCCGAACCATTGTTGTTAGTGAGTTATTAGTTTTAAGATTAGAGTAATTAAGTTTCAACCAACATATTTAAGCGTCGGTTAGATAATAGGAATAGAGTTAGTACTAGTAGTTGGTGTATCTCTATGGGACGACCCTGTACTTGACACTATATTACGTCCACGGTAGGTACACTTGCCTATTGCAACGTAGTTAGAATTAGGAACAGGCATTATAAATATTAAAATTACGATTGGCAACGATCAAGTTTTTGGCGCCGTTGCCGGGGATACGCCGATATTAGAAACACTTTTTACTTATTAATTTAACCAATTTATTTATTTCTTATCTTTTTTCCCTTTTCTTCCTGAGAATTTGAAGCTCATAATTGATTTGTATTACGTTTACAGTGCATGACCAGAAGTCGCTCCAAGGAACTTGCTGCCTTTAATCCTGAGCCAGAGAAAATTATTCGTCGTTATCAGAAAAAGCAACACTCGACTGAGTCAACATCATTTGGTATTCAAGGAGAATCACTGAAGGAAGAAATGGCTGATCAATTCAATAATCTTGCTCAAGAGCTGAATCAAGGAAATGTTGTTGTGGATCCCCCGAATCATCAACTGGTTGATAATAGAGATGGCCGAGTTAATGAGCCACCTATAACCAATTCTGATTTTGCCAGGCCAAACTTGATAGGCGTCAGCTCTAGCATAGTCCTTCCTCGAGTGGAGGCAAATAATTTTGAACTTAAGCCTGCCGTGATTCAGATGGTGCAACAATATACTCAATTTGATGGTTTACAGGATGAAGATCCAAATGCGCATATCCAACTCTTTCTGGAGATATGCGATACCTTCAAATTTAATGGAGTTAGTGATGATGCGATCTGCCTCAGGCTCTTCCCATTCTCTTTGAAAGGCAAGGCTAAGTAGTGGATGAATTCTTTACCGAGGAACTCCATTACTACATGGCAAGGTCTGATTAAGAAGTTTATGGACAAATTCTTCCCTCCTTCAAAGACCGCTAAACTTCGAGCTGAGATTCAATCTTATCATCAGTATGACATGGAGACGTTGTATGAAACTTGGGAGAGATTCAAGGACTCAATGCGGAAATGCCCACACCATGGGATCCCAGAGTGGCTTCAAGTTCAGATATTTTATAATGGGTTGAACTATCAAATGAGACAAACAGTAGATGCCGCAGCTGGTGGCACCTTGAACCATAAAACTCCTGAAGAAAGTTTGACTCTTTTTTAAGATATGGCCGCGAATAATTATGAATGGTCACATGGTAGGGGCAGAGAAAAGAAGGTGGCAGGCATTCTTGAAGTGGATGTGGCAACTTCTATCATGTCCAAAGTTGAGGCTTTATCTAGAAAGATCGACGGGTTAACTGTCTCACAACATCAGCTGGCTATAGTGGAACCCTCAGGTGGTGAGGAAGGGCAAACAGAGCAAGTGGATTATTTGGGAAACCCAATTTGGCCCCAGAACAATCCATACAGCAATACTTATAACCCAGGATGGAGAAATCACCCAAATTTTTCTTGGACTAATAACAGTAATATTCAGAAGGGCAATCCGAATCCTCCACCAGGTTATCAGAGGCCAATGGTCCAGAGTTCCAAACCGCCAATTGAAGATCTCCTCACAAAATTCATCAAGGATTCAGAAGACCGACAGAAGTCCTTAGATTTAATTCTAAAAAATCAGGACTCGGCTCTGAGGAATCATAAGGCATCAATACACAATCTTGAAAACCAGGCCGGTCAGATAGCTAAGCTTCTGTCAGAGAGATCTCAAGGTTCACTACCGGGAAACACGGAAACCAACCCGAGAGAACATGTTAAAGCTGTCACATTACGAAGTGGTAAGGAACTACAACCAAAGGTTCAAGAAGAAGAGAGTCGGATGATTGAATCAGCAAAAGAACAAGTAGTTCTCAAAGAAGGGGAAAAGCATTCAGAAAAATCGCCTAAAGAGAAATCATCACCTCCATTAATCCCAGAATACAAGCCCAATGTTCCTTATCCAGCACGACTCAAGAAAGACAGAACAGATGGGCACTATGGCAGATTTTTAGAGATATTCAAGCAATTGCATATCAACCTTCCACTGGTTGAGGCATTATCACAAATGCCACGATATGCAAAATTTTTAAAAGAGTTGCTATCGAACAAAAGGAAGCTTGAAGAGTTCTCCACTATAACTTTAAGAGGAGAATGCTCTGCGGTAATTCAGAACAAACTCCCAAAGAAGTTAAAAGATCCTGGGAGCTTTACCATCCCTTGCCTGATAAGGAATTTATCTGAAGAACGGGCATTGGCTGATTTGGGAGCCAGTATTAATTTGATGCCATACAAGATGTTCCAGAAATTGGGTATTGGAGAGCCGAAACCAACCAAAATGAGTCTTCAGTTAGCCGATCGATCAGTCAAATTCCCGAGATGAGTAGTCGAAGATGTATTAGTGAAGGTGCAGGACTTCATCTTCCCGGCAGATTTCGTCATCCTTGACATGGAAGCAGATGTGGAGGTCCCTCTTATATTGGGGAGGCCATTTTTGGCTACTACTAGAGCCATAATTGATGTTGGGGATGGGAAGTTAGTGTTGAGAATGGGAAATGAAGAGGTCATAGTGAAAATGCCTGATGTCCTTAGACAAAGCTTACACCATGATGATACATGCTATGCAATCGACTGCCTTGACTTTGCAGTTTCAGATTCATTGCAAGACTTATCGATTGGTGATACATTGGAATTGTGTTTGATGAATGGGGAGAAAGAGCAACCTAAAAATATGGCGATTAGAGCAGTTGTCAATCAGCTTAATAATAATCCTGAGTTGAGAGAAGAAAGAAGCTTTGAAGGTATGAATAGATCCACCATTCAGAGATCGAAACCTTCAATTGAGGAACCACTTGAGCTAGAATTGAAACAACTGCCATACCACCTTCAATATGCATTTTTGGAAGAAGATTCTAAACTTCCAGTCAAAATTGCATCAAATCTGGATCAAGATCAACAGGAAAGGCTATTGCATGTCCTGAGGCAACACAAGAAAGCAATTGCATGGAAAATTGCAAATATAAAGGGGATTAGCCCATCGTTTTGTACACACAAAATTTTGATGGAAGATCGTGTCAAGCCAGTGGTACAACCGCAACGCCGACTTAATCCAAATATGAGAGATGTTGTAAAAAAGGAAGTCATCAAATTGCTTGATGCAGGAATGATCTACTCGATTTTTGATAGCTCATGGGTGAGCCCCATTCAAGTAGTTCCGAAGAAAGGCGGTATGACAGTAGTACCGAATGAAAAAAATGAACTCATCCCGATGAGAACTATCACTGGATGGAGAGCTTGTATAGATTACCGCAAGCTAAATGATGCATCTCAAAAGGATCATTTTCCTCTTCCATTTGTAGACCAAATGCTTGAAAGGTTAGCTGGTCATGCATATTATTGTTTCCTCGATGGGATGTCTGGATATTTTCAGATTCCTATCGCACCCGAAGACCAGGAAAAGACGACATTCACATGCCCTTTTGGGACCTTCGCTTATCGACGCATGCCTTTCGAATTATGCAACGCTCTAGCCACCTTTCAGCGATGCATGATGGCTATTTTTGAGGATATGGTAGGAGACAAGATGGAAGTATACATGGATGATTTTTCTATTCTTGGGAATTCTTTTGATGAGTGTCTACACCATCTTGAGTTAGTGTTGCAATGTTGTGAAGACACTAACCTGGTCCTAAATTTGGAGAAGTGTCATTTTATGGCAAAAGAAGGTATTGTTTTGGGTTATAAAATCTCCAAGAAAGGCATTTTCAAGGTGAATGGTCAAAGGCTTAAGCATTACTTTGGGGACCTTTTGGAAGAAAAGGAGGAGCTAAACCTCATTCTCATCTCCATTTGAGCTCCACCGGTTCATTACGTCGAGCTAACGACATTAAACAACAGCGCTTATTGGGAGGCAACCCATGTTGTTTAGGTAAGTTTTCTTCTTTGCTCTTTACTTTCTTTATTATCACCCATTGTTTTAGAGTAACTTTTGCAGGACAGCAAGCTATAGAGGGGCTAACCAAGTTTGGATTCTATGAAAGTCACCTTAATAGAGCTTCTTTTAAGCTTTAAGTGTGGGGAAATTCAGGATGGGAGACCTTTTCAAGGGAATGCAAGATGAAGTGATGACAGACTTGTGCAGTTAAACCAAAGTTTACTAAGAAGAAGAAGACCACCCCTGCTAAGAGGAAGCGGGATGGTGCTAGTTCATCCTCATTGACATTCTGCTAGCTATGTAATTGGTCCATCACCTGTTGAATCCCGGGAAGTCTCAATTCCTTTTCTTTTTATTTTTTCTTTTTATCTCTTTATTTCTCATTACGTTCTTGAATGATAAAGACATTGGGGAAAATGTCTCAATCTAAGTGTGGGGAAGGGGATACTAAAGAAATTTGATAAGGGTTGTGCTGAATTGTATGAGTCATTCAAAAATTTCCCCTAATTTTTGTTTTTCTCTTTGTGCTTGATAATCGAATTTTGAAATCATGATTGCAAATTACATAGTATTGTAGCATTTAGGGAATGAATTCCTCTAAAAGAGTGTGTGCATTTCACCTTTGTCTTCTTTGGAACATTGATACTTAGTCAAAGTTATGGGATAAAATCGTTGTGAAACTTAAAGATCTTGAGAGCCATATAATCTTTCATGAAAGGGCAAATGAAATGATTCTCTTGGTGATCCTTCTTAGAAGATTTATTTAAAGTAATAATTTAATGAAAGCATGTTATACTTGAAAAATAAAGGATTGGTTAGTATGGGCAGGCTTTGGTCCCTCAGAAGAGCGAAGTTTGACTCCGCTACTAACTAGTCAAAATAATAAGTTAAAGTAATAGAGGTTCGATGGGGTTCCTTTAAAACCTGGTCACCTAAGGTCGTCTGGCCTAGGATCGGCCGACCGAGGAAATTACCGCAATAAAATGAAATACCATAAAGGCAAAAGTTGAGAGGGTCTTGTAACTCGAGTAATTAAGCCCATAGGAACGCCCTCAATTGAGGGGATAACGTTCGTTAACTTGAGTGACAAGCCTAGGATTATCGGCTGAAAACTCGTTACATGGGTTGCAAGATTCCAAAAAAAAAAAACAAAAGGATGAAACGAGTGTGAACTATTACAAAGAATAAAATCTTTGAAGAGATCAACCAAAAAGAAGGAGGAATCCAGGGGAAACATAGATGCAATGTATTTTCATTATTGATTGCTTCACTAAGAGAGACAATTGAGAAGATATTAGATTTTTTAATGGTGGTTGAAATGTACCACGTTTTCTTTTGCTTTGATTGATCTTGTGTCTAATTTTGATCATGAAAGCCATTGTTAAAATGACAAGGGTAAAGATTGGTCCACTCTGATTAATCCTAGAAATTTGACTAAAGTATCTCTGTTACAATACTGTCATGATAAGGTGAGAAGCACACTCATTAGATTGAGGGATTGCATTGAGCTTTAAAGATTAAAATTCATAAATGCAAATATCTGAGTAGTTCTATTTGGTAACAACAATCATGATTAATGAGAAGTTTGATTAATGTTTTGTGTTTCTTGAAGACAAGCAAAGACTTAAGTGTGGGGACGTTTGATAAGTCGCAAAATACCCTTATCTAGAGTAATGAAATTGTGCTTTATTATTGAATTTTTAGATGATTTGTTGAAGAAAATGATGCTTAATGGAATGAATGTTAATTTCAGGATTTTCTAGAGTATTTTGGAGCCAAGGGAAGGAGTTCTGAAGAGTCAGATCATGTTTGGAAGGAATTGGATACAATACATGTGAAGTAAAGAATTCTGGAAAGTACACAAGCGAGATACACGCCCATGTACTTTGCCTGTGTATACTGAAGTGGATGTCTGGAAAGTACACGAGTGAGATACATGCCCATGTACTTTGCTTATGTATCTAAGTTTTGCTGCTGTGCAAGGATGTTTCAAATACACGACCAATGTACACTCCCATGTACTTGCTCGTGTATATTCACATAAGGACACTTGGAAGAAAGCATGAGATACACGAACGAGATACACTACTCGTGTATCCACTCGTGTATGTATCCAACTCGAGTACATGTATAAATAGACCGTTAGTTGCCCTAGAAAGGGGGTGACGAATTTTGTACTTGCTCTAACTCTCATAACAGCAGGGGAAAGAAGATTCCGTCAATTCAAAAGGAGATTGAAGACCCATGAAGAAGAAGATTCTATCTTTAAGGGCTGTGATTATGAATTTTATTTATTCTTCCAGTAATTGTATTTCGTTTGTCCAATTTATGGAGGAGTAGACTCTAAATCTAGATTTTATTCGAAACTTCTCTGTCATGTGATGAAGATTCGGTTTTTAATGCGAAGTTGTTGACTTTCTTATGATTAATTGCATGCCCTTCAATTGTTTCTTAGATTCATAGATCCGGAATATGAATTTATGCATGATATCATATTAGCTAATTGAGAAATTGCTTTTATGATTAGATTTAATGCAATTAATGAGATTTGATTGTTCTTCTAGAGATAGGAAACAAGAGTCCTCTGCTTACATCGATTATTTTGATGCAAATTCATGTGCTTTATGCAATTCCAGGTTGCTATTAATTAAGGAGAGATCCTATTTGATAAACCTAGGATTAGATAGGTTAATATACTTGAGAAAGTAGTTAACTTGACTAGGGAAGTCGATAGTATAAGAAGTCAATTACGTCAATCTTCATAAATCTAATGAATTATTTGATAGAGAAGGAGTAGAATAAGATCTAGGTTGCTTTTGTTAATTGATAAATCTTCCGAACCATTGTTGTTAGTGAGTTATTAGTTTTAAGATTAGAGTAATTAAGTTTCAACCAACATATTTAAGCGTCGGTTAGATAATAGGAACGAAGTTAATACTAGTAGTTGGTGTATCTCTATGGGACGACCCTGTACTTGACACTATATTACGTCCACGGTAGGTACACTTGCCTATTGCAACGTAGTTAGAATTAGGAATAGGCATTATAAATATTAAAACTACGATTGGCAACGATCACCCTACTAACCAAACTAACCAAGAAGGGAGAAAAGTTCAAGTAGACTAAAAGAGCCTAAAGAAGCTCACCACTGCTCTAGTACTTGTTCTACCTGATTTTGAGAAGGTATTTGAGCTAGAGTGCAATGCATCGAGAGTTAGCATTGATGCTATTCTCATGTAAAAGCAGTGAACTATCACCTACTTTAGTGAAAAGCTTAGTGGTTTTACACTTAATTACTCAACTTACGACAAAGAGTCTTGTTGCATAATATGAGCACTCACTATTTGGCAACATTACCTATCACCTCGAGAATTTGTGATTCACACCAACCACTAGTCACTCAAGTACTTAAGAGGTCAGCAAAAGCTATCTCAAAGACAAGCTAAGTGGATCATTCTTAGAGACATTTTTGTATGTGATCAAGTATAAGACTGGGAGTATGAATGTAATAGTTGACATCTTATCAAGAAGGCATGTATCGATCATTACAATGCAAGCTAAGGTCCTAAGCTTCAAAATGATGACCGACCATTATGAACAAGATGGCAATTTTGGGCCCATTGTGGTAAAGTGTAGAGCTGGGGTGTCCACTAATGGGAACTTCATGGATAAAGCTTGTATGTACAAGAAGGGATGATTATTTATACTAACTAGCTCGATGAGGGAGCTACTAATTAGGGAAGCTCATGTAAGAGATCATTTTAGAGAGAAAAGAACATGGGAACTGTTAAAAGAACATTTCTTTTGGCCAAGTTTGATGAAAAGCATGCACAAGGTGCTAGAAAGATGTGCTACCTTGAAAAGGGTTAGGGGATAAAGGGAACCCCATGGGGAATATATGCCACTTCCCATTCCTAACCACCGTTAGACTAACCTAAGTGTAGATTTCATCCTAAGCCTTCCTTGAACAACTCAAATACATGACTCTATTCTAGTGGTTGTGGATTGGTTCAACAAGATGGCTCCTTTCATCCCTTGCCACAAGACCAATGGTGCATTGTCTGTTGTTAACATTTTTGTGCAAAAGATCATGCAATTGCATGGAGTGCCCTAGAGCATCATCTCATATCAAGACCTAAAGCTCCCGAGCTTCTTTAATGGAACTATGGAAGAAATTAGGTACAAAGTTAATATTTAGCACATCTTACCACCCTCAAATTGATGGTTAAAAAGAAGTCATCAATTACACCTTAGGTGCTCTCCTCCAAGCCTCAATTGGCAAGGACCTTACTAACTGAGACTTATGCTTGCCTATTGGCAAATTCTCCTACAATAAGTTGACACATAGTTCCAACAATAAGTCTTCATTCAAGGTTGTTTGTAGCAAGAACCCGACCCTTCCCATGGGCATGATCTCTACCCCAACCTCAGAGGAGAAAAGCTCCTATACTTTTACCGAGCCTAATATATCAAATGGTATCCAAACAACTCAATCTATTGCCCAACAACAAGAGCTTAGGAACCACAAAAGGAAGATCATGAAGTTTATTCCTAAAGACATGGTTTAGATTCACCTCAACATGGATTTCTTAGCCATAGAGTAAACAAGCTATCTCCTAAAGCAAATGGACCCTTCGAAGTCCTCTAAAAGATTAATGACAACACCTACAAGCTTTAACTACCTAAGGGTTATGGAGTATCTTCGACCTTCAATGTCAACAACCTAACTTTGTATGTGCTAAAGGAGGATCTACGAGAAGATTCCCTAAATTTGAGGGCAAATCCTCAATGACCCTAAGAGGATAATAGGATTTCTAACCATTGGACCTATTACCCAAGCCAAGGTTGGAAGACTTTAGAACCTGATGAGAAGGCTGCTCTCCAACCAACTAACCTAGGACAAAGCCATCTTTCTTCATGGGTTCAACTTCCACTAGTCACTAAGTTAGTGTCAATCTCTCACCATTGTCCAAGCCAACGATACACCATATTGTTTATCCTAGGAATTTGACATCGGTTTACCCTCTACTCTAAACCTATAAGTAAGTGTACCTATCGATACTATAGTATAATGGATATTAATATCAAATGTCAATCTCACAAGGATTATGATTACTCATGTTAACCTTTCTCCTATTATCTAATCTGCAAAATCAAATGAGAAAATTATTAAGAAAATTAAGAAAAACAATAAGTAATTTTAAGAAAAATAATAATCTATAAAAGTGTACCGGGATATTAAATCCCCTTAGAATTACTAATACAATTAACTAATTATTATACAATTTCATTATTCTATCCTTAGACCGTAAGAATTCCTAAATTGAAATAATAACTCTCTCAAGTCTACTAATTTATAATTCCATGTTAATTAATTGGAATCTCTTCCTAATTAAAACCTCTATAATCGTATTACCTTTAATCTATGAATTTCACTATTAGGTTTGACCCCAATTCAAAATATTTATATTGTCCTATTTCTGAGATTGTGTGCAACTACTTCCAATTATATTAGATCTATTCAAACATAACACCTCTCAATCTCTATGTAAGAAATTAAATATCAAATTAATACATCAGTAATAGTAATTTGAAAACAAAGAAGAACACATAATTAGATTACAAGAATAACAATAATTTCATTAAATAATAAATTAGAAAATTACATATTCATTTTAGGGCTCATCATTCCCAAGTATAAAAGGAAACTAAGCTATTATCATATTGAAATTTAATGTGAAATATAAAAATCCTTCATAAAGAAGAGCATCAATAAGATAGAAATAACATGAAATCAATAACTACGCTGTTACTAATTCTAAAACTATATATCCATTGCTTGAACTTTACCCCATTTATATTAATCAAACGCCTCTTATCTAAGAAAGTTGTTATTTCCTAGAGCGGAATTGGAATCTTCGTAGGTGAGGAAATATTTCTTCAAAAGGTAAGAATTACATCTCTAAGAAGTGGGAAACTTAGCTTCTTATGAATGGAAATTGAATCTTTGAGATGAATAGCTCTTTTGGAAAGTGAAATATATCTTGGAAAATTGATTTGGAAAGAAGAATCATTACTTGACACAAGTATGGTAAGGTCATGCAAATGTTTGTGTACCTTTCATCTTGAAAATTTACAAAAATTTTCCTTCAACAAGCCCTTTGACATCAGCATGTCAATGGCCATTTAGCATTGCACAGCTACTCTATTAAGCCTTTTTCCTTGCTCTGTTTGACATAGCTATAGACACGATCATGTTGTAGATCGTGTCAAATTTCTTAATCTTGTAACCTTGGTATTTTTGCTCTAAACTACGTACAATTTGGACATCTTTATTCCATTTCATCAAAATTTACAATTTAAAGTCTTGAAATCAAAATAAAGGCCAATTAAGTGTAATATCCATTCAAAATATTAATAATCTAGACCAAAGACTATCGTAAAAATTACAAATAATAAGTGTTTTATAACACTTATCAAACTCCCCGACACTTAAGTCTTTTCTTGTCCTTAAGCAAAGGTAAACATTAAAGATTAAGGACAAATTTTACTTTGTCAAGTATCTTAGATAATTATTACTAAATTTGCACTTCAACAATTTGCATGCATCATAAAAATTATTAACCCTCAACATCTTCTCTACTTAATCATATTCAATGCACTTTAAACCCAAAATATTATAATTCAAAAGCTAATCCAAGCAATATCAAAGTTCATCATGCCATTTAGATAATAATTTATAAACCTAAAATCATACTAAGCACCATCTAGTCAAGAAAAAGATTTTTGAACTCATACTAAGCACCATCTAGTCAGGAAAAAGGTTTTCAAAATTTTATCCACTTAGCTAAGATGTATACTTCCTCTTTTTCATCCCTTTGAAAATTATGGCATCAAAGAAAGGCTTACTTCATCTATCCTTTGAAAATCCTTTCTAGTTTTTTTTTTTTATATATATATTAACTAGGAGTTTATTGTTACTTATCCTCTTCTTTTTCTTTTTTTCCTTTTTTCTTTTTTCAAGTATCATAGAGGAATTTCATTAGTTAATAAATCCCAAACCAGACGATCTTAGGCTACTAGGTTTTAAGATATCCCTTCAAACCTCCATTAACTCCATGGCTTATTTTTAATTAGTTTAGTTTTCTTGGTCTTTTCTCTTAACCCATGTAGCAAGCTTTAGGTCGATGATCTTGAGTTCGTCATTTAAGTCAATAGGTGTTATCCCTTGAAGGGCATCGTACAGGCTTAATTGCTCAACTCAACAAAACCTACAACTAAACTTTATTTATTTTTATTTGATTTTATCTCTCAGCTTTTATTTGATAGGAAGAACCCTTAAAACAATTTTTTCGTTAGTTTAATTATTTGATATCATAATACTCATAAGAAATTCTAAGAGATAAGCATATATCAAAGCAAGTTTAAAAACCTAAATTCCTAATCTTAGAATAACAATATTATTCCAATTTAAGGTTTCTAAATTCTAAGCCTATATAACATATAACTTTGATTTATAAGGATTTCACAATTCAACTCTAATCAAATGTTATAAGTCCACTAATAAAAAGGTAAAAATACATCGAGGGTCCCGAAAAAATCCCCAAAATCCTCCAAATTATGAATGTAATTTATTTAATTAGTACTACTAAAAGTAATAAATTATCATATAGTAATTCTTGGTATAGATTTAAGGTTTTATATGTTCTTCATCTCCCCCACACTTAAAATTGCACATTGTCCCCAATGTACACATTATCATATAGTAATTCTTGGTAAAGATTTAAGGTCCTTTATGTTATTCATCTCCCTCAAACTTAAAATTGTACATTGTCTCCAATGTATACAATGAAGTACCAAAATAATCATGAAAAAAAAAAGAAGAAGAAGAAGAATAAGTAATGAGGGAAAGAAATAAGGAAACTAAATACTTTTCGAGGTTTTGAAGACTAGGAAAAAATCTTGAAGAAAAGCTTGAGACCAAGTTCCCGATTTTAAGAAGTAAAGTTCCTAGTATAAAAAAAAAACAATGTAGTAGAATAATAATAATAATAAAGAAAGAAAGAAAGAAAGAAATAACTGCACCTACTTACTGAAATTGATTGCATGAGTCTTTACATTATTACAAAGCAAAATAGAAAATACAAAAAAAAAAAGAAAACTACAAGTCTAGCCTCAAGCCTCTACCCCATCATCATCATCACTAAATTCTGTAGGGATATACACATCATCATCATCAACACACATTTCAATCCTATTAACTTGTTTCTCCATTCTCCCGAAGTTTCCCCTAAATTCCTTGCAATACTCATCTTGTGTACATTGCATGGTTGTCGAGTCTAATTTTTGAATTTTTCCATTCCTAATCCGATCTAGACTAGACCCTATGCTCATCTAATATAGATCCTTGACTTGAGTTAGGAACTTCGTTTAATTTTGGAGTCGCCACCCAACTGTTGTTGGGAAAGATTGAATTAAGACTAAAGGAGAGGATTAGTCTTAATTTGGACCACTAGTCGTCGTGATTTCCTCTTCTTGTTTTTGGTGAAAAGAGGAAAAGGAAAACCAGAGTTTCTAAGTTCGGAGGCTAACCTATTAAAACCTTACGGTTACCACCTAATCTCCTAAAATTATCTCTATCTAGAAATGTCTTTTATTTTGTTTTTGTTGCTTTTTATTATGTTCTTGAATGAATTATTTGAAAAAAATGATTTTTTTTATTTCATTTTATGGGTTGACCCAAATGGGTGCCTACTTACCTGCTATTTAGGATCAAACAAGCCGTAGTTCGCTTTTCCTGAAAAGATTTAGTGGGTTTGTGAATTTTATTTTTGAAATCTCTTTTGATTTATATTTTTACCATTTTGGGGATTTTTCTAAAAAATCTAATCCTAAGCTTAACGATTTATTATTATTATTATTATTATTTTAGAAAATGATATTTTTAAGGGAAAACATCAATTTTGGATTTATTTGACAAAATGATTTTTTTAAGTGATAAAACTCATTTTTTCGATTTTTTCTTAATTTTTGAATTTTTATTAATTTTTTATTATTTTTTGTAATTTTTTTATGATTTTTTATCATTTTTATGATTATTTTATTATTTTAAAATTTTTATAATCTTTATAATTTTTTATTATTTTCTAATTATTTTTATAATTTTTATTAATTTTTCATAATTTTTGTGCATTTTTGTTTTTTTTGTTTTTAAATTTTCCTCCTAGGTTCTATCCTATTTCAAAATCTAAAGTTTTTTTATTATTTTTTTATAATATTTTCATTATTTTCTACATTTTTATTATTTATTATTTTGATTATATTTTTTTCTTTTTATTATTATTATTATTATTTTATACTATTAACTCCTAAAAAATCTAATTTCTATCATTTTTCTATTTATTGAAATATAAATAACACATAAGTAAATAAACAAATAAATAAATAGTAAATTAATAAATAAATAAGAAAATTAATAAATCAATTCGGAATAAAATAAATCAAATAAATAAACAAAATAAAATAAAATAATAAAAAATCAAAAAATCCGACTTACCTAGATCCGGGTTAGTGCGCAGGTCGGGTCGGTCGGGTCGAGTCGGGTCGAAGCGGGTCGGGTCGGATCGAAGCGGGTCGATTGGATGCGGTAGTGGGGAGTGCTCGTTGACGGCGTTCCGGCAACCTTCTTCAACGGTTGAGGTGTAGATTCCTAGGTTATCGAGGGTGAGGAATCCAATGGTGGCGGTGGTTTGCTTCAAAAACGCCTCCTGGTGGTTGCCCAACTCCTGCTCGGCGGTCGCGGCTTCGAAAAACTCCGGCGGACTTCGATTCTCTCTTTTCTCTCACTTTCTCTTGCTTTTGATCTATGTCCTCTGCTCCTGCCTTCGATCCCTATTTATAGCTACTCAGAAGCCCTCTTGGATAAGCTCAAATCTGCCGATTTGGATAAATCCGAATTTTTCCGTTTTTTAGATTTGATTTTATCCTACCTATTTCATGCCGATTTGTTGTAATCTTGTGATTTATCTGGATAATTCGGTATTAGATTTATTGAAATCTAAAAATATTCGAAGAAATCCAGCAATTTCGGCCTTATCGGACTTCTGCCGGATTTTTCTCCGGTTGGGCTCGAGGAAGAAGACGACCACATGCGAGGGACGTGTTTCCTCTTGGCCAATCACATGCTACCACGTGGTAGCTCTAGGGGAAAGAAAGAAAAAATTTTGCCGAGCGCACGCGGGGGGATTCGAACTCGAGACCTCTGGCTTCCCGCACGTTCCTAGGCGCACACACGAGCCAGCTGAGCTGGCCCAATTTCCCTGTTTTATTTACATCGCAAATTGTATATATGCGATGCATTTTTTCCATTTTTTTGTATTTTTTTTAATTTCAAAAATTTGTAAAAATTATTTAATCCTTATTATTGCTATTTCTGAAATTATTTCTCAAAATTGATGTATTTTCCTATTTATTTTTATTTTTTGAACATTTTTATTATTTTTGCTAAATTAGAGACAAATTGGAAAAAATTTGGAAAAATTGGAAATTGATTATTATTAATCTTTTTTTTATCCTTAGGGCAAAAATGGGGTGTTTACAGCTGCCCCTCTTTGTAGTAAAGTTTGAAAAACTTAACTACAAAGACAAGAAAGACGTCATTTTTGGCCTCTTGATTTGAATAGATAACGCTTTGGTTTGGCTGATTATCTGGAATTTGGTTTTTTTTTTTTATAGGAAAATACTCCAAGAGCTAATAATCCCACGAGTTTAAAATGGTCCTAACAATTTAGAGTAATGTTCATTCCCAAAAAGTGCTTTATGGGCTGACTAATTGGCGATAGGAAACATCTCAAGCATTGTTTAGGAGTGTAGAATAAATGATGATAGGAAGCATCTTATCAGACTAGCAACCTTGAAAAGAAGATTATCTTAGGAAGCGCCCTGATGAGCTGGCTACCTGTCAACAGAAGTGTCTGACTAGACTAGCAACTGTTTGGAAAAATACCTCCGAAAAGTGCTGCTCCATTGAGTTGACTAATCGGTCATCAAAAGTTTGAAAAAGTGCTCCTATGAGCTGATTAATTGATAGATTCGAAAAGTGCTCCTCTGAGCTAACTAATCGATGGGTTCGAAAAGTGCTCCTTTGAGCTAACTAATCGATAGGTTCAAAAAGTGCTCCTCTGAGCTAACTAATCGAGGGAATCTAGGAAAGTGCCCCTTCTTTGGGCTGACTAACCTATAGTGGGAAATGTCTTCTTAGACTAACGACCCTGGGGGAAATGTCTCAAAAAGTGCCCCTATGAGCTGACCTTGAGACAAGATATTTAGGAAAGTGCCCCTCTTGGGCTGACTAACCTATAGCGGGACGTGTCTTCTTAGACTAACGACCTTGGGAGAAATGTCTCAAAAAGTGCCCCTATGGGCTGACCTTGAGACAAGATATTTAGGAAAGTGCCCCTCTTGAGCTGACTAACCTATGATAAAGATATCTCAAAAAGGTGCCCCTATGGGCTGACCTTAAGAGAGGATATTTAGGAAAGTGCCCCTCTTGGGCTGACTAACCTATGACAAAAATATCTCAAAAAGGTGCTCCTATGGGCTGACCTTAAGAGAGGATATTTAGGAAAGTGCCCCTCTTGGGTGACTAACCTATGATAAAAATATCTCAAAAAGGTGCCCCTATGGGTTGACCTTAAGAGAGGATATTTAGGAAAGTGCCTCTCTTGGGCTGACTAACCTATGATAAAAATATCTCAAAAAGGTGCCCCTATGGGCTGACCTTAACAGAGGATATTTAGGAAAGTGCCCCTCTTGGGCTGACTAACCTATGATAAAAATATCTCAAAAAGGTGCCCCTATGGGCTGACCTTAACAGAGAATATTTAGGAAAGTGCCCCTCTTAAGCTGACTAACCTATTATAAAAATATCTCAAAAAGGTGCCCCTATGAGCTGACCTTAAGAGAGGATATTTAGGAAAGTGTCCCTCTTGGGCTGACTAACCTATGATAAAAATGTCTCAAAAAGGAGCCCCTATGGGCTGACCTTAAGAGAGGATATTTAGGAAAGTGCCCATCTTGGGCTGACTAACCTATGATAAAAATATCTCAAAAAGGTGCCCCTATGGGCTGACCTTAACAGAGGATATTTAGGAAAGTGCCCCTCTTGGGCTGACTAACCTATTAAAGGGGATGTTTAGACAAGTGCCCCACTATGGGCTGACTCATCTTATGCTTTTTGAATATGCTTTCTACTGACTGATCTAAATGATGTGATGCTTTTCATGATATGATGATAGTTATTCATTTTAATATGCTTGCCAATTTATCGTGGATGGCAACCAAACAACCGAACATTTGTGCTAGTTTGCTTCTGCTTCACTTCTTCTCATCTTGACACGGGGTTGAAAATCTTGATGTGCTTCCTTTCTTGTGCGCATGGCTCTTTTGCCGGTAGTGTTATCCTACTAATGCACTAAGTTTTAATGCTCAAGCATAGAATTATATTACCAAATTTATTGAGATTCATTATTATTTTAGTGTTTATCATTTATTGGTGAAGTGATGGGTAATGTGTTTAGGAATATTTGTTGCGATGAGAATTGATTGGGATTATTGACCATTCAAGGACATTAACTTTGCTTGTAAAAAGTAAAAACTCGACTCAACGAAATTTGTATCGAACATTGGCTTTCATAAACATTGGCAAAATTTCAATTCCCTTGCCTAAGGATAGTACATCTTCACAGCATCTGTGTTAATGAGGTCTCTCAATTCCGGACCATCCATTTGAGTCAGTATCAAAGCACCTCCTGACAAAACCTTTTTCACCATATAAGGGCCTTCATAGTTTGGGGTAAATTTCCCTCTAGAGTCTTGGGCGTTCGGGAGAACCTTCCTTAGCACCAGATCCCCTTCTTTAAAGTATCGGGGCCTCATTTTCTTGTTAAATGCTCGGGCCATCCTTTGTTGGTAACACTGGCCATGACATAGTGCGGTAAGTCTTTTTTTCATCAATCAGATTCAGCTAATCAAGCCTCTTCTTTACCCAATCTGATTCGATTAGCTAAGTTTCTGACAAGATTCTGAATGATGGTATTTCGACTTCAATTGGTAGCACTACTTCAGTACCATATACCAATGAATATGGGGTAGCTCCAGTAGATGTTCTTATTGAAGTCCTATAAGCCATGAGAGCAAACGGTAACATTTCGTGCCAATCTTTATAAGTAGTTGTCATTTTCTCGATGATCTTTTTGATATTCTTGTTAGCTGCTTCTACTGCCCCATTCATCTGAGGTCGGTAAGGAGTTGAATTTCTATGGTTTATGCGAAATTGTTGACATAAACCTGTCATCGATTTTTTGTTAAGTTGGTACCGTTGTTAGTGATGATAAACTCAGGAACTCCATATCGGGCTATTATGTCCCTTTTCAAGAAGCGGACTATTACCCCTTTGGTGACATTGGCATATGACGAAGCTTCTACCCATTTGGTGAAGTAATCAATCGCTACCAGTATAAACCTGTGGCCATTGGATGCTGTCGGAGTGATTGGGCCAATTATGTCGATTCCCCACATGGAGAAAGGCCATGGTGCTGACAACAAATGTAGCTCATTGGGCGAAGCACTTATCTGGTTCGCGTATACTTGACACAGATGACAGTGCTTGACATATTTTATGCAATCTGATTCCATGGTTAACCAATAGTATCCTAACCTCATGATTTTTCGGGCTAACATGTAGCCATTCATATGAGGTCCACATACTCCTTCATGTACCTCTTTCATCAGTTCGCATGCTTCATTTTTGTCCACACATCTCAACAAGGTGGTATCAGATGATCTTTTGTAGAGTATAGACCCACTTAGTAAGAAATGGCTTGCTAACCTTCTGAGTGTTCTTTGGTCATTCTTGCTAGCCATTTTAGGGTATTTACTTTCTTGGAGAAAGGTCTTGATGTCGTGATACCAAGGCTTGTCGTCCTGTACTTTTTCAATCATTAAACAGTAGGCAGGCCGATTTTCGATGTCTATTTTCATCGGTTAGATTTCGGCTCCCCCTATTATCTGGATCATAGATGCTAGTGTGGCGAGTACATCTGCAAACTGATTCTGAGTTCTCGGGATGTATGTGAAAGTGATTGCCTTGAATTCTTCGATTAGCTCTATCAAGTGTTGATGATACGGTACCAGTTTGGGGTCTTTAATCTTGTATTCCCCTCTTGTCTGTAATATGATGAGCGACGAATCTCCGTATACTTCTAATTCGCGGATTTCCATTGGGCAAGCCATTTTGAGGCCAAGAATGCATGCCTCATATTCCGCGATATTATTAGTATAGGGAAATGTAAGTCTTGTCGCTGCAGGGAATTGAGTGCTATCTGGGGATATCAATACTGCCCCAACTCCGCAACCGAATACGTTGGCGGCTCCATCGAAAAACAGTTTCCATTTCGAGTTCTGCTCTATCCCAAAGTCTTCTACCGGTATATCTTCCACTGTTGATATATTTTCGTCCGGGAATTGGGCTTGTAGTTCTTGGGAATCTGTCTCAACAGGGTGTTCTGCCAATTGGTCGGCTAAGGCTTGCCCTTTCATCGAGTTTTGATTTATGTATGTGATGTCAAACTCGGATAGGAGTATTTTCCATTTAGAGATTCTCCCTATTAAAGTTGGTTTCTCTGCCAAGTATTTCAAGGGATCATGCTTTGTCAGTAGCTCAATATGATAGTAAAGGGTATATTGCCTTAGTCGATGCATGACCCAAATTAGAGCACAACAAGTCTTCTCCACCTCTGAGTACCTTTGTTCCCCGTCTATGAATTTCTTGCTCAAATAATATATGGAACGCTCTCTTCCCTCTTCATCTTTCTGCCCTAGCACACAACCCATGGATTTAGGGAGTATTGTGAGATATAAGAATAAGGGCTTTCCTTGCTTCGGGACTGTCAAGACCGGAGGTTTTATAAGGTAGTCTTTGATCGTCCTGAATGCTTCTTTGCATTCGTCGTCCCATTCTACTGTGGCGTTCTTCTTCAATAGATGGAATAGTAGCCGGCACTTATCGGTGAGCTATGAGATAAAACGAAATTTAATCTTCCCAGCAAGCTTCTTACTTCTTTAACGGAGTGTGGGGAAGGTAACTCTAATATAGACTTTACTTTGTCAGGGTCGATTTTAATGCCTTCCTAGCTTCTGACAAACCCTAACAATTTCCCTGTTGTGACCCCGAAAGTATATTTCTCTGGGTTTAACTTGAGCTGGAATTTCCTCAGTTGTTTAAACAATTTCCTCAGGATATCTATATGGCTTTCCCCTTCTTTAGATTTGGCTATCATGTCATCGACGTATACTTTGACCTCTCGATGCATCATGTCATGAAGTATCGCGACCATGGCTCTCTGATACGTTGCCCCGGTGTTTTTCAAACCAAAGGGCATGACTTTGTAACAGAAAGTTCCCCATGTTGTGATGAAAGTCGTTTTGGTTTTGTCTTCTTCAGCCATTTTTATTTGATTATATCCTGAGAAACCATCCATGAATGAGAAAAGATGGTTTCCCGCAGTGTTGTCCACTAGAACATCAATGTGAGGTAAGGGGAAGTTATCCTTTGGTGTGGCTTGGTTTAAGTCCCGGAAGTCTACGCATACGCATACTTTTCCATTCTTTTTCATAATAGGGACTATATTTGCTACCCATTCTGGGTAATCAGACACTTCGATGAACCCTACTTCTAACAGTTTCTTGACTTCTTCCTTAATCTTTAGCAAGATGTCAGGCCTAAATCTTCTCAGTTTTTGTTTTTTAGGTTTGACATCTTCCCTTATGGGGAGCCTATGAACTACTATTGATTGGTCTAGTCTTGGCATGTCACCATATGACTAGGCGAACACATCTGCATATTCTGTTAATAGCTCGGTTATCTCACATTTTTGCTCGGCACTCAAACTGGTCTCGACTTTGAGGTTTTTAGGTTTTTCCATGCTTCCTAGATTTACTGTCTCTACTGACTCGTCGATCGAAATTCCGCTTTGTTCATGTTTTTTCCAATTTTCTTGTATTATTTCGTGGTCAAGGATATCGCCTTCAACAACTGACCCAGTAGCGTTGGAAACAATATCAGCGTTTTTATTTTCTACCTGCGCGAAATATCCCTAATGTTCGCTGGTAGGAGATCTGGGTAAAGTAAAGATGAAAGCATGTATATAAGAAAAAACAGACTGTAATTGAATTGATAAAGAGTCTCAATAGAATTCGTTCAATAATCATTCTTTATTTTTGAGCTGACCTAGAACTATTGATAGGATAACAAAACCAATTGTTCAGAGCCGGATGCTGATTGGACGTGCGGGGGGTTGGTTTCCCATTGTTGACGTCATCTTCGTTTATCCGATGCTCTTGAATAATATTTGCTCTTCGGAAAGATTGTTGGAGAGGTGGAATGTACATCTGGGCATTGATTGGCTTCTCCTTCATTTTGCCTTTGACACCTTTTGCTTATGCTTCTTCTTCGGTTGTAGGAACGTAGTCAGTGTTGTATTTTGGTCTTTAAGCGGGTATGAATTGGGCTTCTGGAAGATTCGGTTGTTTGGGAGCTATCTTTAATACCTGGCGCGCATTTTTCTTTTTAGTATAATGTATGCAAATGTGATGCATGTGTCACACGGATGCTAAAAATAAAAAGGGTCGACAATTGATTGACGATGTAATATTGAAACTTTATTTTTATTAATATTGAAAATTTTGGAGTTTCAATACAAATGAAAGAGTACAATGATAATCTATTTCCTAACTCTTTTGTTCTTTTATTGTGGAGACTCAGGCTTCCAACTCGTCCGTCCGTATGCAGTACCTGTTACAGTCTGCTAAGGCCTTATTGACTACTGTTTTGCGGATACCCAGGAGTCTACTTAAAGTACCGGTGGCCCGGCCTCGAGATCTGGCACATAGATTTGATTGGCTAATGCTGGAGCCTGTAGTAGCTGGGTGTACTCTTCCAGGGTAGGGGTGATTTCATGTGTCTCGATAAAGAAAGCTGCGGACTCTACTTCCCATAACTGGAGCATGGCCCGTACCAAAGGCAAATTCACCTCTATCTTTGTTAGTGAGAGGATGGGCCCTATCTTTTGCTGGATGAAGGCCTACTCCTCTGGATTGTACAAGGTAAACCAATGGTCCAGTACCAACTTTGGGTCCAAAGGTTTGTACACCCGAATTTCTTTGCAGAGGAGGCGATCGACTGCGGTACTAGCCATCTATTACAATAAGAAATTCCCTAATTACAACCAGAACTATGAAAATATTACAGGGAAATAGATCCGAACTCCATGAACAAAACAACAATTTATTACATTATCATCAATTGTCAACCCATGACTTATGTATGCAACATAGGTTGGTTCTAACTGGTCCCCAAGCTCTATGGCCTCCCGCATTCTCGGAGAAATGGATCTCAAGCCATATCGAAGCATTGGGTGAGGTAGGCTAATCGGTCTCGAATGGTGATCAACTCACTTCACCTGAAACCTACACAATGGCTCCCCGTCTCAGGGTTCTAGGACGGTCCGGGTTCGACCGCATCTATTCACACAAACATATGCATGCATGCAGACCCCAAAGTAAAGAAAACTAAACTTAGCTAATCCCTGAAAAGTTAGCAACAGAATAATAATTGAAAGATATTTCTTTAAAAGAACATCTTGAGGAGATTCAGGTGGCTAGCCTATTGGAATGAGGGTCCCCAGCGGAGTCGCCATCCTGTCAAGTTTAATTTTTGAATTTTCCCATTCCTAATCTGATCTAGACTAGACCCTATGCTCATCTAATATAGATCCTCGACTTGAGTTAGGAACTTCGTTTAATTTTGGAGTCGCCACCCAACTGTTGTTGGGAAAAATTGAATTAAGACTAAAGGAGTTGATTAGTCTTAATTTGGACCACTAGTCATCGTGATTTCCTCTTCTCGTTTTTGGTGAAAAGAGGAAAAGGAAAACCAGAGTTTCTAAGTTCGGAGGCTAACCTATTAAAACCTTACGGTTACCACCTAATCTCCTAAAATTATCTCTATCTAGAAATGTCTTTTATTTTGTTTCTATTGCTTTTTATTATGTTCATGAATGAATTATTTGAAAAAAATTATTATTTTTTTTTCATTATATGGGTTGACCCAAATGGGTGCCTACGTACCTGCTATTTAGGATCAAACAAGCCGTAGTTCGCTTTTCCTGAAAAGATTTAGTGGGTTTGTGAATTTTAATTTTGAAATCTCTTTTGATTTATGTTTTTGCCATTTTTGGGATTTTTCTAAAAAATCTAAACCTAAGCTTAACGATTTATTATTATTATTATTATTATTATTATTTTAGAAAATGATACTTTTAAGGGAAAACATCAATTTTGGATTTATTTGACAAAATGATTTTTCTAAGTGATAAAACTCATTTTTTTTCTATTTTTTCTTAATTTTCGAATTTTTATTAATTTTTTATTATTTTTTTGTAATTTTTTATCATTTTTATGATTCTTTTATTATTTTAAAATTTTTATAATCTTTATAAGTTTTATAATTTTTTATTATTTTTTAATTATTTTTATGATTTTTTATTAATTTTTCATAATTTTTGTGCATTTTTGTTTTTTTTTTTAATTTTCCTCCTAGGTTCTATCCTATTTCAAAATCTAAAGTTTTATTATTATTTTTTTCTAATATTTTCATTATTTTCTACATTTTTATTATTTATTATTTTGATTATATTTTTTTTTCTTTTTATTTTTTTTATTATTATTATTATTATTATATTATTAACTCCTAAAAAAATCTAATTTCTAACATTTTTCTATTTATTGAAATATAAATAACACATAAGTAAATAAACAAATAAATAAATAACAAATTAATAAATAAATAACAAAATTAATAAATCAATTCGGAATAAAATAAATCAAATAAATAAACAAAATAAAATATAAAAAATCAAAAATCAAAAAATCCGACTTACCTGGATTCGGGTCAGTGCGCGGGTCGGGTCGATCGGGTCGAGTCGGATCGAAGCGGGTCGATCGGATGCGGCAGCGGGGAGTGCTCGTTGAAGGTGTTCCGGCGACCTTCTTCAGCGGTTGAGGTGTCGATTCCTAGGTTATCGAGGGTGAGGAATCTAATGGTGGCGGTGGTTTGCTTCAGAAACGCCTCCTGGTGGTTGCCCAACTCCTGCTCGGCGGTCGCGGCTTCGAAAAACTCCGGCGGACTTCGATTCTCTCACCTTCTCTCGCTTTTGATTTGTGTCCTTTGCTCCTGCCTTTGATCCCTATTTATAGCTGCTCAGAAGCCCTCTTGGATAAGCTCAAATCCGCCGATTTGGAAAAATCCGAATTTTTCCGTTTTTTAGATTTGATTTTATCTAGCCTATTTGATGCCGATTTGTTGTAATCTTGTGATTTATCTGGATAATTCGATTTTAGATTTATTGAAATCCAAAAAGATTCGAAGAAATCCAGCAATTTCGGCCTTATCGGACTTCTACCGGATTTTTCTCCAGCTGGACTCGAGGAAGAAGACGACCACGTGCGAGGCACATGTTTCCTCTCGGCCAATCACATGCTGCCACGTGGCAGCTCCAGGGAAAAGAAAGAAAAATTTTTGCCAAGCGCACGCGGGGGGGATTCGAACTCGAGACCTCTGGCTTCCCGCACGTTCCCAGGCGCACACACGAGCCAGCTAAGCTGGCCCAATTTCCCGGTTTTATTTACATCGCAAATTGTATATATGGATGTAATTTTTCCATTTTTTTGTTTTTTTTTTGCATTTCAAAAATTTGTAAAAATTATTTAATCCTTATTATTGCTATTTCTAAAATTATTTCTCAAAATTGATGTATTTTCCTATTTATTTTTATTTTTTGAACATTTTTATTATTTTTGCTAAATTAGAGACAAATTAAAAAAAATGGAAAAAATTGGAAATTGATTATTATTAATCTTTTTTTGATCCTTAGGGCAAAAATGGGGTGTTTACAATGGTCCTCTGTATACTCATCATCTAATGCATCATATGGGAAATACAAGCAATATCATCAGAGTAACCTATAGATAAGCTACCTAGAATTGACAGCGATGGTATAGCATATTCCTCCTCTTCTTATAGTCCTGTAACAGGTGGTACAACTAGGGTATCTCTAGGCAATGTCCCTATGGCCTTTAAATGATTCTACCCTAATAGGATGCATTACATAATCAATCTACAAGGGGGATACGTTTTCAAAATACCTATTTGCTTACTCGATCTCATGATATATAGACCGACATAGATAGAACCTACCCGTGAATCATGTGATTGATGTTTTAGAAAACCAATTAGGGTGGCCCCTAAAATGAATGGAACTCCTCTCAATCATACTAGATAAATAGTAAATATTATCAATACCAACAACTCTAAAACTTTGTCTCCTCCTACTTAATGTATATGCAAGAAACTAGTGAAGATACTTGTAGGCCAGGTTTCATAGTGTGGACACCTTTGATCATTTTAGTGTGCAAAGACCCTCAACACTGATCTAAAGCCAATATGTACCCTCTATAAGTCCCTAAGGCATCTTGATCGGCAAAGCGACATATTCGTTAGTATGAGTAAAGCCCTCGTCATATAGACTCATCATAATGGACAATCGAGTGACAGTCATGTGGTAAGTGTTACCATCAACTCGAAACTAGATCTCATCATCATCATTCCAAGAAGTAAACTTAGGGGCCAATTAGAATGTTGTCAGGAACTCATAAGTCAGTTGGACAAAGGCGGATTCCTATATATTGAAGAAAAAAAAAACTGATCAAGCCTCCAACTTGGTCTACTAATTCGGCTTGCTCCAAAACATCCCAATTAATGTGGCATGATTGCTGGAACGGCCTGTTCTTAATTAGATTGTAGCGCTTCTTTTGTGCTGAGCTATGGAATTGTAACCTAGACTGTGTAGCAATATGACTAGCCTACTACAAACTCGTACCAACAACCTCAGCGCATTGCTTCTTTTGTGTGCGTTTAAGCGACATGATTCTTGCATAATATATATATATATAGCTTTAAATTACACAGAGCATGCACACTTCCCTTCATGCAATAATATCAACATACATGAACTAAAACAGATAGCTTCATTACTTTACATATGCCCAACTAACTTCTTACCACATGAATGTACTCCAAGGAAATCACGTCTTACTAAGAACGAGCAGAATGTAATACTATGACGGCTCATTGCACCCAAAAATAGCTTCAATGTAGTAGATCTAACATAATAACAATGAATCTTCCTGCTAAACAGTAAACTACTACTGAAGAACTCATAAAAATCCAATTTTTAACTTTCTCAAATAACCTCAATAGGAACATTAAGAACAACTAAATATCTAACAAGAACAACAAATATGCTTAGTTCTAGAAAGAGAAGGAAGAGGAAACATACTTGATCTAGGCAACACCCTTCAATACAACTAAGACTGTGTTTGGTGAGTCAACAAGGCCATAGACATAGCCATGACAGTAAGCATGTCGATAAAAATTATACTGGGCATGACAATCAATATGGACATGTCGATTGCCCATGTAATTTTCTGTGCATTTTTGTGCTCACCTAGTACGAACATCAACACGAATGTGTTGATGCATGTATATTTTTCTATGTGTTTTTTCGCTTGCTCGACACAGCCAAGTATATGGCCATGTACTTAAGCATGTTACTTTTGAAAATTTATGTCTTCCCTTTTTCTCTAACATGGTTATGCTTGGGTCATGTTATTAGACATGCTTGTTGTCACGGCCATAAGCATGGTCATGCTATGTGATGTGCCAGACATGTTTTCATAGGCACGATCATGTATTAAGTTGTGCAAGGCTAGATGACCTTAGGCACAGTGGTGCTTGTGACCATGTAGCTCCTTTTCCTCCTTTGTTCTCTTTTTTTTTTTTTTTTCTAATCATTATCCTGCACACACTCTTTCCCAAGACAAGGATCAAGTGTAATTTATTTTTTCAAGTAACCAAGTGTGGGCAAGTGAAAATAAATCTAACTAAACTAGACTAGACTATTAAAAAAAAAAAAAAAAACCTTAGGTTACCTCCCAAAAAGTGTATTGACTCAATGGATGTTATCTCATTTTATGGCTCAGTAGGGTAGAGAGTAAACTCCTCCTGATTTTCTTGGTCAAGCTCGCCTCCCAAATAAATTTTTAATTGCTAGCTATTAACCTTAAACATACCTTTTTCTAGGTGCGAGACCTCAACTACCTCATAAGGATGGATCTTTATGACGATGAATGGTCCAAACCATCTAGATTTAAGTTTTCCAAAAAAAAGTGAAGACATGAGTTATATAATAGCACCCGATTGCCTTCCTAGAATTGCTTGTCTTTTAATTCTTTTATCATGGTATAGTTCAGTCCATTCCTTGTAAATTCTAGAGTTCTCATACACTATTTCTTGCCATTCATCCAATTCATTTAGCTAGAGCTTCCTCTTTTTACATACAGAACCAAGGTCAAAATCCACCAATTTAAGTGTCCAATAAGCTTTATGTTCAATTTTGACTAAGAGATGACAAGCTTTCCCGATTACTAGCCCATAAGGTGTAGTTCCTAAGGGGGGCTTGTATGTGGTCTAATAAGCCTAAAGTGCATCATCTAATTTTACCATCTAAACTTTGCGATTTGATAACAATGTCTTTTCCAAAATCCTTTTTAAGACCCTATTAGTTACTTCCACTTAGCAGCAGGTAACTATCCTATAGGTGACCCCATACTTATGAAGTACTTTTTCAATTTGTTGATTGCAAAAGTTTGCACCCCTATCACTTATTATCGCTTTGGGTGTGTCAAAAAGTGAAAATAATTTATTTAAGAACTTGGTAACTACTCAAGTGTAGTTTATAGCTAAGGCTTAAGCCTCAACCCATTCAGAAATATAGTTAACTGCCACTAGAATGTATTTGTTACCAAAGGAACTTGGAAAAGGTCCCATAAAATCAATCCCTTAAATATCAAATACCTTACGTAGAATGGAATTTTGGGGCATCTCATCCCATCAAAATACATTACCTATTCTTTAGCAATTGTTGCACATTTAAATATACCTATAGACATCTTTAAATAAAGTGAGTCAATAAAAACCTAATTCTATTACTTTTCGAGTGGTCCTACTAGCACTATGATGTCCTCCAATCAACCCTACATGGCAATGTCTTAGAATTTGCCATCCATTAATATGTGAAGCGCACCTCTTAATTGTTTGGTCTACACACACTTGAAACAAGTATGGTTCCTCCCAAAAGAAATATTTTAGGTCAAAAAAGAATTTCTTCTTTTGCTAATAAGAAAGTCCTTTTGTTAGGATTTTAGTAGTCAAATAATTTGCAAGGTCAACAAACCAAGTTCAAATTTCCTTACCTGTTGAAGTTGGTAGAGTCGTTCTTCTAGGAATTCATCATTAATGTCCTTCTCATTTAATTTTTCTAAATTTGGATTTTCCAATCGCAATAGGTGGTCTGCTATTAGATTTTCAACTCTCTTCTTGTCTCTTATTTCCACATCAAATTCCTGCAACAATAAGGCTAAATAAGACCAAAATTTTTCAAAAGCAAAAACTATAGCTAGCAATTTTTTTTCCATGGTATCATAATTTTCTTGAGCCCCTATTAAAGTCTTGCCAGTATATTAAATCAACTAAAAGTGCTTATCCTTTCATTGTCTTAGAATTGCTCTAATTGCATAATCATTAACATCACACATTAGTTCAAATGGGAGAGTCTAATCATGTGTAACTACAATTGGAGAATCAATTAATTTTTCTTTTAATTTGTTGAATGCGTCTAAGCATTCTTGAGTAAACACAAAAGGCACATCTTTTTCTAACATTTTGGTTAAAGGCCTAGCAATTTTAGAAAAGTCATTGATGAACCTTTTATGAAATTCACATATCCTAAAAAGCTTCTAATAGCCTTGACCAAAGTAAGGGGTGGTAATTTTGCAATTGTATCAATTTTTGCATTATTGACTTCAATTCCCTTATGAAAAATTTTGTGCCTAAGAACTATACCCTCTTATACCATAAAATGGCACTTTTCCTAATTTAGTATTAAGTTTATTTCTTCGAACCTTTGTAGGACTCTCCCCAAATTATGGAGATACTCTTCAAAAAAAATTCCAAAAGAAAAAAAAATCATCCATAAATACCTCCATAATTGATGTGCTTAAGAATCCAAATTCACAAGCACAAGATACAAATGATTAATCAATCACACAAATAATCAATTGGACTCAAAATTGGCATGAATTAAAGGATGAACAATCTCAAATGGCGTCAACCAAATTAGAAGTACTACAAGGGAATTCCAATACCAATCAATTACAAAGAACAAGGCAATTCCAATCTCTATAATTAACTTGTAATCCTAATAATATATGAACCCTAATTTGCCGTAAAAGAACAAATAAAAAGATCAACCAACTATCACTAGATATTACATACTAGTAATAATAGGATGTAACTCAAAAAATCTTGATATTACTGATAAGATATTCCAAGCCAAACTCACCATAATTTCCAAAGAAATTGATAAGAGTGGATGTTAGCAAGAGGGTAACTGTCTCACAGCAAAGTGTTTGTGTTTTTATCAAATTATCAAAAAGCTTTTCTAAAAAACCCTAGTTAGCAAGTATTTATACTTGTTCCTATTAGGGTAAAAACAAATCAAAAATTACAAAGTTTCCACTAAGTGGCCAATTCCTAAAATAAAAATTACAAGTACAAAATAAAATAACCAATTCCCATAAGCAACAATTATATATACAAATGGTCTTCAAGTGGCCGATTCTTCAATTCAAGTGAACAATTTGTTGGACTGGTTTTTCTTTAGTTTATGTAAGTCCATGAATAACCCATAAGCTGAGCTTTAGCGAGTTTATCCATCGTCCTGTAAAAACCAACAAGTATACCTACTGGAATGCATAACAAATAAGCAATAGAAAAGAAGTTAGTATACAAATATTTTTTGGGTCGAGTTGTTCAAAGAGGACCCTCATCGCCAAATTTTGTAACCTTTTGGTTCTTGCTCTAGTGATAGGTCCTATAGGATTTTGATTCCTATCATCTCCTCAAGCCTTAGGAAGATTTGTCTTCAAATCTGATAAGTCAAATGCAGTAGAGACTTTATATCCTCCTAGCAAGTTATCTATAAAAATATCACTGTAGTCTCCTATTACTTAAGATACCATAGGGGGTAGTTGCTCTCACCCCTCCATCTCTAAGATATATCTCATCCGCAATACATATAATGGTTTATCATCTGCTATGGCCTCCCCTAACTCAAACTATCCCACCAATAATGTCTTCTTCTTCCCTATTTCACTTATATGTCTTTGAACCTCTTAGTTCTCTAATGGTTTACTCATCTGCCCCTAAACCTTTTAGACCTCTGATGGTTGACACATCTGCTTCTGAATCGCTTGGTCCTCTAAAGGTTGACTCATGGTTAACTTAGCTGTCTTTGCACCTCTTAGACCTCTGATGGTGACATAGGGTTCAATACTATATGTTTACCCTCTTGCTAGAACATATAAGTATTTCTATAGCCATCATGTAAAACCCTCCTATCAAACAACTATGGCATGCCAAGTAATATATGGGATGCACACATGGGAAGAATGTTACATTCTATTTCATCATGATATTTATCCCCTACACTGAAAGGTACCCTAGCCCTTTGGGTTACATGAAACTCTCCTACAAACTCAACCAATGTAATTTATAGGGTTCTAGATGTGGGGTACTTACAAGTTATAATTTTGATACTAATGAGGTAGCTACAACATTAGTACAACCACTACCATCAATAATAAGAACACATAAATTACCTTGTACCCTACAAGATATGTTGAACAAATTTTCTCTCTACTCATCATCAATGGTTGGAAAAGAAGTCAAGGTTCAGCGTAGTACATTAGTAGACAAATACAAATCATTTGACATGGTTGCTTATTAATTTCGATAAGCTAACAACACACTCCAACACACACACCATGGTAACACACACTCACACACCCACGATGCAACAAACACCTAATGCAACACATACCCTAAACGGCTTCACACATACACTCCCACAATCATGCTACACACACTCTCCCACAATTCACTTTACCTTACACCACAACACACACACTTCCGGTCAACAACAACACCCTCTACACCACGGTACACATACACTTGTTATATTTTAACACACAACAAACACCTTCACAACAACACTACTCTAATGCCACATGATAGGTGTCGAATCCAACAAAAATAAAAACCTACTCCTAGACAATTATATGATTTGTGTATAGTAGTGAGTAGGGTCTGTAAACACCCCATTTTTGTCCTAGGAGTCAATAATTTTCAATAATAATAAATTTTCAATTTTTCCTAATTTTTCCCTAATTTAGCATAAAATAATAAAAATGTTCAAAAAATAAGAATAAATAGGAAAACACTTCAATTTTGAAAAATGATTTCGAAAATAGCAATAATGAATAATAAACAATTTTTACAAATTTTTGAAATTTCAAAAAATACAAAAAAAATGGAAAAATCGCATTGCATATATGCAATTTGCGAAATTAGAAAAATCAGAAAAGTGGGCTAGCTCAGCTGGTCCGGATCATGGCTAGGCGCGCGCGCAGGGGGGGCTCGGTCAGACGTTCGAATCACGGAGGAAGCAGTTTACGCATTTTGCAATTTTTCGACTTATTCAGGACACGTGGCAGCATCTGATTGGCTGGAAGAAACGCACGCGCCGGGCGCGTGATCGTCTCCTACCTCGAGCCCGAGATCGCCGGCGAAGAAAAAATTCGTATTTCGGCCGTTTTGATTCCATTTTTTTTGCACAAATCCAACAGATCTTCAACAAAAATAAGATAAACATTATCTAATTAAAATCAAATCGCAACAAATCGTTAGATGGGCACGAATCGGAGTTGGTTTTTCAACTGAAAATCCGATCAGCTCCAATCGGAGGAAATCCGAGCTTATCCAGCTCGGTTTCAAGCGCCCATAAATAGAGGAGGAGATGAGGAAGCAAGAGGACAGATCAGAATTGCGAGAGAGAGAGAAAAGAGTGTAGATCGGAGGAAACCCAAAGTTGCGACAGCCGATCGGAGTTGAGCCACCGCAAGGAGACATTCTGGGAGTAAACCGCCACCACCATCAGATTCAACACCCTCAAGAAGCTAGGATTCGACACTTCACCCGCCGCAAAAGACCGCCGGAACGCCGTGAACGAGCCAACCCTACCGCCGTGTCCGACCGATCCGACCCGACCCGATTCGACCCGACTGACCCGACCCGGATCCAAGTAAGTCGAATTTTCCAGATTTTTTTATTTATTTTATTTATTCTAAATTTATTATTTGTTATTATTGTTATTATTATTTTTTTTTTGTTTTTGTTATTTGTTTAGTTATTAGTTATTTATTTACTTCTATTTTCAATAAATAGGAAAATGTAGAAATTAGGTTTTTTAGGATTTAATAATGTAAAATAAAAAAATAAAAAATAAAATAAAATAAAAAAATAATAAAAATATTAGGAAAATAATAGTAAAGTTTTAGATTTCAAAATAGGATAGATAATAAACTTAGGATAAAATTTTCAACAAAAATCAAAAATCACAAAAATCACAAAAATAACAAAAAAATCTTTAAAAAATCATAAAAATTAATAAATAAATAAATAAATAAGTTTTAGCACTTAGAAAAATCATTTTCGTCAAATAAATCAAAATTGATGTTTTCCCTACAAAATCATTTTCAAAATGAAATCAAGCTTAGGCTTAGAGTTTTTTAGGAAAAATCCCAAAAATGGTAAGAACACAAATCGAAAGAAATTTCAAAATTAAAATTCACCAATTCACTAAAGATTTTCAAAAAAGCGAACTACGGCTTGTTTGATCCTGAGTAGCAGGTACGTAGGCACCCATTCGGGTCAACCCATAAAATAAATGAAAAATCCTTTTTCTGAAATAAATTCAAAGACATAACAAAAATTAACAGAAACACAATGAAACACATTTCTAAAGATGAACAATTTTAGGAGATTAGGTGATAACCGTATAGGTTTTAATAGGTTAGCCTCCGGACTTAGAAACTCTGGTTTTCCCTTTTTCTCTTCTCACAAAAACGAGAAGAGGAAATAACAACGACTAGTAGTCCAAATTAAGACTAATCCACTCCTTTAGTCTTAATTCACTTTTTCCCAACAACAGTTGGGTGGCGACTCCAAAAATCAAACGAAATTCCTAACTCAAGTCGAGGATCTAGATTAGATGAGCATAGGGTTTAGTTTAGATCGGATTAGGAATGGGAATTCAAAAATTAGACTCGACAGGGTCGTATCCACATAGATTGGTTAAATATATTTATATTAAAAGAGAATAGAGAGGAAAAGAAGAATGGGGGATTTTGTTTGTTAATTAAAATAATACTGAAAGCAGATAATAAAATTGAATAATGATAAAAGCCTAACCAAATGAATCACTATAGTTTAATTCATAGAACTGATCATTGATGCAAATATTTTCTATTCTTTATCTAAGATAAATTGGTTATGGTTATTAACAAGCTCTAATAACCTATCTCTCCTTACTTTCTTGATAATCAAAACAAGCTCTTTAATTACTTCTCTTATTGATTAAACAACCCTAAACAAGCTCTTAGGATTTAATCTATCAATAGCATTAAAAAAACTAGAGAGATTACCAATTCATGCCAGTAGATTATAAGATAACCTATTTAAACAAGATCATATATCTCCATGACATGAATTCGACTATCTAATTTATAATCAAACATGTCATTATGTCACAGAAACTAGAACTATCAAACAATTACGGATCTGACGTACTAGTTGACAATATATTAACTTGCTAATTGAGTAGAAGAGCTCTAATTCATACCAATTAACTAAGATAACATTAACAAAACATTCAGAAGATATATAAATATCAAAAACAAAGAATAGAGTAAAGATAAATCAATTAGATCTCACAATTCATGAAGAATTAAACTTCAATGATCCTTTGGCTAGAAAATATACTTAGCTACACATGTTCATCCTCAAAACGAAAATTAAAAGTGAAAACATGAAAAGTCTTTGTTTCCAGTCTCCCTTGCTCTGCCTCTCTTTCTTCCTTCTTGTCCCCCAAAAAAATCTCCATTCACCTCTAGGGTTGGTTCTATTTATACCATTAAGGGAATGGTAGAGGATCTTCAGCTAGCAAGATACGAATATATCTTTCCTTTTCCAAGTAAATATCGAGAAGTGAATAACGTACACCTAGCACGCCCACCAACACAGCCAGATTTCGAACCGTGCTTCCCTCTGGTCAATAATCCACATTTCCTCATCCTTGTTCAGTGTATGGCATGGCTTCCACTACGGCTAGATCACAAACCGTGCCTCCCTCTGGTCAATAATCCACATTTCCTCATTCTTGTTCAGTGTATGGCACGGCTTCCACCACGGCTAGATCACAAACCGTGCCTCCTTCTGTTGGTTCTTCAAGACAGATACACAGCCGTGTACTTCAACCGTGTATGTTTCTGTTGATTCTAAACCAAGTACACGGCCGTGTACTTCAAATACACGCCCATGTACTTTCCTCCGGCAGTGTAAATCCTTGTCTTTGATCCAAATTGTAGATGACTTCTCTAAATCACTCGAATTAGCACTCTTGACTCCATTAAACCTGATTTATCACCATAATAAAATTAATTACCATTTCCTTATGATTTCTATAAAATCAATAATAAATTAACACAATTCATACTATAAAGATTTAGTATAAAATGGCTCTATCAAATTCCCCCACACTTAAACTCTTGCTTGTCCTCAAGCAATTGAATCAAATCAATTGAGAAATCCGTCATAGATTATATGAAATTTCTTTTCATCATTTCAAGCATCTATTCTTTTATAATTCATGACTTGTAATTTTAATGTCTACTGCTCCAACCAAACTGGTTTCCTGTGATTAAATTACCATAGACAAAATTTAATAGCTAATCTAAACAAAACAAACTTTAATCCTCATGTTTAGCAAAAGAACTTTTATTCCAAAAGTAAATACTTAATCCAATAAGGAAAAACACCCAATTAAACTTCATTGAATATTAGCAAGTATATAATCTTTGCAACACAAAGTAAAAGCATATGGTATCTACTCTTTCCCTAGATTTTCTCCCTTTTTATTATAAGTCTTACTTCATTCAATGATTTTTACATTCATATTCGTTTGATTTAATCAAGCATCTATTTTGATGGGTTTTTGCCCGCTTCTTTTCATAAACTTTCGCCTTTTCTGCCCTTATCGTTATAGTGAGTTCATTGAGTGGCAACATCCCGAGCTCGTCACTCAAGTGACCGAGTTTTAAGATACCCCTACGAACTCTTCCTCACTCTAACATTCAAGTTCGAATACTCTTAACTCAATAATTATTTGAATCATTGGAGTAATGGCTATGCTTGATTCTTTTTCCACACATTTTATTTTAAAGGGTTACTAAGGAAAAAGTTTCTTCAACATCTATCACTAAGTGTTATCATTGTTTCAAAAACAACTTCAAAGAGTATACAGTAACTAATATAACCTAGAAGTAAACTTGTTTATTTTTCACTTAAGAACTAGACTTACTCTTAAACTTCCAATTCTAAAGCTAAATACAAGGTAAATTTGTTTCTTAAAGATTTCACTACTTAATTTTAATTAAGTATTCTAATCACAGCAGTAGGTGAGTAAAAAACTTGAACAAGTCAATTTCACATTTTGTAGATGCTTATTACAACATTTAGTACAATCTCCAGATTTCATGAAAATTTTTGAAAAATTTGGCTTAAAATTGCTTAAGGACAAACATTCAAAGTATGAGTCAATTCTTGAAAAATTTGGCTTAAAATTGCTTAAGGACAAACATTCAAAGTATGAGTCAATTCTCTACAAACATTCAAAGTATGAGTCAATTCTCTATCCTCTATATTTATTATCCTCTCCCCCACACTTAGTTTGAACAGTGTCCGCACTGTTCCTAATTCAACACAATTAAAGAGGAATTAACAGCATAAGGAACATTAGAGAATAAGAGAAAAGGAATACTGGTACTTTCCTGGTATAAAGTGTAAAGTGATTGGAGTTCTCTCCTTAAGCACTAGAGAGTGTCATCTGATGATATGTACCCTTGCTGCAGCTAATCAAAAGAAAAATCAAAACAAAACTAAAATAAAATAAATTGATTTTTTTTTTTTTTGACGTGGGTTGCCTCCCATGAAGCGCCTTTCTTTAACGTCTTTGGCTAGATGTTCCTGTAATTAATCACAATACTCGAGGTAAGTTAAACTGTTTTCTTCAATATTACATACTTGAAATCCTTCATAAAAAGGTTTCAAGCGATGACCATTGACTTTGAAGTTCTTACCGGTTTCAAGACTTGCGATCTCAACTGCACCATGTGAAAATATGTTAGTGATAACAAAAGGACCAACCCACCGTGATCGTAGTTTTCCAGAAAACAACTTCAATCGAGAATGATAAAGTAATACTTTTTTACCTACAGAAAAATTCTTTCGGGAAATCATTTGATCATGAAAATCCTTTGTTTTTTCCTTGTAGATTTTAGTACTCTCATAAGCTTCTCTTCGAATTTCCTCAAGTTCTTGTAATTGAAGTTTTCTGTGCTCACCAACCTCATTCATTTGCATGTTACATTGTTTTACAGCCCAGTATGCCCTATGTTCCAACTCCACAGGGAGGTGACATGGTTTGCCAAATATCAAACGGTAAGGAGACATACCTATAGGGGTCTTGTAAGTTGTCCGGTAAGCCCATAATGCATCTTCAAGTCTTGTGCTCCAATCCTTCCTACTTGGATTGACAATTTTTTCCATAATAGACTTGATTTCTCGATTTGAGACTTCTGCCAATCCATTGGTTTGAGGTTGGTATGCGGTGGAAGTGTGATGAGTGACCTTGTACTTTTTAAGTAGAGTTTCCACTACTCTATTACAAAAGTGTGTGCCACGATCACTGATAAGAGCCTTTGGTGTCCCGAACCTAGCAAAAATATGAGATTTAACAAAATCCACAACAACTTTGGCATCATTAGTTCGGGTCGCTTTGGCTTCCACCCACTTTGAGACATAATCCACAGCAAGAAGGATGTAAACATTACCAAAAGAGAGAGGAAAAGGACCCATAAAGTCAATACCCCATATATCAAATATTTCACAAGCAAGAATTGGGGTAAGTGGCATTTGGTCTCTATGTCCTAAGTTGCCAACTTTTTGACATCGTTCACAAGACTTATAAAACATAAAAGAATCACGAAACAATGTAGGCCAAAACAAACCGCACCCTAAAACTTTTTGAGTTGTCCTCTTAGGTCCAAAATGTCCACCACATGCATATGAGTGACAAAATTGCAAGACAGAAGAAATATCGTCTTGAGAAATACACCTTCTAATGATTTGATCAGCACAATGTTTCCACAAATACGGATCATCCCATACATAGTACTTAGTATCACTTTTTATTTTATCTTTTTGAGCCCTAGACAAATCACTTAGTAGTGTCTTAGTAACCAAATAGTTGACAATATCAGCATACCATAGAATTGTCTTTTGAATAGAAAGGAGATGCTCATCTGGAAAATCATCTTGTATTGGTATTGACCCTTCACTGATAAGTATTCTACTAAGGTGGTCGGCAGCTAAGTTTTCAGAACCTTTCCTATCGCGTATTTTCAGATCAAACTCTTGTAATAAGAGTATCCATCGAATAAGTCTTGGTTTCGCCTCCTTCTTTGCGAGCAGGTATTTGAGAGCTGCATGATCAGAGTAAACAATTACCTTAGTACCAAGTAAATATGATCTGAATTTTTCTAATGCAAAAACAACAGCCAAGAGTTCTTTTTCCATTGTGGAATAGTTGCATTGAGCACTATCCAATGTTCTGGAAGCGTAATAAATGACATGAGAAGCTCTTCCAACTCTTTGGCCAAGAACAGCTCCAACTGCATAATTGCTCGCATCACACATAATTTCAAAGGGAAGGTTCCAGTCAGGTGGTTGGATGATTGGAGCAGAAGTTAACTTATCCCTCAATGTGTCAAAAGCATGCTTGCAGGCTTCATCGAACTCAAATGTCACTTCTTTTTGCAGCAATCTACATAGGGGTTGAGTAATCTTGGAAAAATCCTTGATGAAGCGTCGATAGAATCCTGCACTCCCAAGAAAAGAGAGAATTTCCCGTACACTTACAGGGTAAGGAAGAGATTTAATCAATTCTACTTTAGCTTTATCGACTTCAAGTCCCTTAGAAGATACAATATGACCTAGAATTAGACTCTGTTCAACCATAAAGTGACATTTTTCATAGTTCAACACAAGACTCTTATCTATACATCTTTGAAGCACTTTTGTAAGGTTAGTCAAACATGAATCAAAAGAGTTACCATAGACAGTGAAGTCATCCATGAAAACCTCTATGATATTCTCCGCATAATCTGAAAATATACTAACCATACACCTTTGGAATGTGGCTGGGGCATTGCAGAGCCTAAAAGGCATCCTTCGATATGCAAAGGTACCGAATGGACATGTGAAAGTAGTCTTCTCTTGATCTTCCGGCGCCACTGGTATTTGATGAAAACCATCAGAGTTTTCAATCATAGTTAAGCCCGTTTTCTTTGGAACAACTTGAATTGGACTTACCCATTTGCTATCGGAAATTGGATAGATCATACCTGTATCAAGCAGTTTCAAGATTTCTTTCTGAAATACATCCATCAAATGATGCTGAACTTCCCTTGAAGGTTTGCAATTATCTTCCATTAATATCTTGTGCATGCATGTGGAGGAGCTTAGTCCTTTGATATCAGCTATGGACCATCCAATGGCTTCTTTATACTCTCTCAACACCCGAATCAACTTTTCTTCTTCTAAAGTACTTAGTTTGTTGGAGACTATCACAGCAAGAGTCTCATTTTCTCCTAAGAAAATGTACTTTAAATGTTCGGGTAAGGGTTTTAATTCCAGCTTTGGTGCCTGCACAATAGAGGGAAGAAGTCTTGTGTTAGAAGGGGGTAAATTAATGTAGGACGCACCATACCTGATAGGTTTTAACGATTCCAACTCCCAAATCATGTCCTGCAAATCAGAGGATATTACAAGCTTCTCCTTAAGAGTTTTCAATGCATTAATAGTAAGACTCCTATTAAGTACAATTTTCAACTCATCATCGTCTATCAAGTCAAATGTAGCCTGTGTTAATGGGTCAATAACAACCACAACAAAAATAGGAGAGATATCACTAGGATATTTCATGGCAACATAAATGTTAAATTTAATCACTTCACCATCAAATTCCATAGTGAGGTTACCGTCATGTACATCAATTTTCGTTCTGGATGTCTTAAGAAATGGTCTCCCTAATAATATCATTGATGAATTACGAGAATCATCATTCTCCATGTCAAGCACATAAAAATCTACAAGGAAAACTAACCCATTAACTTGTACTAAAACATCTTCTAGAACTCCCTCAGGATAAACATTGGACCTATCAGCAAGTTGAACAATAATACATGTTTCCTTCAAGGGACCAACATTCAAACCTTGATAAACAGACAAAAGCGTGACATTGATTGAAGCTCCTAGATCACACATAGCTTTAGTGATTCCAAGATTTCCTATTTTGCAAGGAATAGTAAACATACCTGGATCCTTACATTTAAGAGGAAGCTTCTTCTAAAGAATAGCTGAAACATTCTCACCCACACTAATCTTTTCATTACCTTTCAGCTTTCTTTTGTTAGTGCACAATTCTTTGAGAAATTTAGCATAACGAGGTACTTGCTTAATTGCATCAAGCAAAGGAATATTTACCTCAACTTTGCGAAAAGTTTCAAAAATCTCTTTTTCTTCAACTTCATTCTTGGATTTCGCTAATCTAGAAGGGAAAGGAGGTGTTGTCATCATGACCTTTGGTGGTTCAATGAGGGATCCTCTGGTCTGGTTGTTCTGCTGGCTCGGAGTTGAAATCTCTTTCTCAGTCTCTTCCTCAAGATTAGTTTGGTGTCCTTTCTCATTTGATCCCTGCAATTCCGTTCCACTTCTCAATGTAATTGCATTAGCGCTTTGCTTTGGATTTGTGATAGTTTGAGAGGGTAACTTACCTTGAGTTTCTAACCTATTTATAGAAGAAGCAAGTTGGCTTACCTGGTTCTCCAAGTTTTGAATGCTCTGCTTTGTCTCATCCTGAAATTGTTTTGTATTAACAGCAAGCGATTTAACAATTTCCTCAAGAGACATACCTGAAGTGGAAGGAGCTTGTGGGACTTGGTTTGATGGCTTAGGTTGGAATTGTTGGAAATTTTGTGGTTTATTACCATATCTGAAGTTAGGATGATCCCTCCATACAGGATTATAAGTATTCGAGTAGGGATCATATTTCCTTTGTGGTTGTCCTGAGAATCCTCCTACAGCATGGGCATGCTCATGATTGTCATCTTGCAATGTGGGACACATGTCGGTAGGATGATTAGGAGTAGCACAAATTCCACAAGTCTTTACCTGCTGTGTATTTCCAAGAGCTATCTGCTGTACAAGGGAGGTTAGGTTAGAAATTTGATGTTCAAGGTTAGAAACACTTACCTCATTTACCTTCCTTGAAGATGAATCATGCCTATACCCAAATTGTTGCGAATTAGCAGCCATAATGGAGATCAATTCCCTAGCTTGACCAGGGGTTTTATTCACTATGGCGCCTCCACTAGCAGCATCCATCATCTTCCTCTCCATCGGAAGCAGGCCTTCATAGAAGTATTGAATGAGAAGTTGTTCAGATATCCAATGTTGTGGACAGCTTGCACAAAGTTGCTTGAACCTCTCCCAATACTCATGAAGAGTCTCGGTGTCCCTCTGTTTGATACCACAAATCTCTCTTCTTATACCAGCGGCTCTAGATGCAGGGAAAAATTTGTCCAGGAAGAGCCTCACCATATCTGTCCAAGTGGTTATAGAACCTGGAGGCAAATAAAACAACCAATCTTTAGCTCTAGTACTTAAAGAAAATGGAAAAGCACGTAACTTGATTTGATCGTCGGATATTCCTTGCGGCCTCATGCTAGAACACACTATATGAAACTCTTTCAAATGTTTGTGAGGATCTTCATTCTCAAGACCATGAAAGGTGGGTAGCAGATGTATCAAACCAGATTTCAACTCAAACTCAACAGCCAATTCAGGATATTGAATACAAAGTGGTTGTTGATTCACATCTGGTGCAGCCAATTCTGTTAATGTTCTTTCAGGATTTGCCATATCTTCTTCTTTTTCAGAATCAATGGATGAATCAGACAAATCCAATGCCAAGTTCAGTCCAGGGGATGAAGATGATATGGTTTCTTTTTTACGCAGCCTAGCTTCTCTTCGCAGTCTCTTAAAAGTCTTCTCAATCTCTGGATTATAAGTGAGTTCACTTGTATGAGAATAACGAGTCATGCAACAATAGAAATAAATTTGACACCAGTTCCCGGCAACGGCGCCAAATTTTGATGGGTGTCGAATCCAACAAAAATAAAAACCTACTCCTAGACAATTATATGATTTGTGTATAGTAGTGAGTAGGGTCGTATCCACAGGGATTGGTTAAATATATTTCTATTAAAAGAGAATAGAGAGGAAAAGAAGAATGGGGTGTTTTGTTTGTTAATTAAAATAATACTGAAAGCAGATAATAAAATTGAATAATGATAAAAGCCTAACCAAATGAATCACTATAGTTTAATTCATAGAACTGATCATTGATGCAAATATTTTCTATTCTTTATCTAAGATAAATTGGTTATGGTTATTAACAAGCTCTAATAACCTATCTCTCCTTACTTTCTTGATAATCAAAGCAAGCTCTTTAATTACTTCTCTTATTGATTAAACAACCCTAAACAAGCTCTTAGGATTTAATCTATCAATAGCATTAAAAAAACTAGAGAGATTACCAATTCATACCAGTAAATTATAAGATAACCTATTTAAACAAGATCATATACTCCATGACATGAATTCGACTATCTAATTTATAATCAAACATGTCATTGTGTCACAGAAACTAGAACTATCAAACAATTATGGATCTGACGTACTAGTTGACAATATATTAACTTGCTAATTGTGTAGAAGAGCTCTAATTCATACCAATTAACTAAGATAACATTAACAAAACATTCAGAAGATATATAAATATCAAAAACAAAGAATAGAGTAAAGATAAATCAATTAGATCTCATAATTCATGAAGAATTAAACTTCAATGATCCTTTGGCTAGAAAATCTACTTAGCTACACATGTTCGTCCTCAAAACGAAAATTAAAAGTGAAAACATGAAAAGTCTTTGTTTCTGATCTCCCTTGCTCTGCCTCTCCTTCTTCCTTCTTGTCCCCCAAAAAAATCTCCATTCTCCTCTAGGGTTGGTTCTATTTATACTGTTAAGGGAATGGCAGAGGATCTTCAGCTAGCTAGATACGAATATATCTTTCCTTTTCCAAGTAAATATCGAGAAGTGAATAACGTACACTTGGCACGCCCACCAACACGGCCAGATTTCGAACCGTGCTTCCCTCTGGTCAATAATCCACATTTCCTCATCCTTGTTCAGTGTATGGCATGGCTTCCACTACGGCTAGATCACAAACCGTGCCTCCCTCTGGTCAATAATCCACATTTCCTCATTCTTGTTCAGTGTATGGCACGGCTTCCACCACGGCTAGATCACAAACCGTGCCTCCTTCTGTTGGTTCTTCAAGACAGATACACGGCCATGTACTTCAACCGTGTATGTTTCTATTGATTCCAAACCAAGTACACGGCCGTGTACTTCAAATACACGCCCATGTACTTTCTTCCGGCGGTGCAAATCCTTGTCTTTGATCCAAATTGTAGATGACTTCCCTAAATCACTTGAATTAGCACTCTTGACTCCATTAAACCTGATTTATCACCATAATAAAATTAAGTACCATTTCCGTATGATTTCTATAAAATCAATAATAAATTAACACAATTCATACTATAAAGATTTAGTATAAAATGGCTCTATCACCACAGAATAACCACTACAAAAGAAAAACACAAAACTCCACTTAACTTCACTCACACTTTTATACTTCAATTAAGGCAACAAAAAGTAGAAGTATTATTAAACACTTCCCCAAATAGTAGTTTAATAATTCCAACTAAGCAAAGTGTTCAAGTATATTACTCACTAATAACTTCAACACTTTAATGCTTGCTTTTTAAAATTCAAATTTTAACCACTATGACTCTCTTCACTCAGGGCACATGTACACACTTCCAATTCCACGTGCAACACCTTCTTCACAACACAAACTCACAACAAGTTGCAACACTCTCCACAACAAAACTCTCAACATGTTGCAACACTCTTCACAACACAAACTCACAACAAGTTACAACACTCTCCACAACACAAACTCACAACACGTTGCAACACCCTTCACAACACACTCACACCTCAAACACACAACACAATCATGATGCAAGTTTTCAAACACCACTCCACTTCATGTGCAGCACCCTTCAACTCAACATACACACAACACTTCATGGCAACAAATTTAAAATACCACTCTTAATGGAACTTTTCCACAAATGATAAGAAGCAAATTCAAATTCAAATAATCATTCAATCAACTATTACATAATAACTTCTTCAACTTAATGAATGTGTTTGAATTTCAAATAACTTCCTAAATCTCCCATGCAATACAAATCTGAAAATTTGCAAATGACAACCTCCATTTTCGAAATCACTAACAAATAATTCACTCTTCTTTGTCTCAATTTCTACTTCTCCAAAATAATCACAAAGGAACACTCCTCCTTCTTCATGACAAGTTCAAGAAAAAACAAATGCCACCACAAGTACTCCATGTCCACTTCAACAACAATAATTAGAATGCAACAAAATCCACAATCACTACTACAAACCACTTCAACAATTTCGGATCAAGAAATCAACTTCAAGAACCCTAATTATCAAATGAAGCTCATGCAATTCCCTTTTCTTAAATCCTATGCTTTGATACAAATGATTAATCAATCACATAAATAATCAATTGGGCTCAAAATTGGCGTGAATTAAAGGATGAACAATCTCAAATGGCGTGAACCAAATTAGAAGTACTACAAGGGAATTCCAATACCAATCAATTATAAGGAGCAAAACAATTCCAATCACTATAATTGACTTGTAATCCTAGCAATACATGAACCCTAATTTAGTGTGGAAGAACAAATAAAAAGATCAACCAACTATTACTAGACATTACACGCTAGTAATAATAGAATGCAACTTAGAAGATCTTGATATTACTCATAAGAAATTCCAAGCCAAACCTGCCACAATTTCCAAAGAAATTGATAAGAGTAGATGTTAGCAAATGGTTGACTCTCTCACGGCAAAGTGTTTGCATTTTTATCAAATTATCAAAAAGTTTGCTCCTGTTAAGGTAAAAAAAAAAAACCAAAAATTACAAAGTTGCCTCTAAGTGGTTGGTTCCTAAAATACAAATTACAAGTACAAAATAAAATATAATGACCAGTTCCCATAAGCAACAATTACATATACAAATGGTCTTCAAGTGGCTGGTTCTTCAATTCAAGTGAACAATTTGTTGGACCGGTTCTTCTTTAGTTTGTGTAGGTCCATGAATAACCCACAAGCTGAGCTTTAGTGAGTTTATCCATCACCCTGTAAAAACCAATAAGTATACCTGCCGGAATGCGCAACAAATAAGTAATAGAAAAGAAGTTAGTATACAAATATTTTTGGGGTCGGGTTGTTTAAAGAAGACTCTCATCATCAAATTTTGTAACCCTTTAGCTCTTGCCCTAGTGATAGGTCCTATAGGATTTTGATTCCTATCAATAATATCCTCTACAAGATCCTCAAAAATAGTCATCATCCACCACTAAAAAATTATAGATGCATTACAAAGGCCAAAAGGCATCCAGTAATAAGCGAACGTACTGTAGGCACATGTGAAGGTAGTATTCTCTTAATCTTCAAGAGTAATGGAAATTTCAAAATATCTTGACAAACTATCAAGAAAGCAATAACACATATGTCTTATAAGCCTTTCTAACATTTGATCAACAAACGGAAGTAGAAAGTGGTCTTTTCTTGTTGCATTACTTAATCTTCTACAGCCAATGCATACTCTCCACCTAGTTATCATCCCCATCAGGATGAGCTCGTTTTTCTCGTTAGGCATCACAGTCATGCCTCCTTTCTTTAGTACAACCTATACAAAACTAACCCATGAACTGTCAGATATATGATAGAACATACCCGCATCATGGAGTTTGATGACTTTGACTTTCACTACTTCCTTCATGTTTGGATTTAGTTTTCTTTATGGTTACATTACTGGTTTAGAATTTTCTTCTAGCAAAATCTTATGAGTGCAAAAAGATAGACTAATCTCATAGATGTGGGAATCTTCCAAGCTATTGCTCGCTTATGCTCTTAGAGTACATTCAACAACATCTTTTTTTGTGTAGCATTCAAATTTGAAGCAATGATTACTAGAAGCCTTGAGTCTTTTTCCAAGAATGCATACTCCAAATAATTAGGCAGTTGCTTCATCTCTAGAACTGAAGGTTCTTCAATGGATGGTTACAATCTCACCTCTTTACATCGATCAATTTCCTCAAATTCATTTTGTCACAGCAATGGTCCACCATCTTCTTTTTTCTACACCAAGTAAATTTCCAAAGAGTCTCCTTGTAAAATTTCCTACACATGTTTAGACATAGTCAAATCAATTTTATCCAAGAAATAACATGTATCATCTTATGCAAGAGAGTTTTTTATGGATTCAGCAACGTTAAAAACTAATTCTTCCTCGCCAACCCTCAATAGTAGTTTTTCCATCTCCTACATCAGTGATTGCTCCTGTTGTGGATAAAAAAGACCTTCCTAGGATTAATGATACTTCTATATCTTCATCCATATCAAGAATTACAAAATCTACAAGAAAACAAAAAGTACGAACTTTTACTAACACATCTTCAATTATGTCTCTAAGAAATTTTATAAACCTATCAGCAAGTTGCAGACTCATCCTAGTTGGTTTAGATTCTCTTAATCCTAGTCATTGAATAATTTATATGGTATCAAATTTATACTAGCCCCTAAATCAACCAAAGCTTTTTCTACCAACAAGTCACCAATCAAACAAAGTGAAGTAAAACTCTGTCAATCTTTTAATTTCTTTGGTAACTTGTTTTGTAAGATTGCGGAGCACTCTTCACTAAGTGTGGTTGTTGAGACTTCCTCCAATTTCCTTTTGTTGGAAAGTAAATCTTTCAAGAACTTTGCATACTTTGACATCTATGACAAAGCCTCAACAAAAGGTAAATTTATGTGAAGCTGTTTAAAAAGTTTCAAGAACTTACCATACTACTCATCGAGCATTCTTTAATCATGCGAGGTAAGGAATTTTCGAAACATATTCCTTTACCTTTGAGATCTTCTCAACCTCCTTCTCTTGCTTGTTGTCATTTTTCACATCCTCCTTTTCATTAGGTTTATGATCAAATTACAATTCTTTTCTACCCCTCAAGGTAATTGCTTTAACCTATCCATTACGATTAGTTTTAGTATTACCTAATAACATACCTTCTAGTTATTCAAATGCCATCTTTACAGTCTATTCAATTTGATTTTCAAGATTCTTGATTTCTCAACAATGCTTTTGTAGCTTGGAAGCGTGTTTCAAAGGTATGGGTAAACTTTGTCAACAAATCTTCTAACTTTGACTTCTTTTTGGGTGGGGGATGCGGTTATTGGAACCTAGATGAAATATTCCTTTGTTAATTCCCCTAAGAAAAATTGGGATGATTCCTCTATCCCGAATTATAGCTATTGCTGTAGGGATTATTCTATTGCTTGTTTCGGTTTGCTACATAATCAACATGCTTATTAAAATTGGAAATAGAATCAAGCTAACCCGATTGTTGTACCATAGATATCCCATCAATTTTTTTGCTTAATGCTTCAACTTGTGTTGCCAATGCAATAACAACATCCACATCATAAACTCTTACTACCCTTTGTTGTCTTGCTCTTGTAAAGCTCCACTTATAACTATTCATGGTCATGTTTTCAATTAAGTTTTAGGCCTCTTCAAGTGTTTTGTTATTCAGCATACCTCCAACTATTGCATTAATCATCTACTAGTGGTTTGGTTTAATCCTCCAAAGAAAGTTTAGATTTATATCCACAATGGAAGACGTGGTAGGGACATATTTTTAGCAAATATTTATATCTCTCCCATATATCAGATAGTGTGTCTAACTCTATATGAGCGTAGGAAGAGATATCATTTCATAGTTTCACAATCTTAGCTAGTGGAAAATGCTTTGCCAAAAATTTCGCTACTATCTAGTCCCATCTAGTAATTGAACTTATAGGAAGAGAGTTCAACCACTGTTTTTCTTTACTTCTTAAAGAGAAAGGAAAAAGTCTTAACCTGATGGCGCTACCTATAGTCTCATTGATTTTGAAGGTATCGCAAAGCTTGCAATATATGCTTTTAAATCTTCCTACAAACCATCAAATTAAACAAACTTTTGGACTATCTATATAATGTTAGGTTTAATTGCAACAATTGTAGGCCTAATAATACTTGAATTCACTCCAATAAGTAATGGTCTTGCATAATCAAACATCGTTCTATCATCTTGTTCATTGGCGATGTTGGTAGATTGATTGTCGTCAAATTCTTGGGCCAAAACCTAATATCTTTGATTTACTCTACGACGTCCCCTTGGCATTAAAAAGAAAAAGAAAAAAAAAAAGGGAGAAGAAGAAAAAAATCAAAAACAATGAAAAATGAAAATTGATAGAATAATTAGTAGAAAAAATAATGATTAAATTAATAAGATATAGGTGTTCCTAATATCCTAATCCCTGGTAATGAGATGCCAAAAACTTGATATCAATCTATCCTTTATTCTAAACCTATAAACAAGTATACCTTTCAATACTATAGTATAGTAGATATTAATATCGAGTGTCAATCCCATAAGGACTATGATTACTAGTATTAACCTTTTACCTATTATCTAATCTGCAAAATCAAATATTATCAATCTATGAATTCTACTATTAGGTTCAACCTCAATCTAGAAGATTTATTTCATCTTATCTCTAGGATTGCATGCTACTCCTTCCAATTATCTTAGGTCTATTCAAACATAGGACCTCTTGATCTCTATGTAAGAAATCAAATATCAAATTAATATACCAGTAATATTAATTTGAAAATAATGAAAAACACATAATTGAATCATAAGAATAATAATAATTTCATTGAATAATAAATCAAAAGATCTCATGTTTATTCTAATGTTCATCATACTCATGTAAAAAAGAAAATTAAACTAACATCAAATTAAAATTAAAAATGAAAATGTAAAAATAATTCATAAAGAAGAACATTAATAAGATAAAAATAACAACAAAATCTATAACTGCACTCTTACTAATTCTAAAATTATATATTCGTTGCTTGAACTCTACCCCTTTTATATTAATCAGATACCCCTCATCTAAGAAAGTTGTAGTTTCCTATAGTGGAATTGGAATCTTCATAAATGAGGAAATATTTCTTCAAAAGGTAAGAATTACATTTGTAGGAAGTAGGAAACTTAGCTTCTCATGAATAGAAATTGAATCTTCATCATGAATAGCTCTTCGGGAAAGTGAAATTTGTCTTGAAAAATTGATTTGGAAAGTAGAATCTCTACTTGATACAAGTATAACATGGACATGCAAATGCTTGTGTACCTTTCATCTTGAAAATCTACAAAACTTTGCCTCCAGCAAGTCCTCTAACATAGGCTTGTCAATGGCTATGTAGCATTGCCCAACCTCTTGCACGACTACTTCATCTACTACACGACCTCTTGCATGACTACTCCATCAAGCCTTTTTCCTTGCTCTACTTGACACGACTGTAGACACGATTGTGTTACGGACCATGTCAAGTTTCCCAATCTTGTAACCTAGATATTTGCTCCAGATTATGTACAATTTGTGCATCATTGTTTCATTTCATCAAATTTTACAATTCAAAGCCTTAAAATCAAAATAAAGGCTAATTAAGTGTAAGATCCATCCAAAATATTAATAAACTGAACTAAAGACTATTGTAAAAATTACAAATAACAAGTGTTTTACAACTCTTACCAGAATCGGAAATGACCCCACCCTAGGGTTCAAACAACTCAAACCGAGTTATTCCTACAACACCTAACCAATCCTGAACAACAATGAACCACTTGCTAACCAATTCACCTTAGACGATACCACATCAACTCAACAATGCACTAAATCCAACTTATCTATTCTTCCAAGGGCATGACCAATACCCAATTGACACATCTCTCTAACAACTAATAGGCACATGTGTTCCCACAATAATTCCATTTTGTCTCTTTATGTTTTTGCCCCCTTTATAATATACTAGATAGTATATTTTTGAACGTACTAATTAGGATATTCTGCTTCAAGTATGTAACCCTAGGGACTTACTATAAATAGACCCATTTTGTAATTTATCGGACATCAATAAGCATTATTGAACTTCTTCTATATTTGCAAGTCCTAATTAACTCTTCTTCACTCTTATCAATCCCTTTAACAAAGATTATGGTGAGTACCCTAGACTTGTTGATTCTGCATCATATCAAGCAGCAAATTCTTGGTCGTGTAGTGTTCATTATTGCATCATATCCATTAAGCAACTCACAAGTTATAACTTAAACCCATTTTCATTGGTAGTCCATGATACCCTAGTGAATACTTAGCTCCTAAGCATATCAGAAAAGGGATCTTACACCATTCAACTCGAGAGTGCATAGAATCTCCCATTGACTAGGTGAATCAAGGTAAATTGTTATGGAACATTCAAAAAAGGTGCCAAATTTGCAAGAATTAAAGGAGTCATAAGGGACAAGGAAAGGGAGGGTAGAATTTTCAAGTGGTTTCTCTAAGAAAATTTTTACTATTTCCCCTCAAGAGCCAAAACTTTGGAGTGTGTATTGGGGATCAAAGTTTGCTAAGGAATAGAGTTATTTGAAAATTATCATCAAGACAAAGTCAATGGAGGCATGTAGCCAATTAAGGAAGAGTAGTGACAATTCTTCTTTTTTTACTAAACGTTATTATCCTTTTATAGGCAATTAATCTAGATGCAAGAGACAATGAAGATTCAATGAATAAACAAGGAATGCAATGAAATAACTCATTTTTAGCCAAAAGTGCTGTGAAGACTCAGAAGGATGAAATTTTTGTTGGACTACCATTCATGCCTCTATTTCTTGTTTGATCAAACTTTATTATTGTTTTAGCAGCAATGCCCTATGCTATTTGTTAAACTAAGGATTAATGCCCCTTTTGGTTGTTTTTTTTTTTCATGTTTTTGGTTATGTGTTGTAGTTCATTGTTACACATTTATCCTACCTAAATCTCCATTAATTATATGTGATTTGAGTGAAAAATGAATAGTTTTCACTTAATCAAGTGGTTAAATCACATATAATTGATTAAGACAAGTAAACAATCATCTTGGATATTTTTTAGCAAAATTAATTAGTATTTCTTATAAAATAATTAGTATTTTTCATGTATATTTGCTTGTTCAAAGGCTACCATTCAAGCAATAGCCCCCTCATCTAGTCACTAGAAGAAAAGGATGAAATCAAACATTAAGGCTTATAGACAGGACAATAGCTTGCCTACAATTTAGAAGGTGAAGAAAAAATCGATTGGATGCCTTTGGAGATGCAAAAGAAATGGTGGAGTGCACAAAATGTACAAAACCAAGTCTCTCTCCTATCTAGACAGTAGCTTCTACCAACCGAAAGGTAGGTTTGAAACCTTAACTAGGTTTTTAGATAAAACTTTGCATTTCATTAAACCTTAACAAGGGCTATTGTTTGAGTAGTAGCCCCCACCATCCAATCACTAGAGGAAAAAGATGAAATCAAGCATTAAGGCTTACCAAATGGATGATAGCTTGCTTACCATTCAAATGGTAAAGTGAGAACCAACTGGATGCCTCTAGAGACATTGAAGAAATGGTGGAGTTCACAAAATGTACTAAACCAAGTCTTTCTCCTACCATCTAGATGATAGTTACTACTAATTGGATGGTAGGTTCTAAACCCTAATTAGGGTTTTAGATAAAACGTTGCATTTCATTAAACCCTAGTTCACTTGCGCCTGACACATGTCTACATCTAAACAATAGCACCCTTAGTTTCTAGATGGTAAGTCAATATTATAAAAATGCTATGTTTTTTCCCAACAACATAGCTAACTTCATTTATCATAGTTTTGGGGTTTTAGAAAACACAAAACTCTCTCTTTTCTATATATTTTTATTCTCTCAATGTAGATTTCTTTTTTTTTTTTTTGTAATTTTAGTTTCTAGACAATGGGAGCTTAAGTTTCTAGTGGATTTCTAAGCTCATTCTTTGTTATGCTAAATACTTTATTTTTTTTTCTTATATGCATGAATATTGGTATTTTTATGGTATTTTCCGTAAATATGAGGATTTTGTGCTAAATGTGATTATGGAGTTGTATGGAATTTGATGAAGTCATTGTTATATGTGATTTATTGATAATTGTGTTGTATGTGAAAGTGAAGGCTTAGCTAATTATATAAAGTAGCTAAGGAAATTCAAGTATAGTGTGACTAATCATGTGTTGTTTGTTCCCACGACTCATTTGCATGGGTGACTAATCATGTTTTTTTGTTACCACAACTTCCCTTGTCGACTTAACAGGGTTTAGATACCATAGTGTAGGATTTGAAGATCCCTAATAGAATCTAGGGTTCCTAATTTGAAAAGGTCGTGCTTGCAAACTAGGTACCATAGTCCTAATACTCACTATGATCATTATGCGATTGGAATTAATTCTAACTAAAATAGTGAGGAGACTCTTCTATTTACTAGAAAAGTGTTGATGAGGCATTGATAATGCAAGACTCCTATTACATGATGGGACCACCACGCAAAAGCCAGTGAACTTTTATATAAGAGGTGTATCCGTTGTTGATTTAAAGCTATAAAGAACAAAAGTAAATATTCACCAAATGAGGGATGGGATAGGTTCAAATTTCTCATCCCGTTACACTTTATAAAGAAATAAAATTATGTCCTAGGAAAAAAATAAATAAATAAAAACAAACACATCAACCTTGAGAAGGTAGAAATGTTTTGTGATCTAAACGTTGCTCCAATGTAACAAGAGGCATAACTAGCATAACAATGCAATTGCTAAATTTCTGCCGCTAAGATATAATATAAAAGGCACGCCCCGAGGCCTGAAGGCATCGACTGCGACTCTGCTGGTTGTTCTGCATGTTCAAAGTAAAGGAATAAGTGAAGCTTTTCATGGCTACATTAGAACTTCAATCGGCACAAAATGAATCTATATTTCGAGTGAATGCCCAGCGTAAATAAACAATCCGGAAGTATATTCCCTATCAGCTATCTGGAATTTTGTTAGACCGCACTCTCAATGAAACAAATCTTTTATGTCCACGAAGAGGGTAAAGATATGAGAATACAAAACGATGCATAAACGAAAGAGACAACAACACTCCTGGATAAAATACATTTCATCTTCGCATATAAACACGATGCATACTGCGCCTCATGGGCTTCCACCATTAAATTTGTGTGAAGAAATAAGGCTCTTTGTCAGCCAAATAGCCGTCTCTCTCGATGACACGGCTTCTTCCCCAAACGGTCTAAGCACACCTTGAAGCTCTTCGATCTTGTCCTGCTTAACTAGCTGTGCACATAACTCGAGCAAAGACTCTAGAGCATTAGCTCGTTGTTGGCCTGGGTTCTCCCAGACAATTTTAGTTTCTCCAGTACCATTGCCAGTAAGTGCACTGAGGGATGAAGTTTCAAGTTGCGGTTGGCTTGTAGCCTGAGAATCATCAGTCTCCGACTGCATAGAACCGCTGATATTTCCTTTAATTTCTTTCGCTTCGCTAGAGTGGGATGTGTTATTGCTCTTCGAAGATGAAGAATCCGTGGAAGCACCTTCCACTAGAGGAGTGACAGTTTTACTTCCATTATTTAGAGAGCATCTCAGATCTCCATCAGTTTCATATCTGACATTATGCAGTTCCGAGGATGAACTTTCATCATCACAAAAACCGGCCTTACTGATAGAGGCTTCATTGGACATTCCCATCTCACTCTCATTTTCATTTCCTTGATCTTCTTTAAAACCTTGTTGACCACAAACCGTATCTTTATCCTGTCTGGCCCTCACCTCAGGATCACCGGACATTGCCATCTCACTTTTATTTTCCGCCCTGGTATGATGACCATTTCCTTGATCTTCTCTAAGACCTTGATGGCTACAAGCTGCATCTTTATCCTGTGTGGCCTTTACCTCAGGAGAGTCCTCTTTCACTTGATGACCACAGTCCATAGGTACAGAAGTAGTCAAGTCCTCAGGAACAATCTGCATCACAGCACTTTCCTTATCTATGGATGCAGATTCAGCTTTATCACAGCAATTGGACACAGTCGTCTCAGAAATGATTGAGCCTTCTTTCAAACCAGTGAGGGAATTGCAGGACTCAATAGAGGAGATAGTAGTCTCAATAATTTTGGTCTCAGATTCCTGTTTGGTGCCAGATATCGGTGTTAACTCATAAGTATCAATTAAACGTTTTGGTTTCACTTCTCCATTGGCTTTGCCATTTTCAAATGTGTATAACACTTGTAAGTCGTCTCCATTGTTGTCTTTCCCAGATTTTGAGTCTCTAAGCAGTGCAACGTCCTTCTCCATACTGCTCTGGGGCAAAACTTTGTCAGTCTTCACCAAATGCATCAACTTTGCATCCCCATTGGCTCTAACATTATCCAAGCAATTCAGCACTTCTATGTCTCTCTCTTTGTTGTCCATCCCAGATTTTGAATTTCTAGGCAATGCAACTTCATCTTCCAAAACAGCCATGGGAGTTACTTTGTCAGTTTTTACTAAATGCATTAATTTTGCATCCACATTGGCTTTAACATTGTCTAACCGGCATGGAGCACCCATCTCCTTTTCAATCAGAGTCTTTGCCTTGCTAGATGGTGACTTCTTTGGTGTTTTATCCTTTGGATTGTTTATGGACTTTATTGGAAGGAAAACAGGAGGAGCAGCATTACTGCAGCGAAGAAGGTAAGGCTGCAAGTGTGGATGCCTTAGCAACTCAGATGCCTATAATAAATGATAAATGTTAGAGAGGCAAAGTCTTAATCTCGTTGTAATAAAGATAAATGAGCAACTGAACTTACATTAGGCCTATGTTCTGGATTCTTCCTCAGCATGCTCTTGATGATTTGTTTCCTGTGACATGGAAACTTTCCAATGTCAGTACATGGAGCAATTAGGTACTATCAAGATTAAGAGAATTTCCATTGTAGTGTAAAATGGAATGAAATGCTGACGCATGTGGTCAGCATTGCTTATAAAATCTCTCCACTAGCTGCTTGAATGTGATCCTGGACGAACTTACAGAGTGGAAGAATACACTATTGGAAGAGGAGAAATGGAGGATCTGTTTATCTTGTTAATAAGTGCAGCCATATCCTAAAAGAAAAAATAAATTATTTTAGGAAGCATTTTGCAGTAACTGCAATTTATATCAAGTTTTAAGGAAGCAAAGCATAAGGTGAAATTTATATTGAACATACAGGTGCCCTAAACGCTGGCTGATGAGCAGCTATCTCAAACATACAGCAACCTGACAAATAGGAAGTTCTTCACATTAAATAATGCAAAAATAGCTCTCTATATTTTATTTTATCTTCTAGTTCTTTCTCACCAAGAGACCAAATATCTGATTTATACCCATAAGGTATATCTGCAAGGAGCTCAGGGCACATGTAGTTGGGTGTGCCAACAACCTGAAGTATGGACACAGCAGTCTTAAGAAACCTCAATTTGAAAAGTTCAATCTAACTTTAAAGACATGCAATATAGACCCAAAGATAAATTGCCATCTAGCAAATACTAAAGTATTCTTCATGGCTAACACATTTCTCTGTGAAGACAAACTAGAAGCATGATTTTCCATGACTGTCTAACCAGATAAGTCTGATCATCATACCGATGATGCAAGGTCTTCTGTGCCAAGTAGCTTTGCAAGTCCAAAGTCGCCTGCCAAAATTATTTACATGCCCATACTCAATAAAAATGAATAACATGCAAATAAAACCAGCAGAGAAAAACTACTCGAGAAAGGTCATGCCTCCATACCGAGCCTAATATCAAAGTCCTTTGTGAGAAATATGTTGGAACACTGAAATTGGAGAAGGTTAAGTTATGATATTTCCCAAAGTAGGCACCTCTGTTGTTAAAGATAGCAACTTTACCTTAAGATCTCTATGGAGGACACGGTTTGAGTGCAGGTAATCTACAGCTAGCAATAGTTGAGTCAGCCATTTGCAAAGTTTCTGCTCAGCAGAAGAGAAAAAGAAAGCAGGTCAGACCACAAGGTAAGAGCAAATACTTGGCTCACAGAAACAAAGCACTACATGGGACCATAGTATACCTCCTCTGGAAAATGTATTCCTCTTGCTTTCTTTATAATCTCAGCCCTAGTTCCAAAAGACAAAAAAGAGATGTCACATGACAGTGACATAAGAATATGTCCAACTTCGTTAAAATGTATCAGCACATACAGTTTATCTTGTTAATAAAACAGGAAATTGTCATAGAACATCACTAATAAGTCATTACTTACATATCTCCACCTTCACAGTAACCAGTTATGATGCATATATAGTTTCCCTACATGATTAGACAGGGGCATCTAGATCAGAACCAATAACATCAACATTAGGAGCCACGGCACTTCTGAACTGAATTTTCTTAACAAGTTGATGATGAAAGAATGAATTGGAAATAAAAAATAAAAAATTCAAGCTTCACCTTATCCACCCATGAGTCTTTGTACTCCACAATGTATGGGTTATTAAGTTTAGCAATCAACTCCATCTGCAACAATACAAGGTAAAATTGGGATTAGATAGGAAAGTCCCATGAAGCACACTAAGTTAAAGTTATTGTTAAATCCTTAACATAGATATTTCTCCATCTGTAAATATGCATAAACCGTGGGGGGGCAGGAGAGGAGTAAAAGGACAAGACCTCTCAAATATACAAACAACAAAAATAGATAAGCCTCCTTCATGTACATAAGATAGCAAGGGGATCAAATGCAGTTTTCTAGTTTTAAAGATAGTTGTTAATTCCTTCAGATTCAGCCAAAACTCAGAAGGAAGCAAAAAGATAAATTTGCAAAGGGAGAAGGGGCATGAATTCAATCTAGGGAAAAATAATGTGCAAATGTTTGAAAATTCATGTTTTTCAGTCTACTATCAGAACTTTCCAAAACTTTAAACATAAGTATCACCACAAGTGTCCATTAACCTTAAGGACATTGGATATCTTGAGAAGTCTAGACCTCAAACTGCAAATTAGTAATTCCTCTAAGAGAATTAAAAGTTTCAACACTGTATTCCATATTCGTGAAAGGTTAGAATTATCCCATCCAAAGGCTAGTAACAACATTTCAATTGAGAATCTAGGGCCTAAGGGCAATCATCAAGAGAAGAATGCACGCATAAACAACGAACTCCCCATCCCCAGAAAAAATATATTTCCCTAGCCAACCTCTTGGTGTGCTGTACGTTTGAACTTCTCTGTTTGCTTAGCCAATCTAATTTTCTTCAGCACATACCTGTCACAGACAAGAAAAACAACTGCTCAGATCGGAAAGACTAGAGTAATCAACTTCCTACTAAAAGCCTATTCCCAATTGCGCATACTTGCGAATCTCATGCCAACAAAGTTCCATCACAACCAATGATGCTAAAACATCATTCCTGAAGAACCCAAGAACCTTATATTCTAATACCCACTTCCATGTACCTCCACTAAAAATGATCCTGTACACAAAATTCCTGCAGCCCAATTCACAGAACAAAAAACATGTACAGAAAACTGACCATCTAATCATTAGCTACAACAATTCCAATGCTAATTGCAATCACTAACAAAAGGCCTATTCAAACATAACAGCGTTGAAACTAGATATCCCTGCAATCCAGTCCATAAGAAAGATACAAAATTACCCATGGAATCATGTTCTATGACGACTTCACTCGTTTATCCACAACAGAATCACTAACAAATAGAAGGACTAGAAGGGCTTGCTTACTTTTTCTTCTCAGCTTTATGAAGTACAAGAAAAGCCGATCCAAATGCTCCTCTTCCAATCTGTTCAATAACTTCATAAGCTTCCATTTTTGAGTTGGTATCACCAATTTCTGATTCCATGGGCAACCTTTTTATGCTCTCACCCACAAGAATTGAAGCTTTATGCTTCAGATACAGACACAGCTCTTAGAATTTCCTTCCTAAAGCAAATTCAGATCAATCGAGACAAAACACCATGGACCAAATGAGGACCCATTTGTTAGTACACCCCTTGAAATAAAACTGAAACTGCAAGAAAAAAACTATTGAGTTTTGAGTAGAGAGGAGCTGTATGGCTGAAGTAAATTGGAAGGGCACTGACCCACCAAACCCCAAAGGGAGAAAGGGAGAGAGAGAGACCACAGACTTAATTAAAGCAAAACGCCTCTTATATAACGCTTAATTAGTGGCAGTGGTGGGTCTGACTGATTTATTATTGCCTTTCTAATTTTGATTTACAAAAGTAAAGATGAGGCATCGAATGTTATAATGAGACTGATAATGAAAGAGGGAATATTTTCCTATTGAACTTTGTGAGCCAGCCAGGGCTCCCACTGATTAACCATTTTTAATAAGAAAAAAAGTATATAATTAATTAATTATTAATAATAATAACTCATTTATTGGAATTTTTTTTTAAAAAAAAAAAAAAACTTTTTTAATCACTTAGTAGGAGTTAGGGTATATGTACTTATTTTAAGTAAATTATATTATAAAAAAAATGGAAAAAGCGATTTTTATTTTGCTTGCATCTACAGATTTCATGAAGAGAGATAACTAAACCACTCAGTGCTCACAAACACTTTTTTGACTCTAATGCGTGCTGTCAGTGGATGATGGATGGGGATGTTTATGTTTTCCAGCACACACGGACACAGTTGGCATGTCTGGATCATCTACCTTAAATATCATTTCAGCATTCTGCCCACAAAAATTCTTATAATTATGAAAGGTTTTATTAAGTCAATCCTATCCTGTTTAATATATGTTAAACATATCAGACATATGAATATGAATAGAAGTGGAGGATAGTCCGGTTAGTTTTCTTATAACTGTACTTTTATATAAAATGAGCACTTTAGAAGTATTTTTATAATTTTAAGTTACATATAACATGTTTGTACACTACTAAATAATTAGCAGGAGGAGTTGTTAAATGTTGTAAGCTAATACTTTATTAAGGATAAAGATTAAAGTGGTATTTAATTGGAGGTCATCATTAGCTTTTGGGGGAGCAGCATCCATTCAAAAGACAAATTAATCAGACCGGACAGGAACCATCTAACATATATTAAAATTAAAAGAAAACATGACTAACTCAAAGTTGGTGAGTTGGATTTATTTGATTCTACTTGTGTCGTTACCTAATTTGGTGAGCCTATTTTTCGATGTGTTTGTATGGCCCCCAATAATTCCTGCTTACACCCACTGTGATAATGCTTCATGTAAGGAATTCTCTATGGCCATGAGAAAATGACTGTTAACCTACCGTGGGAAACCCAAGTATCCCACTGGCGAAGAGACTCTTAAGTCTTAATTTCTTCCTTAGCCACTTGGTTTTTCCACTGAAACTTTAGCAACAAAGGAAAATAAAGTCTCCTAATGGCTACTCATTGTATACTTAATTGTGTCATGGTTGACTTGGGTTTGTACGAACCAAATTAACTTGATTTTATCCTCCATAAAATTTTAGGATAAATCCTATAAATTTGGTAATTTAGTGTTTAAACCTTTTTTTTTTTTTGGGGATTTAATACTTATTTCTTAAATCCGATTTCAATTTAGTATCTCCATTAATGGTAAAGTTAATAGCCGTTACAAGCTCTTGTATTTTGATATTTATACTTTATTATGATTGCATTTTAGTATTTATATTTTAGTTTTGATGCATTTTAATATCTATTCACTAATTATTTTTTTTAATTGATATATTATTTTAAAAATTAAAAGAAAATTATTTATATGTAGTAAATTCAATTGTACATAATTTATGTCCGATTTTAGTAAATCTTATATTGTTTGAAAGCTCTTAACATCTATTTTTATTAGAAAATTTCTAGTATTGTATAGACCAGATATAATTTTCAAATGATCATAACTTATAAATCATGTGATGCTTGCCCTTGTAACTTGAATTTTCAAAATTCTTGAATAAAATATAATATTTTATTATATTTTCAATAGTATCTAGATACTAATTTTATAACTTTGCAATCCCATAACTTGCGAATCAAATATCGCATGGTTGCAACCATATAATCATTGAAAAGATCTGTTATGGGTTACTTAAAAATTGTTATTACCCAAAATTATACTGCTAAAAATAATCCATTTTTTAGGTATATTGGTCCAAATCCTTTGTATTTTTTTTATATTTTATAAATAATAAACTACTAGGGAAGAAATTTGTTAAAGGAAAAATATGTAATTCCATTAATATTTTCTTTTTCTTTTTTATTTCACACAATAGTCCATATATGTCACAGATGTATTCTAAATTTTATAATTTTTCATACATCACAAATTATAAAATTATAATGATTGTGTAAATCATCAAATTTTGTAATAATTATAATCGTAAAATCATATTAATTTTTTAAAATACAAAAAATAGAAGAATAGCACAGGTTTGCCTAAAAAAGGGACAATTATGAGCTGTATAATTTTAAGTCAAATTGATGATTCTTAAATAACTTGTAGTATGAACTTTCCACCAGCTATAACCTTATAGTTATACAATATTAGGTTTACAAGTTTAGAAATCGTTAAGTTTGAAAAATGAATACCATAATATTACGAGAGACATAACATTTATAATATGTAAAAGCCTATTATTTGAGGAGTTAAAAAGTTTGCATTTCCAAACTAAAAGGTAGTTAATTTGCAAGTTATGACTATTTCAAAATTTTACTTGGTTTGAGAAATTAAAGCATGTAACTAGATTTTATTTTCAAATATAAATACGCCTTATGAGCTTCCCAATAATAAAATTATGTATTGTGAAAGTCATTGGCACAAAAATATGTATTCTTAATTTTGGAAATAATTTATTAATAAGAAAATTTGAAAAATGAATCTTTTATGAATTAATATAGGGTCAAGGACTAAAGTTTATCAAAACAAAAGTAAAAGCACCAAAGTACAATCAAAATTAAAGTATAGATACCAAAAAAGAAGAAGAAGAAGAAGAAGAAGATACAACAACTGTAACCTTTTTCATTAATAGAATCACTAAATTGAAACTATATTTAATAAATAAGTACTAAATCACAAAAAAAATATAAGTTTAAACATTAAATTGCTAAAAGCTAAAAGTGCAAACACTTTCTATGTCTTTATCCCACAAAAGTTTCAAGTCTAATTTAAAGTAAGATTAACATAGCATAATACAATTTTGCTTAGAGAATTCTTCATTTTGAAGTTTCTTCTTTTCATATCTAAATGGAAATTTTAGAATTTTTAGCCCATGTGGCTCTCCCATTTAACATTTCCTGATTTGGTTAGAGAAAAATAATAACAACTTCATTCAAGCTATCTCAAATTTTGAAATTCAAGTTAAGAAATGGAACCATGAAGCTCTTGGAATCCTTACTAAGGGAGGAGGGGAAACATCTTGACCATACTATCTAGGATGGAAAGAGAATTGACTTTAGCACCAAATTCTCTCTTGATTGATCTTAAAAAGCGTTAAGACAAAAGTTATTCATCTTATTGGATAAAGAAGAATATGGAGAATGAAATCTAGAGCCCATTAGATTCGAAATGGAGATGAAAACACAATGTTTTATCATCAAAGCATATTACATGAAAGAGCAAAAAGAACAAAATTTTAACAATATAAGATAATGAGGACAATTTTGGCTAATTGATCCCATGAAATAAAAATACCAATTAATAAGCATTTTCAAGTGATAATTTGATCATTTCTATATCAAATCCCACTCCCATACATCTTAGGGGTGGTTTGTAATTGGCACAATTTTATTTTTTTTTTAGGAATAAATCTTTAAAGATAAGGGAGTGATTTATCAAGTATCGTGTTTAATAAGATCTTAGAAAGCTCTAGAGAAAGATGGTCTTCATGTACATTTTCTTTTTTAAGAATGGTGGGAAATTTTTTGCCCATAAATATGGATCTTGTTTTGAAGATTTTTACTTCTCAACTCGTATAAGAGGATTTAAATCAAAATCTTATGGTTTTAACAACAAATTTAAGACTATTGGTCTATGTAATACTGTATATAGAGTTGCCACAAAAAAACTTAACAAATAGATTAAGACCTTATCTTGAGAGCTTAGTTTACCCTAGTTAATCAAGCTCATAACCTAAAGGAAAGCAGCTAATAACATTATTTTATTGATGAACTCTTACATAGTTGCCAAATAAATAAGCAAGCTAAAGGATGGATGTTCATAATAATAGACTTAAAAAAGCCTAAAAAAGACCTAAATAAGATTTCATAAGTGGTTACTTAATATTTTAGAGTTTCCACAGTAGTAGATTAAGCTCATTATGTCATATGTCTCCACTACTTTAATAGAATTTTTACTCAATGGATCCCCCTATAGTAGTTAAGCAAACAAGAGGCATACACTAAGGAGATCCAATCATTCCCTATCTCTTTATTTAAGCTATGGAATCTATGGTTCATCTCATTGAACATGAAATTGGCTTGGGAAATTAGAAACCAATTTGTGTAAGAGGAACTAACGTAAAGCCACCCCACTTTTTGCTATTATTTGAAGCTTTAATTAACTCGGTTAACTAGCATTCCTAACACCCCTAGAACTTTTCTCCAATTGTTAAGATTACACATAAACTAAAATCTACGATATTCCTTTAAATACCAATCTTACTTTAAAAGAGACTATATATGTGCTATTGAGGATTAAAGAGTTGAAATGTTTTAAAAAGCATTTATTTTCTCATTAGATTAGTGTTCAAAGATAAAGTTCACTCAATTAACTTCAGCTTTAAATAGGGTTACCTAGTAAATTATTAGGATGGAAAGGGAATACAATATCTGTATGAAATTAAATCAATAATTCAAAGGAAATTCCAAGTAAATTAAAATTTTGGAGAATTGAATTACTAAACTATTTTTAAGTAAAATTCAATTACAAGGGCAAATAGGCAAATGGCTAATTAAGATATTCCTGCAAGAGGTAATAAGTTGAATTACCTTGCCCTCGCATGTAAAATAAGGAGTAAGGGCATTCAAGTACTTCACAATATGATTCTAAAATAAGAGGATTCTAAAATCATCCATTCCCTCCTTCTCTTGCTTTCTCTCACACCATTCCCTCTCTCTCTCTCACGTCTCCACCCTCTCACTGTTTTAGCTCATTTTATCTTCCATCTTAGGTTCAATACAAACTCTTGAAGCTAGTTCAACTAATTAGAAGCTCAATATTCAACTAAACTTAGATAATTAGTAAGTATACTTTCTTTAAGATTTAATTCAAGTTAAATTTATTTTCTAATTGATAGAATAGTAACTTTTATTCATTTTAACCAAAGATTTTTTTTTTTTTTTTAGTGGCATGGCACTTAGTAAAGGTTATGCATTTTCATCGAACTTTTGATTTAAGGCATAATTCTTACATATGTTCAATATATTCTTTCAATCTATAGGTTTAAGTACTAATTAGATCTTAAATTTCATCTTGAATGCAAAATTGAGGGTAAAAGTGGGTATATGGAGTAGTAATGGATATTTAAAGAGTGACTTGATTTGAAGAAAGGATTTTTTAAGATAAGATTTCGCAAGCAAGGTAAGATTCAATGAATCTTAAGTTTAATTTGGAGACTATATGATGAATTGATGAAATGAAGTGATAATTGTGATTGGAGATTAGAAATTGGGTGTTAAATGGAATGGATGTTGGTGCCATTAGTATGTATGTGGAGTTCTTGGAACTTAATTGATGATTCATGTTATAAGTGCTATGAATCTATATTAATTTACAACTTTAAGCATGTTTAATTGGAGTTTGAGTAAATTGACATGTTAATTTGGATGTAAGGGTGATGTTACCATATGTACATGTATAAATGGGTATTTAGCTTGGTTTCCAGGGTTGATTTAATGATTCTAGTGTTATGTTTAAATGGAGTTTAAGTGAATTGACATGTCAATTTATATATGTACAAATGGGTATTTGATTTGGTTTTGGGTGTTTATTTGATGATTTTAGAGTTAGGGGAAGTTAATCTATAATATATGGTGTATTAAATAATGTTTGTATGGTGTTAGAAAATTAGAAATGTTTGAGGATTGATTCCTAATGTTGCCACCACCTATTTATGTTGGTAAGTATAAGCTTGTGTCTCTTGAGTTAGTTTAATGATATATGAGCTAATTTAGGTGTTTGAGGATTAATTAAATGAGGATAAGTAAGTGGAATTACATGTTTTAGATACACATGGTTGGGACGTGAAGCATGTATAGAGTTAAAGCATAATTTTGATTGACTTCATGTTATTAATAGTAAATGATGTAAATATTGATGATATGTTTACTATATGCTTTCAATCTATAGGTTCAAGTACTAATTAGAGCTTGAATTTCATCTTAAATGCAAGACTTCGAGTGAAAGTGGGTATTTAGAGTAGTAATGATATCTAAAGAGTGATTTGGGTTGGAGTAAGGTATCTTGAAGATAAGAGCTCTCAAATAATTTAAGATTCTATGACTCTTAAAGTTAATTTAGAGATTAGATGATGAATTTGATGAAATGAAGTGTTAACTATTATTGAAGATTGACAATCAGATGTTAACTGGAATGAATGTTAGCACCATAGGTATGTACATGGAGTTTTTGGAATTTGATTGATGATTCATGTTATAAGTGCAATGAATCAATGTTAATTTATGAGTTTGAACATGTATAATTGGAGTTTGAGTGAATTGACATGTTAATTTAGGTGTTAGGATGATGGAATCACATGTATATGTACAAATAGTTATTTGATTTGGTTTTGGATGGTGATTTAATAATTCTAGTATTAGGTTATATTAATCTATAATATATGGCGTATCAAATAATGTCTGGATGGTATTTAGATAACAAAAAATGTTGGAAGATTGATTGCTATTATAGTCACCACCTATATATATGTTGATGAGTATAGGTTGTGTCTCTTGTGTTAGTTTGATAATATATGAGCTAATTTAGGTGTTTGATGATATATTGTATATACTTAAATAAGTGGAATTATATGTTTTAGGTATAGATGGTTAGGACATAGAGCATGTGTGGATTTAGAATGGAATTTTGATTGATTTCATGTTATTGATGATATCTTTAGAATTGATTGGAGTTTTTTTTTTTTTTTTTTTTGCCAATAGAGTAAAGTAAATTTACAAATGAAGTGAGTTGAGTACATCAATTATCTCATATAACAATCGGAAGGAAATAGAACTTGAAAAACAATCAAATGACAAAATCTCTTCTAAAGGAAGTAGAGGGTTGACAAACCAATCATGCGACCAAAACTCTAAGCTTGCATTTTTGGCAATCCAATCTATTGCTTTATTTGCCTCCCAATTGACTAATGAGAACTTTGCTATTGTGAAGTTAGGCAGAAATATTATTATGCTAGTCACATATGTAAACAAGTGCTAAAGAATATCTCTAGTGAAAATCAAAGCTTTAAACACTTTTACACAATCAACTTTAAAGATATCATCTTCCCAATTGCTTCGTTTTACAACTTTTACTACTTCAAAAAAACCAAATACATATATTGTTTCTACTAAGCTTGCAACTAACTTAATGTTAATGCCACCATAAATTTTGCTTAAAGAATTTCAAGTAAGGACACCAATAGCTGCTTCTTTTGTTCTAGGGTTAAAAGCACCATCAATATTTCTGTTGCTGCTATAAAGGTAAGATATATAGGGTTAAAAGGTAAATATGTAGGGTTAAAAGCATCATCAATATCTTTTCCATACAACATTAGCCCCCTCTATATAGATAAGATAATTTCTGTTGCTGCTATAATCATCCCTTTCAACTTGTAGATGCCCCTACTATAATACAAAATCATCACTTGCTAAATTACCAATGGGATTTTAATCCTACGACATACTTCTCTATGCCGCCTAGTTAAATTGCATGCTAACTAAAAACATTGCCAATCTCACTCAATGCCCTCTTACAATAATCAATCACATTCCCCATGTCTAGCCTCTTTACATTAAACACATCCTCACTGCAAGCCTTCCACATAAACTAGACTTTGCATATTCTTGTAAAAAGAAAATTAAGTTTCTTTTTACTACTAGCGACTCCATCCCAGCAACTAGAAATCAATCTATCAATAGTAGCAATCTTTCTAGCATTAATTCTAAAACCAAAGGTAGCAAACCAAATCGGTTTTGTCCATGCACAACATAATAGTAAATGTTCTATGGTCTCATCACATGAACAAAATGTGTAAGTAACAAAACTCAAAATACCTATTTTCATCATATTACATTATGTCAAAATTGTGCAATGTAAAACCTATTAAATGAAATGTTTCACTCTAGATAAACATGAAGATTACCATACCCAGATCTATAACTTCCCATCAATTTGATGCAATGAAGATGCACACAAGCTAGCAATAAAAGATCTACACCTAATGTAACTATATATTGATTCCATAGTGTAAACACCCCATTTTTGCCCTAATGATCAATAATAATCAATTTTCAATTTTTTTCATTTTTTTTCTAATTTAGCAAAAATAGAAAAAAAATTCAAAAAATAAAATAAATAGGAAAAATATATCAATTTTGGAAAATAATTGCAGAAATGGCAATAAAAAGGATTAAATAATTTTTAAAAATTATTGGAATTTCAAAAAAAAAAATACAAAAAATAAAAAAATCGCATTACATATATGCAAATTGCGAAAATAAAAAAATTGAGTAAGTGGGCTAACCCAGCTAGTTCGGACCATGGCCTAAGGCGCGTGGGGGAGGGCTCGATCAGGGGTTCGAAATGCAGGGGAAGCAAATTCCGCGTTTTGCAATTTTTCTTCATCGCCTGGGACACGTGGCAGCAGCTGATTGGCTGGAGCGAACGCACGCGCCGGGCGCGTGATTGTCTTCAACCTTCTTTCGAGATCGCCGGCGAGGAGAAAAATCCGAATTTTAGCCGTTTTAATTCGATTTTTTGCACAAATCCAACAGATCTTCAATAGAAATAAGATAAACATCATCCAATTGGAATCAAATCGTAACAAATCAATGGATTTGCACAAATCGGAGATGGGTTTTTAACTGCAAATCCAATTTGCTTCAATCGGTGGAAATCCGAGCTTATCCAGCTCGATTTCTTACATCTATAAATAGAGGATGAAGTGGAGAGGTAGAAGGACGGATCAAAAGTGAGGAAAAGAGAGAAAAAAGAGAGAATTGAAGCCTCGCTGGAGTTCTTCAACCCACGACCACCGATCAAGCGTTGAGCAGCCATCAGGAGGTGTTTCTGAAGCAAACCACCACCACAGTTGAGTTCCCCACCCCCGAAAACCTAGGAATCGACACCTTAACCGCTTCGGAAGGCCACCGGAACGCCGTCAACGAGCATCCCCAGCCGCCGCGTCCGATCGACCCGCGCACCGACCCGGATCTAAGTAAGTCGGATTTTTTGTATTTATTTTATTTATTTAATTATTTTATTTATTTTGAATTTATTTATTTACTTATTTTTTATTTATAATTCGAAAAATAGAAAAAATGTTAGAAATTAGATTTTTTTTTTAGGATTTAATTTAAGATGAATGATAAAAATAAAAATATGAATATGAATTATAATAATAAATAATAAAAATGTAAAAATTTATAAAGAAAATAATAAAAATATTAGAAAAAGATTAATAATAAAGATTTAGATTTTAGAATATGATAGATAAATAATGTAGGAGAAAATTCTTCAATAAAAAATAATAAAAATTATGAAAATTAATAAAAATTGTAAAAATTGATAAAAAATTATAATAGTATAAATGAGTTGAAAAATAGAGAAATGAAATTTTTATCACTTAAAAAATTATTTTCTTAAATAAATCCAAAATTGGTTTTTCCTTAAAATATCATTTTCAAAAATCAAATTATCAAGCTTAAACTTAGATTTTTTTTCCTAAAATGGTAAAAACATAAATCAAAAGAAATTTCACAATTAAAATTCACAAACACATTAAAGTTTTTCAGGAAAAGCGAACTACGGCAAGTTTGATCCTGAATAGTAGGTACGTAGGAACCCATTTGGGGCAATCCTAAAAAGGAATAAAAATCATTTTCTTAGAATAATTCATCCAAAAACACAATAAAAGATAATAAAAAAAGTAAATAAAAGACATTTCTAGATAAGGTTAAGATTTTAGGAGATTAAGGTGGTAACCTTAGGGTTTTAATAGGTTAGCCTCCAAACTCAGAAACTCTGGTTTTCCCTTTCCTCTTTTCACAAAAAATGAAAAAGGAAATCACGACAACTAGTGGTCTAAATTGGGATTAATCTGCTCAATTAGTCCTAATTCAGTCTTTCCCAACTACAGTTGGGTGGCGACTCCAAAATAAAACGAAATTCTTAACTCAAGTCAAGGATCTACATTAGATAAGCATAGGGTCTAGTATAGATCGAATTAGGAATGGTAAATAAAAAATTAGACTCGACAGGATGGCGACTCCACTGGGGAAGAAAATTCTCTAGTAGGCTAGCCACCTGGATCTCCTCGAATTGCTCCTTTCTAAGAAATTTCTTTTGATTTGTTGCTAACCTTTTAGGGATTTAGCTAAAGATTAGGATTCAATTATTTACTTTAGTTATTGAGTCTGCATGCATACAATTGTGTGAGTAGATACGGTCAAACCTAAGCCGTCTTAGGACCCTAAGACGGGGGGCTATTGTGTAGGTTTCAGGCGAAGTGATATGATCACCGTTCGGGACTGATTAGGCTACCCCACCCAATGCTTCGATATGGCTTGAGATCCATTTCCCCGAGAATGCGGGAGGCCATAGAGCTTGGGGACCTGTTAGAACCTACCTATTCGCATACATAAACGTCATGGGCTGATAATTAATGGTGATGTAATATTTTTTGTTCATGGAGTTCAGATCTATTTCCCTATAATGTTATCATAGTTCTGGTTGTAATTAGGAAATTTCTGTTGTAATAGATGGCTAGTGCCGCAATTGGCCGCCTCCTCTACAAAGAAATCCGAGTGTACAAACCTCTGGATCCGAAATTGGTACTGGACCATTGGTTCACCCTATACAACCCAGAGGAGCAGGCCTTCATTCAGTAGAAAACAGAGCCCATCCTCTCACTAATAAAGATGGAAATGAACTTACCCTTGGTACGGGCCATCTATGGGAAATAGAGCCTGCGGCTTTCTTCATTGGGCCACGCGAGATCACTTCCACTTAAGACCCAAGCCAGAGTCAAGGAATTGGAAGCCGTCATCAATGGGAAACCTGAGTCTACGTAGCAGAAGACCAAAAGAATTAGAAAATAAATCTGTTGTACTTTTTCATTTCTTTTTTTCAAAGTATTGAACTCCAAGTTTCCAATATTAATAAAAATAAAGTTTCAGTATTATGTCATCAATCAATTGTTGGCCCCCTTACTTAGCATACGTGTGACACATGCATCGCATTTTCATGCATACATCATACTAAAGAAAACTGCATGCCAGGTGTCAAAGATAGCTCCCAAACAACCGAATCTTCCCAGAAACCCAATCTGGACGCATTCAAGAACCAGAATGGCAAACAGTGGCAATAACGGTGACATTAAGATACGTTGTCCACCCCTCCAACAATCATTCAAACAAGCAACTACCATTCAAGAGCCAAGGATAAGCGAAGATGACGTCAGCAATGGGAGCCCAACCCCACGCACATCCAAATAGCATCCAGCTCTCAATAATTAGTTCTGTTATCCTATTGATAGCTCTAGGTCAGCTCAAGGATAGAGAACGATTGTTAAACAATTTTTATTGAGAATTCTTTATAATTTAACAAATTACAGTTTGTCTTACTTATATACATCTGCTTTCATTTTACTTCACCTAGATCTCCTACCATCGAACATCAGGGACATTTCGCGCAGGTAGGAAATAAAAACGCTGATATCGTTTCCAACGCTGCTGGGTCAGTTGTTGGAGGTGATATCCGTGACCACGAAATAATACAAGAAAATTGGCAAAAACATGAACAAAGCGGAATTCCAATCAACAAGCCGATGGAGATAGTAAATCTAGGAAGCAGTGAAAAACCTAAAAACCTCAAAATCGGGACCAGTTTAAATGCCGAGCAAAAGTGCGAAATGACTGAGCTGTTGACTGAATATGCAGATGTGTTCGCCTGGTCATATGGTGACATGCCAAGACTGGACAAATCAATAGTGGTTCATAGGCTTCCCACAAGGGAAGATGTCAAACCTAAAAAACAGAAATTGAAAAGATTTAGGCCTGACATATTACTAAAGATCAAAAAAAAAGTCAAGAAACTGCTAGAAGTAAGGTTCATCGAAGTGTCCGATTACCTAGAATGGGTAGCAAATATAGTCCCCGTTATGAAAAAGAATGGAAAAGTATGTGTATGCATAGACTTCCGGGACTTAAACCAAGCTACGCCAAAGGATAACTTCCCCCTATCTCACATTGATGTTCTGGTAAACAACACTACAGGAAACCATCTTTTCTCGTTCATGGACGGTTTCTCAGGATATAATCAAATAAAAATGGCTGAAGAAGATAAAACCAAAATGACTTTCATCACAACATGGGGAACTTTCTGTTACAAAGTCATGCCCTTTGGTTTGAAAAATGCCGGGGCAACATATCAGAGAGCCATGGTCGTGATACTTCATGACATGATGCATCGAGAAGTCGAAGTATACATTGACGATATGATAGCTAAGTCTAAAGAAGAAGAGAGTCATACAGATATCCTGAGGAAACTGTTTAAACGATTGAGGAAATTCCAGCTCAAGTTAAATCCGGAGAAGTGCACTTTCGGGGTCACAACGGGCAAATTGTTAGGGTTTGTCATAAGCCAGGAAGGCATTAAAATTGACCCTGATAAAGTAAAGTCTATATTAGAGCTACCTTCTCCACGCACTGTCAAAGAAGTAAGAAGTTTGCTGGGAAGGTTAAATTACATAGCTCGTTTTATCTCATAGCTCACAGATAAGTGCCGGCCACTATTCCATCTGTTGAAAAAGAATGTCGCAGTAGAATGGGATGACGAATGCGAAGAAGCATTCAGGATAATCAAAGACTATCTCATAAAACCTCTAGTCTTGATAGTCCCGAAGCAAGGGTAGCCCTTATTCTTATACCTCACGATACTCCCTGAATCCATGGGATGCGTGTTGGGGCAAAAAGATGAAGAGGGAAGAGAGCGTTCCATATATTATTTGAGCAAGAAATTCACAGACGGGGAACAGAGGTATTCAGAAGTAGAGAGGACTTGCTGTGCTCTAATTTGGATCATGCACCGATTGAGGCAGTATACCCTTTACTATCATATTGAGCTGCTGACAAGACATGATCCTTTGAAGTACTTGGTAGAGAAACCCGTATTGATAGGGAGAATCTCCAAATGGCAAATGCTCTTATCGGAGTTTGATATTACATACATAAATCAAAACTCAATGAAAGGGCAATCTTTAGCTGACCAATTGGCATAACACCCTGTCGAGGGAGATTCCCAAGAATTACAAGCCCAATTCCCTGATGAAAATATATTAACAGTGGAAGGTACACCGGTAGAAAACCGTGAAATAGAGCTGAACCCCAGGTGGAAGATGTTCTTCGATGGAGCTGCCAATGTATTCGGTTGTGGGATAGGGGCAATGTTGATATCCCCAAACGGAACACAATTCCCTGCAGCAACAAGACTCACATTTCCATATACCAATAATATCGCGGAATATGAGGCATGCATCCTCGGCCTCAAAATGGCTTGCCAAATGGAAATCCGTGAATTAGAAGTATACGAAGATTCATCACTTATCATACTACAAACAAGAGGGGAATATAAGACCAAAGACCCCAAACTGGTACCATACCACCAGTATTTGACAGAGCTAATCGAAGAATTTGAAGCAATCACCTTCACATACATCCCAAGAACTCAGAATCAGTTCGCAGATGCACTCGCCACACTAGCATCTATGATCCAGATAAAAGGGAGAGCCGAAGTCCAGTCGATGAAAATAGACATCGAAAATCGGCCCGCCTACTGTTTAGCAATTGAAAAAGCATAAGATGACAAGCCCTGATATCACGACATCAAAACTTTTCTCCAAGAAAGCAAATACCCTGAAATGGCTAGCAAGAATGACCAAAGAACACTCAGAAGGTTAGCAATTCGTTTCTTATTAAGTGGGTCTATACTTTATGAAAGGTCACCTGATACCACCTTGCTAAGATGTGTGGATAAAAATGATGCATACGAACTGATGAAAGAAGTACATGAAGGGGTATGTGGACCTCATATGAACGGCTACATGTTGGCTCGAAAAATCATGAGGTTAGGATACTATTAGCTAACCATGGAATCAGATTGCATAAAACATGTCAAGCACTGTCATTTGTGTCAAGTGTACGCAAACCAGATAAATGCTCCGCCCCACAAGTTGCACTCATTGTCAGCACCATGGCCTTTCTCCATGTGGGGAATCGACATAATCGACCCAATCACTCTGACAGCATCCAATGGCCACAGGTTTATATTGGTAGCAATTGATTATTTCACCAAGTGGGTAGAAGCTTCATCATATGCCAATGTTACCAAAGGGGTAATAGTCCGTTTCTTGAAAAGGGACATAATAGCTCAATATGGAGTTCCTGAGTCAATCATCACCGACAACAGTACCTATCTTAATAACAAGTCGATGACAGGTTTATGTCAATAATTCCACATAAACCATAGAAATTTAACTCCCTACCGACCTCAGATGAATGGGGCAGTAGAAGTAGCTAACAAGAATATCAAAAAGATCATCGAAAAAATGACAACCACTTACAAAGACTAGCACGAGATGTTGCCGTTTGCTCTCATGGCTTATAGGACCTCGATAAGAACATCCATTAGAGCTACACCATATTCATTGGTATATGGTACTGAGGCAGTGCTACCAATCGAGGTCGAAATACCATCATTCAGAATTCTGTCAGAAACTCAATTAACTGAATCAGACTGGGTGAAGAAGAGGCTTGATCAACTGAATCTGATTGATGAAAAAAGACTCACTGCACTATGTCATGGCCAGTGTAACCAACAAAGGATGGCCCGAGCATTTAACAAGAAAATGTGGCCTCGATACTTTAAAGAAGGGGATCTGGTGCTAAGGAAGGTTCTCCCGAATGCCCAAGACTCTAGAGGAAAATTTGCCCCAAATTATGAGGGTCCATATGTGGTAAAAAAGGCATTGTCAGGAGGAGCTCTGATATTAACTCAAATGGATGGTCCAGAATTAAGAGACCCCATCAATGCAGATGCCGTTAAGATATACTATCCTTAAGCAAGGGAATTGAAATTTTGCCAATGTTTATGAAAGCCAATATTCGAATACAAATTTCGTTGAGTCCAATTTTCATTTTTTACAAGCAAAGTTAATGTCTCTGAATAGTCAATAATTCCAACCAATTCCAATTACAACAAACATTCCTAAACACATTACCCATCACTTCATCAATGAATGATAATGAATCTCAATAAATTTTGTAATATAATTCTATCTACTTTTGAGCATTAAAACCTGGTGCATTAGTAGAATAACACTACCGCCAAAAGAGCCATGCGCACAAGAAAGGAAGCACATCAAGATCTTCGACCCTGTGTTAAAGCAAGAGTGGGCAAAGTAGGAGCGAACCAGCACGAAAATTCGGTTGTTTGGTTGCTATCCACGATAAATTGGTGAACATATTAAAACGAGTAACAATCATCCACATATCATGAAAACATCAAATCATTTAGCTCAGTCAGTAGAAACATACTCAAAAGCATAAGATTAGTCAACCCACAATAGGGCACTTGTCTAAACATCCCCTGGAAAAGGTTAGTCAGCCCGTAATGGGGCACTTTCCTAAATATCCTCTCTTAAGGTCAGCCTATAAGGGCACCTTTCGAGACATTTCTTCCTGTCATAGGTTAGTCAACCCATAGAGGGGCACTTCCCTAAACATTCTCTCTTAAGGTCAGCCCATAAAGGCACTTTTTGAGATGTTTCTCCCTATAGGTTAGTCAACCCACAATGGGGCACTTTCCTAAATGTCTCGTCTCAAAGTCAGCCCATAAGGGTACCTTTCGAGACATTTCTTCCCCAGGGTCGTGAGTTTAAGAAGACACTTCCCGCTATAGGTTAGTCAGCCCACAATAGGGCACTTTCCTAAACACACCTTCAAAAACGTCAGCCTATAAGGGCACCTTTCAAGACATTTCTTCCTGTCATAGGTTAGTCAGCCCATAGAGGGGCACTTCCCTAAACATTCTCTCTTAGGGTCAGCCCATAAGGGCACTTTTTGAGACGTTTCTCCCCATAGGTTAGTCAGCCCACAATGGGGCACTTTCCTAAATGTCTCGTCTCAAAGTTAGCCGATAGGGGTACCTTTCGAGACATTTCTTCCCCAGGGTCGTGAGTCTAAGAAGACACTTCCCGCTATAGGTTAGTCAGCCCACAATGGGGCACTTTCCCAAACACACCTTAAAAAACGTCAGCCTATAAGGGCACCTTTCGAGACATTTCTTACTGTCATAGGTTAATCAGCCCATAGAGGGGCACTTCCCTAAACATTCTCACTTAGGGTCAGCCCATAAGGGCACTTTTTGAGACGTTTCTCCCCATAGGTTAGTCAGCCCACAATGGGGCACTTTCCTAAATGTCTCGTCTCAAGGTCAGCCCATAGGGGTACCTTTCGAGACATTTCTTCCCCAGGGTCGTGAGTCTAAGAAGACACTTCCCGCTATAGGTTAGTCAGCCCACAATGGGGCACTTTCCCAAACACACCTTAAAAAAGTCAGCCTATAAGGGCACCTTTCGAGACATTTCTTCCTGTCATAGGTTAGTCAACCCATAGAGGGGCACTTCCTTAAACATTCTCTCTTAGGGTCAGCCCATAAGGGCACTTTTTGAGACGTTTCTCCCCATAGGTTAGTCAGCCCACAATGGGGCACTTTCCTCAATGTCTCGTCTCAAGGTCAGCCTATAGGGGTACCTTTCGAGACATTTCTTCCCCAGGTCGGGAGTCTAAGAAGACACTTCCCGCTATAAGTTAGTCAGCCCACAATAGGGCACTTTCCCAAACACACCTTCAAAAAGTCAGCCTATAGAGGCACCTTTTTTAGGCATGTCCTCTAGCTATAGGTTAGTTAGCCCGCGAAGGGGCACTTTCCTAAACATCTTTGCCTAAAGTTAGCTCCTAGGAGCACTTTTGAAGCTATCGATAAGTTAGCTCAGAGGAGCACTTTTCGAATCTATCGATAAGTTAGCTTAGAGGAGTACTTTTTCGAATCTATCGATTAGTTAGCTCAGAGAAGCACTTTTCGAATTGATCAGTTAGCTCAGAGGAGCACTATTCGAATCCATCGATAAGTTAGCTCAGAGGAGCACTTTTCGAATCTATCGATAAGTTAGCTCAGAGGAGTTGGAGGGATGTTAGATAGAATCTACAAAAGAGTAAGAATATAGATATGGGGCAAGGTAATGCCAACAAACTTGTTGATTATAGAGATGGTGGAGTTTGATATAATCTTGGGAGTCAATTGGTTGTCAGAATACCACGCTACCATTGATTGCCATAACATGGTGGTACACTTCAACACACCTAGATGGGATTCCTTTGAGTTTAAACTGGAAGCACATAAACTAACAAGATTACCTACTTATGAGTTGTGAGGAAAGAGTATGTCAACTACTATGACAACTAAGCCTAGTGGAGTAATGAAATTGGAGATGGCATTAGTAGTGAAGGAATGTCTAAATGCCTTTCTAGAAAACTTTCTTAGTTTACCTACAGCCAAGGAGATCGAGTTTAGCATTGATTTGGTATAAGGTATTGTACCCATATCAAAACCAATATACTATATGACACCAATTAAGTTAGAAGAACTGAAGAAACAATTACAGGATCTGTAAGATAAAGGTTTCACAAGACCCAGTACATCTCCCTAAGATATGTTGGTCCTTTTTATCAAGAAGAAGGATGGAAGCATAAGACTATGCATTGACTATAGAGAACCGAACTATGCCACCATCAAGAACAAGTATCCTCTCTTAAGATAGATAACCTATTTGATTAGTTACCAGGAACTTAGGCATTCTCTAAGATTGACTTGAGATCATAATACCACCAATTGAGGATTAAGGAAAGAGATATCCAAAAGACAACCATCAGAACCCGATATAGTCATTTTGAATTTTTGGTGATGCTTTTTAGGTTGACCAATGCACTTGTAGCTTTTATAGACTTAATGAACAAGGTGTTAAAAGACTTCATGGATAAGTTTATGATCATCTTTATAGAAGATATTTTGATATATTCCAAGAGCAATGAGTAGCATGAAGAACATTTAAAGTTAGTGTTGGACAAGTTGCAAGTAGAGAGACTACATGCCAAATTCAAGAAATGTGAATTCTAGTTAAAGTAGGTAGTTTCCTTAGGTCATGTGGTTAACAAAGATGGAATCTCAATAGACTTAGGAAGGTGAGAGTAGTAGTAGACTGGCCCAAACCAAAAATAGTAACAAACACAAGAAGCTTCCTAGGTTTAATGGGTTACTACAAAAGATTTATAGAAAGATTTTCTAAGATAACAACTCCTCTCACTAGATTAACGCAAAAGAAGGTGAAGTTTGAGTAGGATGATAAATGTGAAGTTAGTTTCTAGAAACTCAACGAAAAGCTTGTCTCAGCACCAATTCTAGACTACCAAAGAGTAGGGAAGAATTCACTATTTATAGTGATGCCTCAACCTAAGGGCTGGATTGTGTTTTGATGCAAGTTGGGCAAGTCATAGCATATGCATCCTAATAACTGAAACCATATGAGAAGAATTACCTAACACATGACTTAAAGTCAGTGATAATGGTAGTAGCATTAAAACTATAGAGACACTACTTGTATGGGGAGAAATGCAAGATTTTTCCTTACTATAGAAGCTTAAAATATATCTTCACACAAAAGGAGCTAAATATGCGCTAGAGGAGATAGCTGGAATTGATTAAAGATTTTGACTTAGAAACCTAGTACCATTCAGGAAAAGCCAATGCGGTGGCAAATGCCCTTAATAAGAAGAAACAAGGTAATCTTGGTACTCCAATTCACAACGAAAATTGTTAGATGACATGTGTAGACTAGAACTGAATATTTTAACTCAAGAAGTTGGAGCAAAGATGGCCACTTTATGCATACAACCAACCCTAATGGATAGAATTAAGACTGCTTAAATAGAGGATGTGGACATTCAAGAAATCAAGAGCAGATTAAAACAAAGCAAGGCTCCAAAATTTAATATTGACCTAGATTGGATCTTAAGATTTGGAATATGATTGTGTGTGCTAGGGAATATAGAGTTGAAGAAAGAAATCATGAAAGAGGCACACTATTCTGCTTATACAATCCATCTCGAAAGCACTAAGATGTATAAAGACTTGAAGAGTCACTATTAGTAGAAGAATATGAAACAAGAAACAATTGAATATATAGCAAGGTGTCTCACTTGTTAATAGATCTAAATTGAAAATCAGAGGCCAATGGAAGAATTACAGCCCCTCCTAGTACTTAAGTGAAAATGGAAACATGTGATGATGGATTTTCTTACAACCTTCCCAAGAACTAAAGAGAAACAAGATGCAATATGGGTGATAATAGACCAGCTAACTAAGTATACTCACTTTTTGCCTATTAAAGTGGGATACAAGCTGAAATTGGCTAAAATGTATATATAAGAGATTTTAAGGTTACATGGAGTGCTAGTAACAATAACCTTTAATAGAGATACATGGTTTGCAAGTAAATTTTAGAATAGATTATGTAAAGCCTTAGGCACAAAACTACAATTTAGTACTATGTTCCACCCTCTGACAAATAGATAATCTAAGAGGATCATCTAGATCCTAAAGGATTTGCTTAGAGCCTATGTGCTAGACTTTAGAGGTAACTGGAATGAGTACATACCTTTGATTGAGTTTGCTTACAACAATAGCTATCAAGCAACCATCGAAATGGCTCCTTATAAAGCTCTATATGGAAGAAAATGCAAATCCCCGTTGCATTAAGATGAAGTGGGGGAAAGATAAATGTTAGGACCAGAATTAGTCCAAGAGGCTATGGATAAGGTAAAACTAATAAGATAGAGAATACAGACAACTCAAAGCCGAGAAAAGAGCTACATTGATAAGAGATAATGCCCCTTAGAATTCCAAGTAGGAAATAAGATACTGTTAAAAGTATCCCCCACTAAAGGGTTGACTAAGTTTGGTCAAAGAGGAAAGTTAAGCCTAAGATATGTAAGCTCATTTGAAATTCTAAAAAGAGTTGGTACTGTTGCTTATAAGTTGGCTCTACCACAAAGTTTAATTGGGATATATGATGCATTTCATGTATCAATGTTGAGAAAGTTTGTACCAAATCTGGTTCAAATAGTGGCTTTGAAACCTTTAAATGTGTAGCCAAATTTATCCTCTATTGAAAAATCGATAAGAATTGTGAACATCAGGGAATAAGTGTTAAGGTGGAGAGTAAATCCCTACATCAAGGTATAATGGAGAAGTCAAACCAAACATGAAGCGATGTAAGAACTAGAAGAAGATATGCAAAGGAAATATCCAAAACCTTTTTCTAGATTCAGGTAACTTTTGATGACGAAAACTTTTATAAGGGAGGAGAATGTAAAATACACATTTAATATATATATTTATTAAATATTATTACAATATGAAACCAAGTTAAATATGTAATTATTATAAAGACACAAGGGCAATTTGGTCTTTTCATGATTAAGATGTATAAACCCCATTTAACCTTAGTGATCCCTTTTTACCATTTACGCATTAGCAAAAAAGAGACGTTCTTAGAAACCCTCAAGCTAACCTAGTTTACAGCCACCAAAATCAATTCAGTTACATTAGTTAAGGGTTTTAATAATCACAATGCTTGTTCTTGATAATGGAACTGTAGATTTAATTAATATATATCACATGTTATTAGAATTCAAAACAAGGAGTGAGACAAAACGAGCATGGAATCAAGTGATTTGAGGGTTTGAATCACAAATTGAGAAAAGTAAGTACATCAATCTATATAACGTAATAGATTAACAAATTTTTAAGATTCAATTAGACTTAGGATCATAGAAATTAGGTTGAGGAACAAGTTAAAGAAGAGGAAAAGCAATTTATATGGAACGGTGTGGTATACAGTTAGGTACACGCCGGTGTAGAAACGCAAATTGTATAAAAAAGGGTATATGGACAAAGGACAAACCCATGTACTTAGGCATATCAAATTATGGAAATTCATAGAAAGGTACATGGCCAAATATATGATCATGTACCTAGGTGTGCTAAAATAACAAAAGTTCATAGAAAGATGTATGGCTACAATACACGATCGTATACCCAACCATGCTAAAGTACACAGCCCAATGCATGATCGTATACCTAGAGAAATTGTTTTACTTGATTTATTTTCTCCCCATTCGAATTTTTGTTCAAGCTAAACACTTAGTATAACCCTAGAATTTCTAACAGAGTAAAAGAAGAAATCCTATACATATTAAGTGAGCAAAATTGAGTAACTTAAATGATACCTAGAATAGTACTAAGAATAAATTCTTTACATTTTGACATATTATAGTTTAGCAGTTAGACAAGGACAAGTAGTGCATAAGAACACTTCTCTAAGTACATGTAATCTTTGTTGTTACTTGTGATTATCAAGATAGTTGTGAAACTGAAATAACTTATAATGGATTAGATTAAGTTGCTTGTTGGTTGTGCTTAGCTCAACCTAGGGGGCCATAGTAGCAAATCCTTAGGGGGTACCCCAATAATCCCCGTGTGATGTTGTCTCTAGGGGAGTCATGCATGGAAATGATCTATTGGCTTATAGTGGCAATTCCCAACATCATACTATGTATTAAATATCTATATGTGGTTTGGTAAGGTCATAAGTGTCCTACTATTGTTCTGTGGACTAAATTAAATAATAACTTGCCGTATGATTTTTGATATTTGCATTGATGTATGTGACTCAACTTATGCATAATCATGTATGTGTGTTTGTGGGTTATATGTACTAGCTGTTAGCTCACCCCTTGGGGATAATTTTTCTAGATGCAGGCATAGATAAACATACTTCCTATGATGATGACTGAGGGACATATATGCGAGATGGAGATGACGTAGATTATTTTTACTACTATGACGACTAAGTAAAGATTTTCATTTGAAGCCATTGAAACAGTGATGGGACTTATTTAGATTTTAGGGAATTTGAGTATTTTTAATAGTTGTCATTCAAAGTATTTTGAATTTATGTATCAAGAGCTCTTTGAAGAAGTGTGCAAATTGTGAATGGGATTTTAATTAAGTCATTTGTTTATATTGTTAAATGTTATCTTAACTGTGATTTACAAGAAAAACAGATTTTGTGATATAGAATTATTAAGAGCCTTAACATGTCTTTACCTTGTAAGGATATGTGATGGGTCATAGCATCTCAATAGCATCCTAGGTTCTAGGGCATTACACTGGGGTTAAGGAAATAAATGCCTTTAAGCATTTCAACCCAAAAGGTATCTAGATTTAAGTGTACTCTCCATGTAAGCTTTATTAACAAGGCCAAGTTAAAATTTTTAAGATCTTTGAATCCTAGACCACTTTTACCTTTGGGCAAAGTCACCTTTTCCTAGCTTAACCAATGCACTTTCCTATCTCCATTCACTTTCTCTCACCAATATTTATCAATCATAGTATTAACCTCTTTACACCACTTAAGAGGGAACTTAAAGCAACTTGTAAAATTGTTGGAAATGGCTTTTACAAGGCTTCCAATTTATTCCTTCCCCATAATATCGGTAATTCAAGATACTTTCCTTAGTTGGTTGACCTTAGAACTCCCAAAATATCGTAGACCTCATTCATCCTTTTTAGATATGCATTTTTGCTAGAGAAGACAGTAGACATTTGTAAATCAATCACCAAGCTAAAGGAAATGCAATAATCCTACTAAATGTTCCTTAGTACTTGCACATATGCACCAAAAGCCTCTATAAAAAACAAAGTCATTAGCATTTAGTAATGTGATAATGTAAGGCAAGCTCATCTAATTTTAATTCTAAACAATCGATTACCTTCACCACTGATGAGAGAAGATCACTTTGTCTAAGACCTCTAGTGACTTGTAATATTTCCATTAACCAAGACTATAAGATACTGTCATGACACATTCTATCAACCATTTTACCCAAATGTTATGGAATCCAATCTTAACCAAAACTACTTTTAGAAAATCCCATTCCACCTAGTCATAAGCTTTATTCATGTCAAGTTTTAAGGCACAATATACTTTATTGCTAGATTGCTTTGTTCTAAGGAAGTGGAAAACCTCATGTGCATTAATAGTGTTATCATGAATTATATGACCTAACACAATGCACTTTTGGGTTCAAAAATGAGACTTTGAAGGATATATTTTGATCATTTAACCAAGACTCCTAATATAATCTTACAAATGAAATCACATAAACTAATTAGGTAAAAGTGTCGAACTTCTAAATTGGATGTAATCTTAGGTATAAGAACATTATTAGTAGGATTAAGAAATGAAAAAATGTTAGCTATGATGAAGAAGGATTAGATCGTATCCACCATGCTCTTACCCATATTATGCCAATAATATTGATGAAAAGCACTTCAAAAGCCATTTAGACTTGGTGCTTTAAGCGCATCTAACTAAAAAGTGACATTTCGAATCTCTTTTACTAATACCAAGCTACTTAAAGCATCGTTAATCTCACTACTGATCATAGTTGGAATAGACTCCATAACATTGCTCTAATCCCACTCTCCACCAAATTTAAATAGGTTAGCATAGAAGCTATGGAATGTATTCATGATCGTTTCCTCATCCTATATCCATCAATCATCTCCATCTCTTAATTGCAATATTTTATTTAGCTAGCGACACATAAAAGTTGAAAGAATTTGGTGTTCTTGTCTCCCTCTTTCACTTACCTTGGAACTCTATTGCCAATATAATTCTTCCCACTTCTAAAGAATCTCCAATTTATCTAACACTTACTTTCAAGTCTCGAAGGGGACCTTACACGTAAAAGTTTACCATACACTATATAGAAACCCAAGAATAACTCCCTTATTATTCTAAGACTTGCCATACAATGTACAAGGTATACTCACATCCAGTTACTCTAGGTCGAATTTACAATTTTAAGTAGTAAAAGAACAATAATTATAATAAACTCGCATTACTTCATATCATAATATAGGACATAGGTCCCACCAAATATCCATAAGATAGTAGTAAGTGCTAGCAAGATAGAAATTTTAGAGGCGGTCTAAGTATCTTCTTATATTACAAAACATAGCATAAATAAGGAGAGGCTTAATAAATAGAGTGATCTATCATGCTCTCATCTCGCTTCACTTCATCTCGATATCCCAAGTATTGACCTTTAGCATACATCAATTAGGCTCTAACCATATATTTTTCCTATAATAAAGACATACTATAAGGGTGTAAGCTGTATCTAACTTAGTGAGATATTCCTCATATTGTACCGTCAAGGAATTTCCAAACAAGTTAATTAAACGAGCATATGAATGCATGATATGCATATGAGATGCAACAACCTATATAACCATCTGAAAGTTATATATAGCAAAAATTTAATGCCCTCCATTGCCTTAATTCGAAAATAACAACCAATACATTATCTCCAGGTTCTAATCACCCTCGATAAGGTTTCTCAATTTCAAACTTTTGAAAGTTTATAGTATGATATAACTTTTGTAAATAGTAAAATAATATCAAATTTACTATATATATACACTTATATATATATGCCTAAAGGGGTGTGGATGTGGATGTAGATGGTGCACTTAGTCTCACTCACCCCTTAACGGTGAATCCTTAGACTTGGCCTCAATCAAAAGGTAGCATTTCCCAATACTCAATAGTTCTCAAAGGTCAAGAAAAGGTTACATAAGGAAGATCATGATGGGAATCCACCTTGCTGTTCCAGTAGTGGGGAAACCTGACTTAGATGCATGAGCCTAAACATCCACATATGACCAAATTTTATCTAATAATGTTTTATTTTGCACTTTAGCTAGTATATTTATTGGTTTTATAGGATTGCCAAATAATATGCACTAAGGATCAACTTGTGGGACATTCTTGGAGTCACAACCAATAGCCCATAAATTGTTCAATTGAAGTGAAGAACCGGCCACTTGAAGACCATTTGTATTTGTAATTATTGCTTATGAGAATCGGCCTTTTATTTTTGCATTTGTAATTTATCCTTTGGAAAACTAGCTACCTTAGTGGCATCTTTGTAATTTTTAGTACATTTTTACCATAATTAGAGCAAGTATAAATACTTGCTAACTAGGATTTTTAGGGAGCTTTTGACATTTTGAGAAAAAAAAACGCTATGTGCCATGAAAGTTCATCCTTTGCATGCAAAGATCTTTGTGAAATTGTGGCGAGAATCAACTTGAGAGGATTGTGAGTCATATCAATCTTACTCTTGTTGTTTACAAATTATGTTTAGTGAGTAGTATCTAAGTACAATTTGTTGGTTACTTATTTATCATGTGAATTAGGGATGTATATTTTAAATTTGATCATTTCAATTTCATATTTTCATTAGCGTGTTGTTCCATTGGAGATTATACAATTGTTTGTTCTTACATCCATTTAGTGTCTCAAAACTCGTGAATTGGATTCCAATTTGAACTGATTTTGACATGCCATTTTATTGAGAGAGTTGGTTGTTCATGCCTTGTGATTGATGTGTTTGCTATCCAATTGGTTAGGCACATCATAATTTTTGGTATCAGAGCACGGGTTTTGAGAAGGGAATTGCGTGAATTTCATTTGACATTTAGGGTTCTTGAATTTGACTTCTTGATCTAAATTGTTGAATTGAAATTGTAGTAGTTGATTGTGATTTTTGTCGCATTATATTTGTTAATTATTGAAGTGGAAGTGGAGATCTTGTAGTAGCACTTTTGTTCTTGATCTTACCATGAAGAGAAGGGAAGTAGGAGGTGTGTTTTTCCTTTGTGCTTGTTTCGAAATTAGAGATACATTCCTTGAGACAAAAGAGGAGTGAATTACTTGTTTGTGTGTTTGAAAATTGAGGATTATCGTTTACATTTCTAGATTTGCCTTGCGTGAAGAATAGGAAATTATTTGAAATTCAAACACATTCATTAAGTTTGAAGAAAGTTATTGTGTAGTATTGATTGAATGCTATTTGAATTTTGAATTATTTCTTACCATTTGTGTAGAAGTTTCATTAAGAGTAGCATTTGAACTTGTTGTGCCGTGATTGTGTGGTGAAGTGAGTATCTTGTGGATTATAGAAGGGTGCTACATGTGAGGTGTAAGTGTAGGTTATGTTTGAAGCTTACACCATGATTGAGGTGTGCATATATGGAGAAGTGAGTTTGTGTTGTGAAGGGTGTTACAACATGTAAACACCTCATTTTTGCCCTAATGATCAATAATAATCAACAATAATTAATTTCTAATTTTTTCCATTTTTTTTTCTAATTTAGCAAAAATAGGAAAAATATTCAAAAAATAAAACAAATAGGAAACATACATCAATTTTGGAAAATAATTGCAGAAATGGCAATAAAAAGGGATAAATAATTTTTACAAATTTTTGAAATTTCAAAAAATACAAAAAAATAAAAAAAAATCTCATTGCATATATGCAAATTGCGAAAATAATAAAATTGCAAAAATGGGCTAGCCCAGCTGGTCCGGACCATGGCCTAAGGCGTACGCAGGAGGGCTCGGTCAGGGGTTCAAAACGTGGGGGGAAGCAGAATCCGTGTTTTGCAAATTTTTTCTCTGCTTGGGACACGTGTCAATAGCTGATTGGCTGGAGCGAACGCACGCACTAAGCGCGTGATCCTCTTCAACCTCCATCCGAGATCGCCGGCGAGGAGAAAAATCCGAATTTTGGCCGTTTTGATTCAATTTTTTTGCACAAATCCAATAGATCTTCAACAGAAATAGGATAAACATCATCCAATTAGAATCAAATCGCAACAAATCAATGAATTTGCACAAATCGGAGATGGGTTTTTAACCGCAAATCCGATTTGCTTCAATCAGTGGAAATCCGAGCTTATCCAGCTTGATTTCTTGCACCTATAAATAGAGGATGAAGTGGAGAGGCAGAAGCACAGATCAAAAGTGAGAAAAAGAGAGAAAGGAGAGAGAAACGAAGCCTCGCCAGAGTTCTTCACTTGCGACCACCGATCAAGCGTCGAGCAGCCACCAGGAGGCGTTTCTGAAGCAAACCACCGCCACAATTGAGTTCCTCACCCCCGAAAACCTAAGAATCGACACCTCAATCGCTTCGAAAGGCCGCAAGAACGACGTCAACGAGCATCTCCAACCACCGTGTCCGATCGACCCGACCCGACCCACTTCAACCAGATTCAACTCGACCGACCCGACCCCCGCACCGATCCGGATCTAGGTAAGTCAGATTTTCCGATTTTTTGTATTTATTTTATTTATTTAGTTATTTTATTTATTTCGAATTTATTTATTTACTTATTTGTTATTTACAATTTAATAAATAGAAAAAAATATTAGAAATTAGATTATTATTTTTTTAGGATTTAATTTAAGAGGAAAAATAAAAATAATTATTATAATAATAAATAATAAAAATGTAAAAATTTATAAAGAAAATGATAAAAATATTAGAAAAGAATAATAATAAAAATTTAGATTTTAGAATAAGATAAATAAATAATGTAGGAGAAAATTCTTTAATAAAAATTAATAAAAATTTTAAAATAATAAAAATTATAAAAAGTAATGAAAATTATAAAAATTATAAAAAAATTATAAAAATTATAAAAAATCAATAAAATTTATAATAGTAGAAACGAGTTGAAAAATAGAAAAAATGGAATTTTTATCACTTAGAAAATTCATTTCCTTAAATAAATAAAAAAATGGTTTTTCCTTAAATTATCATTTTCAAAAATTAAATTATCAAGCTTAGGCTTAGATTTTTTTTAGAAAAATCCTAAAATGGTAAAAACATAAATCAGAAGAAATTTCACAATTAAAATTCACAAACACACTAAAATTTTTCAGGAAAAGCGAACTACGGCTTGTTTGATCCTGAATAGCAGGTATGTAGGCACCCATTTGGGACAACCCTAAAAAGGAATAAAAATCATTTTCTCATAATAGGTTATTCAAGAATAAAATAAAAGACAACAAAAATAAATAAAAGACATTTTGGATAAGGTTTGGATTTTAGGAGATTAGGGTGGTAACCTCAAGGTTTTAATAGGTTAGCCTCTGAACTCAGAAACTCTGGTTTTCTCCTTCCTCTTTTCACAAAAACGAAAAGAGGAAATCACGCTGACTAGTGGTCTAAATTAGGATTGATCTGCTCAATTAATCCTAATTCAATCTTTCCCAACTACAGTTGGGTGGCGACTCCAAAATAAAACGAAATTCCTAACTCAAGTCGAGGGTCTACATTAGATGAGCATAGGGTCTAATATAGATCAGATTAGGAATGGGAAATAAAAAATTAGACTCGACAAGATGGCGACTCCACTGGGGAAGCACATTCTATAGTAGGCTAGCCACCTAAATCTCCTCAAATTACTCCTTTCTGAGAAATGTTTTTTATTTGTTATATTATTGCTAACCTTTCAGGGATTTAGCTAAAGGTTAGAATTCAACTTTACTTTAGTTATTGAGTCTGCATGCATACAATTGTGTGAGTAGATACGGTCAAACCCGGGCCTTCTTAGGACCCTAAGACGGGGGGCTATTGTGTAGGTTTCGGGCGAAGTGATATGATCACCGTTCGGGACTGATTAAGCTACCCTACCCAATTCTTCGATATGGCTTGAGATCCATTTCTCCGAGAATACGGGAGGCCATAGAGCTTGGGGACCAGTTAGAACCTACCTGTTTGCATACATAACGTCATAGGCTGACAATAGATTGATGATGTAATATTTTTGTTCTATTCATGGAGTTCAGATATGTTTCCCTGTAATGTTATCATAGTTCTGGTTGTAATTAGGAAATTTCTGTTGTAACAGTGGCTAGTACCGTAGTTGACCGCCTCCTCCACAAAGAAATCCGAGTGTGCAAACCTCTGGATCCGAAATTGGTACTGGACCACTGGTTCACCCTATATAACCCAGAGGAGCAGGCCTTCATCCAGTAGAAAATAGGGCCTATGCTCTTACTAATGAAGATGGATATGAACTTGCCCTTGGTACGGGCCATGCTCCACCGGTGGGAAATAGAGCCCGCGGCTTTCTTCATCGGGCCACATGAGATTACTCCTACTCTAGAAGAGTACACCCAGCTGCTACAGGTTCCAGCACTAACCAACCAAGTCTATGTACCATATCTTGAGGCCGGGTGACAAGGATAAATTAACACTTATATTTTGTATGGGTTTTAGTTGCTTTTAAAGTAAGTTAATTATGTTTTAAAAGACTTTGGTACTTAAAGGAAAGCTATTTCAGTTTTAGGAATTAAAAGGACCTATCAAGGAAGAATGATCAACATTTGCAAGAGTCGGAGCGGATTACATGAAGAAAAGTGTCCAAAAGTGCAGCAAGAGAGATACACGGGCGTGTATTACAGGGGCAGGGTCGTGTATTGGATTTGATACACTCACAGAGGGTTACACGGCCATAATACACGGCCATGATACACGGCCGTGTATATGAAGCGAGTATGGTGCGATGTTAGCCACGCCTCAACTACACGGCCGTGTATGACAGCCGTGTAGATGATTCGACTCCGCGTTTTACAAGTTTCTTTGAAGATTTTGGTATCTTTTGACGAAAAAAAGGGGGAGAACGTGAGGGCAAAGGGGAGGAAAAAAGGGGACATTTTGGCAACTCTTTGAGGGACGAAGATTCGACTTCAACAACATTCAATCTCAAAGGGTTCTTCACATGGGTTTTATCATTTATTTGATCTGTATTTCTGAAACCATGGGTAACTAAATTTGTTTATACCTGAACTTTACGAAACTCCAATTGTCATGTAACATTGGATTTGATTGCACAATTCTTAGATAATTGAGGATCTTTGAATTTATTCATGTTATTCTTTGTGTTGTTAATTTAATGTATTGCCAACATTGAATTTACATTGATTTCTTGTAAGTTGATTGGGAAATCGCTTATTTGAATAGATCACACATGAATGAAGAGGCTCATATGCAATCTAGGGATAGAAAGCATGAGTTTCCCGTATGAGGTTAAATTAGACAATTTGATCTAATCGAGGACTTTTACGCATTAATGCAATTCTGATTATTTTTTATAAAAGAGGAATCTTTATTAAGATAATTAGGGTTAGGAGTCAATGATTTTGGGAGAAACATTAGCTTAGTGATAGAATTCCCGCGGTTCAGAGATAATCATTATCTGGTAATTGATTTTTATGAGACAAAGTTACATGATAATTAGAGGAGTAGTAAAGGAAGGGTATATTGCTGATTATTGGATTTGATAATTTTAATTCATTTTTTTTTAGTATTCTTGTCTTAACGTTTTGTTTAATTTAATTAAGAAAAATCATTCAATATTGTGCGGTTAGATAGTCGGCTTAGGGTCAGTTTTAGTACTCGCAGATCCCTAAGGGAACGATATCCATGCTTGAACTCTATACTACTTTAATCCGATAGGTGCACTTGCCTATTTGATCGTGAGAAAAGAGTGAGAGTGAAAGGATTTAATTTAATTTGTGTGACTACGATCATCAACAAGTTTTTGGCGCCATTGCCGGGGATCGGCGATATTAAGAAAGCTCAATGCTTACTAATTTAACCATTTATTCTTTTGCTATTTATCATATTCATTTTCATTTTTTTTTTTGGTAATTAACTCATTTCGGTGTTCTTTGTAGTGTATGACAAGGAGTTCATCATCAAAACTTCTTGATTTCGAGGCAGAAATGGACTAGACATTCAGAAGGAAACTAAGGAGCACTGAAGAGCAACAAGTGGGTGAGGGAGAATTATCATCGAGTGAAGGAGAAAGTTCAGTTGCTAAGGAAGAGCAACCTGTGAACAGCAGTAGAGTTAACATTAAAGCAATGGCAGACCAACGTCGGACTATGGTTGATTATTCCAGGCCAACTTTAGATAGCACTGGTTCATGTATCATAAAACCTGCAATAGAGGCTAATAACTTCAAAGTTAAAGCCTCTACAATGAATTTGATACATAACCAGTGTCAATTTGAAGGCTTACCTGATGAAGATCCCTACGCTCACATTCAAATGTTTCTAGACATCTGCGCCACTGTGAAACAGAACGGGGTAACTGATGAAGCATTGAAGTTGCAATTGTTTCCTTTCACCTTGAGGGGAAAAGCAAGGCAGTGGATAAGTTCACTGAACCGGGAATCCATTACTACGTGGGTCCAACTGGCAGAGTCTTTTCTAGACTTTTACTTTCCACCATCCAAGACTGCCAAATTGAGGAACGATATCACATCGTTCACTCAATTGGATAACGAGCCCCTTCATGAAGCCTGGATAAGGTTCAAGGATTTGCTTAGGCGGTGCCCACACCACCAAATGCCTAACTGGCTGCAAGTCTCAACTTTTTACAACGGGCTCAATTATCCGACGTGACAAACCATCAATGCCGCTACTGGTGGTACACTTAATGTGAAGACTCCTAAAGAGTCTCTGGAGCTGTTTGAAAATATAGCCAAGAACAACCATCAGTGGAGTAACGACAGGTTGAGGCAAAGGGTAGCAGGGGTTTATGAGGTTGATATGATGACCACTATTGCTGCAAAAGTGGATGCCCTTGCTATGAAGGTCGACGGGATGGCGTTGTCTCAGCCATCCCAATACTATCCAGTCGATTCAGCTGCCAATTCCATGATCCAAGAGACCAATGAGCAAGTTGACTATGTTAGAAATCCCACACGACCCTAAAACAATCCCTACAGCAACACATATAATCCAGGCTGGCACAATCACCCCAATTTTTCATGGAGTAATCCATAATTTCCTCGGGGTAATGTGCTTGCGCCTGGATTCCAAAGACCTCCACCACCACCTGTTACAGAAAAGAAGTCCAATCTAGAGGACATGATTGCTAAGTTCATTTAGGTCTCAAAGCAGCGTCAGCAAGCAGCGGATGCTACTCTAAGAAATCATGAGGCTTCTATACACATTTTGGAAAATCAGGTGGGTCAGATTGCTAAGATGCTCTCAGAGAGACCTCAAGGGTCTTTGCCTTGAAACACTGAACCTAATCCTAGGGAGCAGGTAAAGGCAATGACCCTAAGGAGCAGAAAAGAACTGCAATCTGACATCATTGGGGCACCAGTGGTTGCACAAAGAAAGGGAGTTGAAGAGCCACATGATGGGGGTAGTGAGAAGGAACATGCTACTGAGGAGGTAAAGGAGAAGGAAGTCAAGGAAAAGGAGTCAGCAGAGGGGAAGACCAAGGCATCAACAGTTCAGCCATACGAGCCTCCAATTCCATATCCGGGGCGGCTGAAAAAAGATCAAGACAAAGAGCACTTCGGCAAGTTTTTGGATTTGTTTAAGCAATTACATATTAACATACCGTTTATAGAAGCTCTTTCACATATGCCCAGCTATGCCAAGTTCCTAAAGGATCTACTGTTAAACAAGAGGCGACTGGAAGAAATTTCTACCACGGTTATAGGAGTGGAGTGTTCGGCTATCTTACAAAACAAGTTGCCACAAAAGCTCAAGGATCCGGGTAGTTTCACTATTCCATACTTAATTGGTGAACTGCCTGTAGAGAGAGCTTTGGCAGACCTTGGGGCAAGCATAAACTTGATGCCCTATTCCTTGTTTAAGCAATTAAACTTGGGAGAGCCGAAGCCCACCAGGATGGGTCTGCAGCTGGAAGATTGCTCGGTCAAATTCCCTAGAGGGATCATTGAGGATGTCTTAGTAAAGATAGAAATTTTCATTTTTCCTGTTGATTTTGTAATTCTAGATATGAATGCAGATGTAGAGGTCCTGCTGATTTTAGGAAGACCTTTCCTGGCTACTGTAAGAGCTGTAATTGTTGTAGCGGATGGAAAGCGGGTTTTGAGAGTTGGAGCAGATGAGTTGGTAGTGAAAATTCCAGCAGCACTGAAACAATCGTTGAACGTCAATGATACTTGCTATGTTGTTGATTGCATTGACAGGTTAGTAATAAGTGTGATGCAAGAACTGTTATGTGGAGATCCGTTGGAACTCAGTTTAACTGTGAATGATGATGAAGTGAGTGAGAATGTGGAGATACAAACTGTGAAAGCTCTACTGCAAGCCTGTGAGGAAGTAATTTGTCGCAGAGGATTTGAAAAAATAGGGCCCAATGAAGAAGGGAGGTTAAAACCGTCTGTTGAAGAGCCTCTTGAACTTGAGTTGAAGCAACTTCCTGAGTACCTAGAGTATGCTTTTCTGGAAGCTAACTCTAAACTCCTCGTCATCATTTCTGCTAGTTTGACGAGGGAGCAAAGGGACGATTTACTAGGGGTCTTGAGGGAGCACAAGCGAGCTCTTGCTTAGAAGATCAGATATTCAAGGTATTAGCCCCTCATTTTGTACCCATAAAATCTTGCTGGAAGATGATTTTATGGAGACTAACAACTCTAAATGGAAAATGAAAGAAGGGGCTGCAATATTTATAAGTATTGAACCGCCATAAATATATACATATATATATATATTACTACAATGGGTGAAAAATTATGGAAAAGTTGGCATGTGTCTCCATGCATGCTAACATATATCATGTTAAATTTTGGTGATTTTTGGACATGTGTATAAATTTTGGTGGATTTTTAACTAAAAATCTAGAATATTCTAGCATTATTGCAATTTTGCAAATTATTAACTAATTAATTACTTTTTCAAAGACATTTATGATATGTCCTAACATGTTCTTATCATTTTTTGGTGATTTGGAAATTATTTAGCAATTTAGAGTTATTTTACATGATATTTTGTTATATCTTTGCATGATACCCTATTATTTTATTATTTTATTTAATTTTCTAAAATTTTTGTGTGAACACTACTAGTGGACATGCTCATGATGATGTCCTACATGCATCTAATATAAGTTTCTATCATTATCTTTACCTTAACTTTTACCAATTTACGAATTATTTACTATCCTTTTTCTTTTAACTATAAATTTTTTACTTTTAGGGGTTATCTGAACTTTTAATCATTTTTCTTAATCATTGTAAATTTTCTAAATCCCTAGCTCATATTGGCTAAGCATTTAAAGTTTATCTCTAAATAGGCCCTCTAATTATATTAGGTTTAGTTTTTTATTATATATATTAAGTTAGGTATGATGACCCTAATGAAGTGGTTAATATTTTCTCTTGATTCAACTATTGGTAAATTACTGGGTTGAAATCCACTATTAGGGCACACTGTTATTAATTAAGGTTACTTCAATTGCTTTTGAGTTACATTTTGAGCCATGGGTTCTATGTATATGGTAAGCAAGTTAAAGATCCTTACATTAGGGTTTCAATTGATCATTTTAGGGTTAAGGTTTACTTTTTAGGTTTTATGGCTATAGAGTTATTGTTTTAGGGTTTGGATTCAATTTAAGGTTTAAATTCATAGCATTAAGGTTTCATTATGTGTATTAGGGTAAATTAAGGCAATCCCTAGGGTTAAGGTTAGGTATCCTATTGACTCTTGGAGATATCTCTAAATAATCTCTAATTGATTTCCATCCTAACTGGAAAATTTCTTAGGGCTTACAATTACTTCTCGGCAAATTTGTCCATCTTCCCACCCATCTCTTGAAGATCTAAGAGCTAACTCTAGATATGTGTAATTTCAATCCTATTATTTAGGAAAGCTATTTGACTCTAGTCTATCAACTTCATCTTGTATTACTTCAAACAAAAACCAAAGGGATAAGGGTGCCTAATAGGTAAATTCTCATCCTAAACATCTTTGATGACCTCACCACATTCTTTAAAAGCGATCAACATACTCTCAAATCTAAAACATTTCCTACATCTTTTGTCAATGAAACATAAATCCACAATAAGCGTAACATAATCCAAGCCTACCATATCACTATGTGAATACTTAAGTTCTAGGAAATTTATAGAGCCACTCCAAAAAGCCCAAAGCTCTATCTATTCTTTCCAAAACCATTCTATTATCCTCTATTTTGTTTGAGTATGTGTAACATAATCCTTGAAAACCTAAATCATTTAGGTTAGCTTTCACAATCATGGACCTAAACCTCTCCATAAGTCTGCTATAGTGAGGATTCCATCCTTCCTTCTCATGATTAAATAAGATATCATTAAAATACCCAACACATGGCTAGGGAGCATTAATAGTTGCCCATATCACTTCCAAATATTGCCATAAAACCTATTGAAGATGTGGATCTAGGTCCTCATAAATCTAAGATATATGAGAAAACATCAACCCATCTACCAAATATACCAATATTCTAATGTGATTCTTATTGAAATTGTAAATCATAACTTTGATATCCTCCAACCACTAGAACGCTACACCACTAGAGATTCCTATTGGAGGAACATAAAAATCATTTCTAAATCTCAAGCACCTCCTAATATTTGAAAGTATCCTAGTTTTATTCTTCATTTTCATATATATAAACAAACACACACAACACTAAGATTGTACTAAAAATGAGGTCCTTAAGGTGTTAAAAAGTCAATTGTGACCCCACTCCTTGATGTAAATAGGGTTAGAGTCAGTTTCAAGTATGTTAGAGCATATCTAGATATTAGTAGTTAAGTGTTTGATCATTTGATTGTGTGAAATTTGATTCTAGATTTTAATCTTGTTTAATGTCAATTTGATGATATCAAGTGTAGTTGATGATAGTATGTTTATTCTTGAAGTTAGAATTAAATCAGAAAGTTTAAGTATTGATTATAAGCTTTGAAAATCACGTGAAGATTTAATTTTCCAAAAAAATTACATGTTTAAGATGAACATTTGAATACTAAAATGAGTGTCCTCAATGCTTTATGAATGTTCTTGGTATATAGATTTGATTAATGTTGTAGCATGCAAGGAAATCTTTAGGATTAATGTTTGTGTTCATGGTAAAGCAAGATTTAATCTAAAGATATTTACCTTACATGCTACAACATTAATCAAATCTATATACCAAGAACATTCATAAAGCATTGAGAACACTCATTTTAGTATTTAAATGTTCATATTATAGATGCAATTTTTTTGGAAATTAAATATATATGTGTGTGTGTGTATGTATTCATGATTCAACTTAGATTTTAAAGTCGACATCTAAGTATCTAAGTCTTAAAACGCTGGTAGATGTGTTTATTGCCTCTACCTTAAAGAACCTTTAACAAATACTATTTATGATGGGTGGTTTTTTTTTTTTCCTCCTTTAGGCTAAAGACGGGTGAAGTGATTTTTGCATTTAGTACTTAAGCTGTATGCGGTTTGTCTTGATTATGTGTGTGAAAGTTTACTAGTTGGGCTTTTGCTCACTCCGTTAGGGAACTTGTTCTTCCAAGTTAATTAAATAACTAGAGTGGAGATTACAAGCTTTAAGCTTTCTATGTCTTTACCAAGCAATAAGAACACACAGTAGACTAATAATGATACACCTAAGAGTTAAGTAATCACTAGGGCATCAATCTACTCGAGCAACTAATTAATGACTCCTTCCAAACATAGAAGAATATGGCGTGGAAAAGAGGGAATTAGCAACAATGCAAATGTTTCTAGTAGATATTATACATCACAAGAACTAGACATGACCTAACCCAAGCTTAGTGTAATGCACAAGCCTAAACTGGGGGTACTCGCCACAATCATTACTAAAAGGATCGATAAAAGTAAGACAAAGTCAAGGACTTAAAAACTCAAGAGGTTGGAAAAAATAAATCTATATTTAATAATGTAATAATGTAGCTTACATATGAGGGACTATTTATAGTAAATCCTTTAGGCTACACGCCAAAAGAGGAAAATTATTTTAGATACATGAGAAAAATGCATTCTTAGTATAAAAAGGGGTAAAAACATAAAAAGACAAAAGAAATACTCCTAAAGGTAAGTGTAGCTATCAAGTGTCAAAGACAAGTGTCATTGTGATACTAAGCGCATCTCTAGTAGAAAAGACAGATGATTCAAGTGTTCATCTAAGCTAACAGGAGTGGCTCTTTCATTGAACAAGTTGGATGGTCACTTGACTAACTTCAAAAGGGTCAATAAGTGGTAGGATAGGTCGATCTAAGCTACTGATAGAGCCATTTTATACTCAATCTTTATAGTATAAATTGTGTTAAATTATTATTGATTTTATAGAAATCATAAGGAAATGGTACTTTAATTCTATCATCGTGATGAATCAGGTTAAATGGAGTCAAGGATGCTAATTCAAGTATTTTAGAGAAGTCATCTACAACTTGGATCAAGACAAGAAATTACACCACCGGAGGAAGCACAGTTTGAGGCACGGCCAAGTTTCAAACCGTGTTACACACTGGACAAGAAGGCGAAAATGAGGACTTTGAACAGAGAGAGACACGGCTTAAGGCACGGCCGTAGTGGAACCCGTGGGAGAAACCGTGCTTGAAGCCGTGGTGGAAGATAGATGTGCCAAGGAAAAGAAAGTGTGGAACATCAACAAGATGAAGACACGGCTTGAAATCTAGCCGTGGGTGTAACCGTGTTACACACTGGACACGGATGAAGACTTGAAGATTATGCACAGACGAAGGCACGGCTTGAAATCTGGCCGTGTGTGTAACCGTGGTTCACACTGGGCGCGATTGAAGACTTGAAGAATATGCACGGAGGATGGCACGGCTTAACCCACGGCCGTGTGGTGGGGCGTGCCAGGCAGACGTATCTTCACTTCTCGAAATCTACTTGAAAAAGGAAAGATATTTTCGTATCTTGCTAGCAAAAGATCACATGCTATCCATCTAATAGTATAAATAGAGCCAACCCTAGAGGGTTAGAACAACTTTTGAACTTTGGAATCTTGGATCTTGAAGAAGGAAACGCGGAGGCAGAGCAAGCAACCAGGTTCATTATGTTTCTATCTTTTATTTTCGTTTTATTGATGAACATGTGTAGCTAAGCTACTTTTCTAGCCAAAGGGTCATAGATGTTTAATTCTCCACGAATTGTGAGGTCTAATTGACTTGTATTTATTCTATTCTTTGCTTTCGGGTATTCATATATCTTCTGATCGTTTTGTCATTATTATCTTTGTTGATTGGTATGAATAGAGCTCTTCTACTCAATTAGCAAGTTAATATATTGTCAACTAGCACGTCAAATCCGTAATTGTTTGATTGTTCTAGTCTTAGTGACGCAATAACATGTTTGGTTATAAAAGAGATGATCGAATTCATGTTATGGAGGTGTGTGATCATGTTTAAATAGGTTATCTTATAATCTACTGGCATGAATTGGTGGTCTCTCTAGATCTTAATGCTATTGATAGATTAAATCCTAAGCGCTTGTCTAAGGGTTGTTTAATCAATAAGAGAAATAATTCAAAGCGCTTGTCCGAGGTTATCGAGGAAGTAAGGAGAGATAGGTTGTTAGAGCTTGTTAATAACCATAACCAATTTATCTAGAACAAGAATAGAGAACATTTGCATCGATGATCAATTCCTAGAATTAAACCATCTTGATTCCTTTGGCTAGGCTTTTACCAATATCTGATTTTCTTACCTTGTTTTACTTTATTTGATTCACAAACAAAACCCCCCATTTTCCTTTTTCTTATTGTTCTCTTTGAATAGAAATATCTTTACCAATCCCTGTGGATTCGACCCTACTCACCACTATATGCAAATCATATAATTGTCTAGGAGTAGGTTTTATTTTTGTTGGATTCGACACCCACCAGCTACCTAAGCTCTAAGTCTCATCCGATTGGGATTTCTAAGAGTGGCTAGATAGTACTTCCTTAACTCAAAAAGAGATGAGCACTAGTAACAACTCAATTGATGATGGAAGTGGAACCAATAAAGGCAGGCAACTTTATCCTTAGTCAATTGGCTAGAGAGTTTTTTTTTTTTTATCAAGTTCTCAAATCCATGCGCCCTAATTTAGGTAATTAGCCTACAAGTCTAACTCCTGTCATCCCCTTGGGGGTATTAAGGATTTGCCTTCAAATCCAGAGACTTATCTGTGAGGTCCTCTTCTAGAACATATGGAGCTAAGTCACTAACATTGAAGATTGGTGAAACTTTATAGCCATCTAGTAGGTTAAGCTCATAGGCATTACCATTGATATTCCATAAGACCTTAAAGGGTCCATCAACTAAGGGTAATAGCTTATTTTCTCTATAGCTAGGGAGCTTGTCTTTGCTAAGGTGAACCCAAACCAAGTCTCATAGGTTAAACTTCATGACCTTTCTTCCTCGATTTCCAAGGTCTTGCTACTATGCCACTACTCATTTTAACTGCTTGTATACCTTTCAATGTAACTACTCAATCTCATTAGCTCAATGAATAGCACCATGGCTTTCCTACTTCAAGGTCTGAGTGGAGATCATGCCCATAGGTACAAATGGATTGCTGCCATAAACAACCTCAAAGGGGAACTTACTAGTGGAATTATGTGTTGATCTATTGTAAGCGAACTCAACAATTGGCAAACATAAGTAGTAATTAGTAAGATTCTTACCAATTATGGCTCAAAGAAGGGCTCCTAAGGTTGTGTTGACGACCTCGATCTAGTCATCTATCTATAGGTGTCAAGACATATTGAACATCAACGTCATGCTTAATCTCTTCCATAATGTCCTCCAAAAGAAGCTTAGGAACTTTAGGTCTCTATCCGAGATGATTCTATGAGGTAGTCCATGCAATCGCACAATCTCCTAACTAAAAAGTTAGTAATATAAAGTACATCATCAATCTTGTGGCATGGGATGAAATGGGCCATCTTATTGAACCAATCTACAACCACCATTATTGAGTCATGTCTTAAGGTTGTTCGAGGTAACCCAAGGACAAAATCTATGCTCAAGTCAGCCTATTGTTAGCTACTAGTGGGTAGTGATAAGTATTCCCCCATAGGATTCCTTCTTTCCCTTCACCTTTTTACAAGTGGCACACCTTTCCAACACCTTATCCACATCTTTCATTAGACTATGCCATTAGAAATGTTCTTTTAGTAGCTTATAAGTTCTATGTTCACCAAAATGACCTACTAATCCTCCATCATGAGCTTCTCTAATGAGTAACTCTCTCACCAAATTAGTTGGTACATATAGTCATCCCTTCTTGCATAAGTACCCATTATTCACAAAATACCCATTAATACTAATTCTAACTTTGCACTTGGCTACGATGGACCTAAAATGATCATGTCGTTCATATTATTTAGCCATTGTTCTAAAGCCTAGCATCTTGCAATGCTACAATACATACCTTCTAGATAAGGTGTTAGCTACTGCATTTGAATTCATAGCCTTATACTTGATCATAAATGAAAAGTCTCCAATAATACAATCCACTTGGCTTATCATTAGGATAGCTTCTGTTAACCCATCTTACTTAAGTGACTTGTGGTCATTGTAGATCACAAACTCTCAAAGTAATAGATAGTGTTGCCAAATAGTGAGTGATCAAACTGAGGAATAGAGCTCATTGTCATATGTCAAGTAATTTAATGCAGTACTATTGAGTTTTTCACTGAAATATATAATAGGAAGCTACTCTTGCATTAATATTGCTCTAATTCCAACTCCTAAGGCTTTAGATTCTAACTCAAATACATTACCAAAGTTGGGTAAAATTAACACATGTGCAGTAGTTAGCTTATGTTTAATCTCATCAAAACTCTTCTAGGTCTTCTCTCCCCTCTTAATCAACTCAATCAAAGGGATTGTAATGGTATTGAAATTCTGGATGAAACGTTAATAATAAAACATGAGTCGTATATCCTCTTAATCAGCTCAATCAAAGGGATTGCAATGGTATTGAAATTCTGGATGAAATGTCAATAAAAAAAAAAAAAACATGAGCCCAAGAAACTTCTAGCCTCGGATGCATTCTCTAGGGTTAGCTACTCAAGTATGGCTTTGACCTTCACCTCATCAACTTTTACGCCTCCACTTTCTACCACAATTCCTAAAAATATGAACTCACGTTGACAAAAATAACATTTCTTCCAATTACCAAATAGCTATTCAACTCAATGGGTGCTCAAGACCTCTCATAAGTGCTCAACGTGAGTTCTCATGTCAAATTTATGCACCAATATATCATTAAATTACATGATGACGTACTTTCTGATCAATGCTCTCAACACGTGGTTCATCAACCCCATGAATGTACTTGGCACATTAATTAGTCCAAAGGGCATCATTAACCATTTATAGAGACAATGCTTTGTCTTGAAGGTTGTCTTCCATTCATCTCTTAATCTCATGTGTATTTAGTGGTATCCACTCTTTAGATCAATTTTTGAGAAGATACGAGTACCATGGAGTTTATCCAGCATGTCATCTAACCTTGAAATCAGATACTTATATTTAACAGCAATCTTGTTAATGGCTCAACTATTAATACACATGTGTCATGATCCATCCTTATTTAGGGCAAGTAGAGCAGGTACCACACAGGAGCTCATGCTTTCTCTTACATAACCTCATTCTATCAACTTGTCCACTTACTTCTTCAACTCAACAGCTTATTTAGGATTCATCCGATAAGTGAGCTTGTTAGGCAACATCGTACTAAGCTATAGGTCAATACAATGCTCTATACCTCGAAAGAGGGTAATCCCTTTAGTAGCTCCTCAGGGAACAAATGTTCAAACTCATCTAATAAGTCTCTGATCTCCTTAGGTATGGGAGTTTGGTCTCTCATCTCCAACTACCTTCTGATTAACAAAAACACTAGCATGTTTGACTCTAATGACTATGCAAGCTTGCTTTAAGATATAATAAGGATCTTCTTTTAAGCTTGGCTCAGCTAAGCTCAAGTATCCTTCACTTAGCACAGTGTCATGGGTTGTAGTACGACTTTTCTTCCCTCCTTGTGAAAAGCATATATATTTTTATATCCATCATGCAAGACTCTTCAATCGAACAACCATGTCATCCATGGAATAGATAGGATGCACTCATGGGTAAGACGTCACATATAACCTCATCCTACTACCTATTCCCTATAGTTATTCGTACTTGAACCTTGTAGGTAACATGAAGAGCTCCCTTCTCATCTAGCCAATGCAATATGTATGGCCTTGGGTGTGTTAGGGTCAACAATGCCAACTATTTAACCATAGATGCAATAATTACATTGGTGTAACTTCCCCAATCAATGATCAATGCACACAACTACCCTTCAACCTTATATGCAGTGTGGAAAAGATTCTCTCTTTACTCATCAAAGGTCTAAGGTGAGACACTCATAGCTCTTCTCAACAGAATATTCAAAAACTGTTCCTATTTAGCATCTCTAAGAGCCTCCTCAAAACACTCTACTCTTGCCTCCTCTTCTTTGTCCTCATCAACACTATTAACCTCGAGTATAAGTGCCTCGCCCTTCAAAATCATAGTTTAGTGGTTCAAACATTTAGCAATAACATGTCCAAAACCCAAGCACTTAAAGCATTTTATTTAGCTCATCTTCCTTCCCGAGTTTCGTCCTTCTTCTCCTCGTGATATTTCCTTCTGCTCCATAACCTTTCCCCTCTCATCAAGCCTCCTCTCCATTGGCCTCGATGAACCTTCAAGTTTGTCATCATCTCAACTCGGCCAATTTCATGCTAATCGACCAAAATCTATAGAAGAATAAGTTAGTATCACAACTCGACCTCTGTTACCTCGGTTTAAACTATTGCTTCTCTAACGCTCCACTCTATATGCTAAACAAATTGCATCATCTAGAGTATTTATAAAGTGTAGCTCCACCACACTAGCAATCTCATTCTTCAATCTATTAACAAATCGAGCTATAGTTTGGTCCTTTGGCTCTTCTACCTAACATTGAATCATCAACATTAAAAACTCCTTCACATAGTCATCAGCACACATTTCTCCTTGTCTTAATGTCTACAACTTTTTAAAAGTCCCTTATACCTAATAATCTAAGAGTATCCTCTTCATCTTAGTCCATGACCTTATCGCTCCTCTTCTAATAGCCAACAAATTCTTCCACCACAATATTACATATCTCAAAAATTTTGAGGTAGCCAATCTTACTTTTATAACTTCATACTCATGATACTCAAATAATTTATCAATCTTGTCCTCCTAGTCCAAGTAGTCATCTGCATCTCCATACCCAAAAAATAGAGGGATTTACACTTTAACATTCTCCAACCCTCTAAGAGCTCGTACATCATACACTATGTAGTCCTCGTTGAAATTATCTCTAGCTCTTTCATCTAGCTCATCCTCTACATCAACTAACCTTCTCACTCCTCGATCTCTCCTCACTCCTCCACCATTTTAAACATTTTGAGGTGGGTTTACTAGTTCTTCATCATTTCGAACTCAACCCAAGCCTACATCAGCTCAAGCAAGATGCTTTTCTATCAAATGTTGCACTATGACAGTTAAGTTAGCAACAACAGTAGTCAACTCTTGGATTTGTTCATTAGTAGATCTTGCATTTTGAGATACACACCTTCCACAACCATGTGCATCACTTTCGAAATCTCTAATACCACCTTGAACACTAAGATTCGACATTTGCACTACACAACAACAACTACTACATAGCTCAAAAAGCTCATCAACAAGAATAAACGTTGTGACAATTGCAAACTATGCTCCCTCATTGGAACCTTTGCTTTGATACCAAGAAAAGAGATGATAGACCTAAGAGCTGAGTAATCACTAGGGTATCAATCTACTAAAGCAACTAATAAATGAGTCCTTCCAAATATAGAAGAATATGGCATGGAAAAGAAAGAATTAGCAGCACTACAAATGTTTCCAATAGATATTATGCACCATAAGAACCAAACACGACCTAACCCAAACTTGATGTGATGTATGAGCCTGGAGTAAGGGTACTTGCCACAATCCTTGCTAAAGGGATTGATAAGAGTAAAGGCAAACTAAAGAGCTTAAGAACTCAGGAGAAGGTTGGAAATGATAATTGTGTATTCAATAATGTAACAATCCAGCTTACATATAAATGGACTATTTAAAGTAAGTCTCTAGGATTACATACTAAAAGAAGAAAATTCTTTTAGGTACATGAGGAAAACACATTCCTACTATAAAATAAAAGGGCTAAAAACATAAAGAGACAAAAGGATAATAATAGGGGTTCATGCAACTGTCGGGTATCAAAGCCAGGTGTCATAGTGATACTAGATGCATCCTTAACAAAAAAGACAAATGATTCGAGCATTCGTCTAAGTTGACGAGAGTGGCTCTTTCATTAAACAAGTTGGATAGTCACTTAGCTAACTTTAAAAGGATCAATGTGTGGTAATACAGGTCAATCTGGGCTACCTATGCTTTAAGGCTTGTCTAATTAGGATTGTCAAGAGTGGCTAGGTGGTACTTCCTCAACTTGAAAAGAGATGTGTGTTTAGTAACACCTTAGTGGATAATGGAAATGAAATCCATGAAGGTAGGTGGTTTCATCCCAGTTGGTTGGCTAGAGAGTATTCTTTGCATCAAACCTTGAAGTCCACGCGCCTTAGGTTAGGTGATTGGCCTAAAGATTGAATTCCTATCAAACCAAACCCTTCAAATTCAAGGAGTGTAACAAAGTAAATCAACCTTGAACTACATGCAAAAAGTGATAAACTAAAAACCAAATTAAATTAATAATCAAATGCAATTGAAAAAAAATTCTCCTAAAATATACTTCTTTTGTTGACAATAATTTACTAGGAACCGATTATTCCGATTCACAAAGTGATACAAACCTTCAAATCTCACTTGGTTTCATTTATTAAACTTTTATACAAAACCAACAAAAAATACCAAACTACATGTCAAAGTAAGAGAATTATAAGCAGTAAGAAATCTTGATCTTAAAGACCAAACCCATTTCTAAAACCTATTTTTTAAACGATTTTGTAATGAATTTCATGCCAAATACTAATATCCACGTTTATGAACGGACCAAAACGTGTCTACCTCGTTTATTTTGTTCTAAGTTATACCAGCATAAGCCCCATCATGATAATGCCATGTACGTTGTTAACGAATTGGATGCCAAATTGCCCAGTCTTAACTTTAGGGTCATACAACCTAAAATCGTATCTTAAACTTTTCAAATGATTAGACGAAGAGATGCTACAAAGTAGGATCCTCACTTATATAAAATTATATTGTTGTCCCCTTGGAAAAGAGTAATCACATACACTCGGAAGGAGTTTATAATCTTTTACTCTTGATTCGATGAAATAGAGTTCTCCAACTTTTAATTGCAATAAGTAGATTGGAGTCATCTTTACCTAGGAAAAGCAGGTTTATGATGAATTTCAAACAGGTACATACACCAAGAGTGGATGTGCAACATAAATTCATATAAAGACAAAAATAAAGAAAAGCATCAGCAAGCAGAAAGGAAAGTTGCATACGTATTTCAAATTGTAAGATTGCAGTAACACTCATAAAGATAAAAAGCAAAACCTCTACAATCCAAACTCAAGACAAAACCTGATGCTCTTTTATATTTAGCTGTTGGTTTTTCTGACCAACTTCCTACTCTCAAACTTCCTCCGTGCGGCTTCAAATTCTTCTTCAGTGCGTTCTGAAACAAGCTCTCCACCACCGTACTTGTTCATAAGAGATGCAAACACGGACTTAAACTTCTCTTTTCTCTCGCTTTGGGTTGTGATATAATACAAATAAGATCTTGGGATTGCTTATTTGACCTGCAAGCATCATGGTTCATTTTGGCAACAGGAGCTGATGACACGAGTTTAGAGTTCCATAGTAAAATCAGACCCACTTCCCCCTTTTCCTCAGTGGATCTACAGGTGGTTTTGCCTGGAAACTTGCTCAGCCCACTTCAGGTAGTCTTTGGTTGACTTTTACTTTCCTGTAGGATGATGCAATACAAACACAGAAGTAGGGTAATTTAGCATGATTCACCCCTAACGAAATCCCATCTATAACTCAAACAACCTGTGCAGAATTGCATTTTCCCCAGTACAGTGCCACATATTAAGCCAATGTGTGGAGCAGCAGTCTGTCCTAAGTATTTACCTTATGGTACTTTCACAAAAAGAACACCACCAAAGTATATGAGAAGTGAATACCTTTTGCTATTGCATCAGCAATAATGTCCTTGAAACAGTGGGAATCAAACTTGGGTTCTAAGCAAGGCATTGAGCAGAAAAGCCTGCTAAGAAAGAAGCATACATGTCAAGCTGGAAACTCAAAAGAAATTCAAAAGTAAGAAACAAAAGATGGAAATGGTAGGTGATACTAAGGAAAACTCTTAAGCCTTACATGTTCAGATACATGTTCAGATTGCACCTGCATTTATCATAAAGATCAAGCAGATCACCCTCCTCTGAATCAGAACCCCTATGGTTTACTTTAACTTCTTCTATATCAGCCTCAGTAACCTGCAGCATATAAAAAGCTACAGTAAGACACCATTCTCTTCTAGTGAGTTTGGATTTTTGAGGAGGATGAAAGTTACAGCTAGAGGAAAGGGATTTCCTTCTCTCAAAAAGAGTATTTTGCCACCGCATAGATCATAAAGTTACCATTTTGTACACAGCACACAAATATTCATGCAAATCCTGAACAGTTTCTCCTCCAAGGTCCTGATTCACACAGAGGACAACAATCAAGCGCTCAAGAACTTTCATTCATCGCCAATTTATAGCCAACATGGATGGAAAAAAGTCCATTTCTTTGATGCTCTCTTTAGAATACAAAACCCATAACTTCATGAGAAACATGGAGAAGAAACCTAGTTGTATATGCATTTTTAGTCCTGATTTTAGATGGTAAATAAATGTATAGTCTAGGAAACTAACAGCATCATACACACGTCCAGTCTGATCATAAACCACACGTTTCTCCTCATCAGCAAGAATGGAAATCACCTTCTGCAGTTGTTGAAATTTCTCCTTTGTTTCCTATGGAATACAGAAATTCATATGTTAGAGACAACACGGAAGGAAAAGCCATGAAAACTTCACATTTATTTCTTCATTTGTAGTTGAACAAATAACATAGAGCTTTGTTGCAAGATTTTGACATTAAACAATCCATTTTACTGCATCACCAGGATTTTTATCAGGATGCAGTGTAGTGCTAATTTGTAATATGCTTTCTTTATCTCTTGCTAGCTTGCATTCCTTTCTACACCAAAAATCTGAAGAGAACATTGATTTGTTATATCTACTCTTATTAAGATGTTTAAGTTTTTGCAGTAACAAAAGCATGGAAGGATAGGGAACACATAAGGGGAGAAAAGGGGGGAAATTGGACTCAAACCTTCTAGTCCTTATTATGATTACATTTTCTTATTCAAGCTGCTCAAATTGTCCATGACTGCATCTTAACTGTTTCATGTGTAAGAGTGACACCCATTTAGAGGGCAGCATTGTTAAGCTATGGAAAATATCAGAAGATCTTTGATGCATATTAAAAGAGAGCGAGAAACTGGAGTTAAGTATGAATTCTTTATTCTATCTTGTCTCCTTGTTCGGGTTATTATTGTCATCAAGGACTATAAGCTGTTTCAAGTCAAAGTCCATTAAGAACAGAGGGTGTGCAATCAAAGATGATTATCATCAAAATCATTGATGTGTGCATGCATTCATATAAATATATATTTCTATAAGTGGAGTGTTGACCCACTTCCATGAAGATGATAGAGCTGTAGTCCAATTGCCTACACGTTCAATCATCTTTTCCTCCTAGTTTCTCTTTCAGGCTTTGTGGTGCTAGACCTCATTGTACTGTTTCCCATGGAACCCATTAAGAACAGATTTCATGCATTGCAAGTACAGTAAATATTTATAGTACACTAGACCGCCTAATTCAAAGCAGTTGGTTTTTTTTATGGAAATAGTAACTTGTAATTACTTTGTGGCTGTTAAACTAATTAATAACAACCTGATATACCTGCTCAACAAATTCAAAACAGTTGTAAGTTTTTCTCAAATGTAGCAACTTCTAATTATTTTATGGATGTTGAATTAATGAATACAAGCCGCTAGCACATGAGGTCTGAGACACCTAAATGCAATTCACTTCAGAAATTCGCCACTACAAAAACTATCTCAACTGTCTAGAATTATTGTGAGTTCATGTACTTTAGATGTCTAACATGATCATCACCTCCAATCCAGCATACATGTTGTCCATATATTAGGCGTAACTTGGTAGGTATCAGAACATGTTCCATCAATTACCTTTCTCGAAATAAGCACGATGAGTAGATATGCCATAAGAGAAAACAAAATGCTGGTTCTCTGGTTGTGGTATTGATTATTGAATTGAACTTCCTAAGGATACCATGGACCAAGCATGTGAAGTTGCATTATGAACTAACAGCAAGCATCATCTATCAAACACCACAACTACATAAACAAGTTCACTCTTCCAAATAAATTCCAGTTGCTATCCCTTTCCCAACTCCACACTTCCTGCTGACTTGACACAGGTCTGAAGGGAACTATACAACTGTACCCAGGATCCACAGTTACAACAGTCTTGCTCAGCATGCTTCCTTGTGCTTCAAAACTCACATTTGTTCCATTATCATCCCAGGTCAAGTAATCACTCTATCTTTTTTTAGTCAACATAGATCAACCTCATTGGCTTTGCAGAGAAAGCTACTGCTTGCCTAGTTTCTAGAATGAACTCTTGGCTGATATTTCTAGGCCATTCTAACAGGGTTAGAAATCTCCTTTCCTATCAAAGAACAATAAAATTTCTGGATATCCTAGAGAATATCATCCCAAATAAATTCACCATTATACTTGTGATCAAATTCTATTCATACAAAAGCCACTATGTGTTAGCTATAGGACAAATAATTCTCTCAAGTCTACTTCAGATTTCATTCTCAATGCAATTTCCTAAAACTGAAATCAATAACTAAATGTCAGGACATGATATGAGCAATTTGGTCTAGATGTGATTTATAAACCTCACTAACACTATGTGGATCAACTATACAAAATTTATTGGATGCTTGTAACTTGCAAGTTCTAGAACTTTTTTCATATTGACAATTAAGGTGTGTTTATTACGTGGAAAATGCTTTTTATAATTTTTCTGATATTTGTTGTAATAAAATTTTTTGAATTGTTGAATATTTCTGTAGAAATCACACAACCAAACAGCCACACCATGCAAAGTACTCGAACTCACTGCATATCCATTCAATTACAGCTCAACACTATTAGATAATAGGAACATAAGAAATTGTACTGCTGGATCAAAATAGTATCAAATTGACAAATTTTCAATGAAAACAATTTGGGGTGGTGTTGTTAGATAGTATCAGCATAACTTACCCATCAAAACATTAAAAAATTGGACGTAAAATCATATTTAATGGAATCAATCTTTTATGACCTAATAAGCTTAAGAATCAAGCAAAGTTCAATTTTCTAGGAAAGGAAGCGACACTTTTGATTAGTTCAGGACCGATCCCAAATTGGCAGAGACATAAAGTAGTAACCCACCTATTCCGATTTTTTCTTTTTTAATTCCTTCCTAAATAACCGTTTAAACTTATCTAATTGCCCCGATACATTGCTAAAAAAGATGATAACGATAACCAAAATCTCACATAGGACAAAATAATAATAATAATAACAACAACAACAACATATCCCATGAATCAGAAGCATTACTAAAACGTCACAGAACAAGATGACAGATCAACATGCGAAAGTGAAGATGATTGGCACAAAGCGTATATATACCTCGAATAAACTCCTGTGCTTTTGTTGGTCATCACGAGGAGGTCTTAAGCTGCTGGAGTTGTTACTGTTTGCCATGGGAAGTACGGAAATGGACGGTTTGGTTGGATCAAGTTGAGCGCAAATGGAGGAAAATGGGATTTGGCAACTTTATAGAAGGTTACGATAGTGGAGCGCAATCGTCCAAAGTTATGAAGTTGGAGTGTTCCCGCCATTCCCTCGTATTTTGTATTTTAGTGCCTCTTACACTTGCTAGAGGGTTTGTGGGCTTGTCAAGTGGGCAAATTAAAAAAAAGAGGGAATTTTGGACCTTTTTTTTTCAAAGTATATAATCAATTTTTGAAAATACAAAAATCAAAATTCATTATAGACTTTCAATAAGTACTTTATAACACCATCTAGGTACATAAATAATCTTATGAAATGTGAAAATTTTCCTTGTATCCATTTAAAAAGTATTCAAGTTCACTTAAAACAATAAAAAATATTTCAATAGAAAATATTAACGAGTGGCATGGCTACATGTTAATAGAGCAAAATTTCATTATATAAGTATTATATATGATAATTTAGAGAATTAATTTTAAATCATATTAGAAAGTCCAATTTAATATATAACATTTTAGGGAATCAACTAGGAATAAAAGCAATTCTAGTGCATGTACTTTTATATTTGGGTAATTTAATACATAAAGTTTTATTCTTTTACAATTTAGGACTTAATAGAAACACTAAAGTATACCTTATTTAAATGAAAATATACTAAATTATAAAAATAAATAAAACTTTCTATACTAAATCGCTCAAATCTAAAAGTACAAATAGTGAAATTGGGTTTATCTCAAATCAACTAACATGGAAACTTAATAACAATAAATATTAGCCATAAGGTACAAACTCTAAACACATCTTAAACTTTATAAATATAACCTCAAATCTACTAATAGTCTTATAACCGAGTGGTATGAACATTGGTCTCTTAATGAGATAAACTAGGTTTGACTACCTCCTCTCCCAATTGTAATTATAATTGACCAATATATATATAACCTCAAATCCTCTGTGACAAAATAAGAGACAACCTATTGAAGAGAGAGAGAGAGAGAGAAACATAGCCTTAACGTCTTGTAGAATTTCAAAGATAGAATATTAAATCTTTATTCATTTTGTTTTCACAATTTCAATTGCCATTACTTGAATCTAAAAATGATATTATTCAAACTCAATTTAGGAATTTTCCCTAAAACATATAGCTAAAATTTTAGATCTAACCAATGCTTCATGATTAGATCAACTTCTAAAATGAATTTCTCCATCAAACTTTTTAAGAAAAACTGTACTTTAAATGTAAACAAGGCAATTTTAACAAAAAGAAGAGAAATTGTTAATTTTAAACCTAAAACTAGTATTCTTAATGTAGTTTAACATTTAGGAACAATTTCAATTAAAATAGATTTTTAAGATAAAGATTGAGAACCATTAGTTACATCTTAATAACCACATCTTAAATAAGATATATAATGCTTAAATCCAAATTTGTGCATGTCTTCAAATTTGTAGAATAGACTTAAAGGACCATAATTAAGACATTAGACAACAATTTCGATGAACCATATGTAATGAAAAGTAGAAAACAAATTAGAACCAAGACAAATCAAGACATGTTTGTTAGATTGGCGTAGACCAACATTCAAATAACTAATGGTTCGTTTCACCATCAATCCTCACCATTTAACCTTCACTCTAGTATTCAAATAACCCTTATCTCATTTAATGATCTCTTTCTCGATTTGGGCTAAACTTCATTCTATGTAGTAGCAGTACCTTCCCTTTGACTCGATTTCTTATGCCCATCTTCAACCTTTAACCTATTTAATACAACCTAAGACTTAAGAATGACTTAAAACTCAATTAAAAATAATTATATATTTCTCTTAAGTTATAAATTTTAGAAAATTTTTAGAGAAAAATTAAGAGATTTTTTTTTCTTTCTGATGATTACAATAGGGAAAGTGGCATTTAAATCTAGTACATCCGATTAGGAGGCCAACGCTCATATCACTAACCTATAAGGGCCTTAGCTAAGAAATCAAGTACTAGCAAAACAAGTTGCAAGTCAATACTAGTTCTAATTTTCTTAATTCATTATGTTTATAGTTTTAGTCAATGGACTTAATTGTTATTTAGTCCCTAACTAAATACTTATTGCATACTCCTTACAGTTAATGCCAAGGCCATAACCAATTCAATAGGTGGGTCATAGATTAAATATTTGTTACCTATTATGGGTTGAATAATCAATCAAGAAGATATGGCTTGTAGTTAACACAGAGCTACCTTACTTACAAATAAACAAGTCATTAATATGAAAAAACCATAGGTGATTATGCTTGGTACATCTAGGAGAGGAGATGTAAACATGATGTAGTTGTGGTGTGGGAATTATTTATAAAGTTGATGAACTGAACTATTGATAGTTGATAGGGAGGTAAATCCAGCATAAAAAAAGAACTCCTACCACCAAAAAAAAAAAATGGACAAGTTAGGATTATAAGTTATGGAACATTTAATCATCAGAAGTAGTATAATCACAAGATTCAGAAGTAGCGTTTGAAATCAAAAGTCGAACATCAAAAGACACTCAAAAACAATATCAATTAGGTTCCAAAGGGGTTAAAGTTGTCAAAACGTATAAGAAAGAGTAAAAAACTATTAAAGAAGATCAACTTCAAAAGCTCATAACTTTTTGCTTATAAAAAGTTATGAAACTCATAATATGTTAATAAAAACATATTTAAGTCTAATTTAAGTAAGAGTGAATAGCTTTGCCATTTGGGTTCAATTTTGATGTCCAGTTCACACATTTTCGTTATGTACCAAAGTAGGTATAAAATAGAAAAGTCTATTTTTGAGTGATTTAGTTTCCTATTACACTTTTTTATTCAATTTCCATATTAAATCTAGGGTTTCTAGTCTATAAACACTTGTTAAATAGTGTAACCAATGATGATTATTGACTTTTACCAAATTTAGAAAATGTCAAGTCAACTAAGTTTGAGTAAAAACTCAATGTTTAAGAAAAACTCACTAACAAATCTATGAACCCATTTGAATTTGAGCTAGAAACTACATTATGAATCCACTACCATTTTAGTTTATTGTACTTAAAGTAAGGAAAAAAAAAAGAAATAATTGAAAAGACATGAACTATTCATTACTTATGATGAAAATAGCTTAAGTGTAAGAAAACTAAGATAAAGAATAATGATATAATCAATCCTAAGTTAATCTAGGAGGAACAAATGAAGATCGCAAGTAAAATTACTAATCTAGCACTAGCTACAACCATTAAGCTTGAAGGATACCAAATCTAGTTTATGAAACAACTAATTATATATACAATTGCTAGGGTTTAAAACATGGAATATTTATAGGAAATAGGTTCAAGCTATATTAGTGGTTCACTGGCACCCTAAGGCCACTTTCTTTTAAGTGCCTTAAACCAACACTCAAGAGGAAGTGGAATGGAATCCAATATTTTAGCTCTGGGGTGATTTCATTTGAATGTCTTGCAAATGTGTTATATCCCTAAGCAAAGACATAGGTCAAGAAATAGCACTGAGGACTATAACTCCTATACCAAGCATATTAGCACATGAAAAACCAATTTGAATCGTGCAAAACCTACTCAAAGCTCATGACATATGACTTAACCATCAATTTGCATTTAACTCATCATTCCATTCAAGTTGTAGCAACTTTTATGCATAATTTACTCAACCAAATAAAGATGTGCTAAAAACACAAAAAAAAAAAACTAGAGTTCAATTTCTAATCTAAATAAAACCAAGTTCTACCACATTATTGCAACAAAAATTTTCAATTTTAAAGTTAAGTTTAACATCAACTAACCAAAAAAGAAAAAAGAAGAGAAAAGAAAAAAACATTTATACTTTGTATATTTAGCTAAAATGTATATACTTTCTCTTTCGTCCCATTGAGTATCTAACTCAAAGTAAATGCATGTTACATCAATTTATCCCCTAAACTTTTTCCTCTCTTTTCCCCCTAATCAGGAGTCTTTCATCAATTTCAATCACCTTTTTTTCATTTATTTTGTAATAAAAATGAATGGACCCACAAATAAACATGTATAAATAAAAGCAACAAGCTTAATTTATATAGTAGGTTACCTCTCAGCAAGCACTTTGCTAGAAGTCAATAGCTTAACTATCCTAACCTATCCATCAAGGTTCCACAAAAAATGTTTCCAATTCGCAAAACTCTAACTAGGATGGGGTTGGTGTTTCTCAAGGTATAGTTATCTAGTTTTAGATAAGCTCTATATAACTTGCACAATATAGGTTCTTCACAACGAGAAGTACTTCTAATTAGTGCAACTCAAACTTAGTCATGTACCCTTAGGGCTCTAGGTACTCCAACTTAAATTCATCTTCTCCTATATTAGCCACTTTATCAATAATTAAAGAGGGATTTAAGTTACTAAATTCCACTTTCATTTCAATCTCTCCAATTTTAATATCTAGGGTTAAAAAAAATCATCATAGTCCACAATTGCTCCACGAGAAACTCTATAGCCTAGGAATTGAGCTTGACAACTATGTCCTCCTCCTATTCCTCTTTCCTCTCACTTAATTCTACTTTTGTTTTTAGGTGGTCTAGTTCTGCAATATTATCCTACACTTATTGCTTTTCTAGTTACTAGTTCACCCTTACTAAAATCATTCGAGTGTTTCTAAATGTATGGTTGGTTTTGGTATTAGCTCTTGAGATAGTAATAGATGAGTGAATATGTCCTCCAATGAGTTAAATTTTAGATTTGAGTTCTTAGTGAAAGCTCTTTGCTAATTGGTCCTCATACTAATCTCTATGTTCAAGAGTCAATTCCAAAATGGTTTTCCCTCAGGGTCTTACTAGAAGAATCCTAGGGTGGTATGATAAAATGGCTAAGGTATGTACTAGTTCGATGATACTATAGGAATCAAATGTGTCAGGCTATTCTTAATGCTTTAGTGGTGAGCATTTAGGGATTATGGATAAGGAGTTGAAAATACAAGATAGGTACTCATATTTCATATGTCCTCCCCACGGCCATTATCATTCTCTAAAAAAAACTCGTAGGCGTAGTTTCTCATTATTACTCTGATAATTATTAGCATAATCCTATCCATTGTACTTTATCGAGAGAACAACAATCACTAATAATTCAATCAACTAGTACAAAATTTCTTAGCCCAAATTTGTTTATCTTTCTCTCTCTTCATGTAAGAGTAACAAATAATGTCAACAAAAAAACTAATAAAACATAAAAAGATACAAGCAATTAAAATCTAAGCCTAAATCTAATCTAAGAAGTAATAAAATAAAATATACAGTTTATATGTAGTCCTAAAAATTGAAAGTAGTGTTAATGATCCCTAGTAATGGTGTCAAGTGTTATCCCTTCAAAAAGCATTCAAACCCAGCAATAACATTGCATTATTTATGCAATAATAAAACTAGTAAAACCAAACCATCTAATAACACTTAAAATTACACAATTTTTCCTAACTTGAAAGTCATGCTTGTGCATCATTTTAAACTATTTTTGATCAATTTTGGGAGAAAAAGTGTAAATTATGCACAAAGTGGAGCAACTAAGCTTAAAATTGCATAAATGATGAAAAAGATTATATTTTTATGTGAAAACTAATGATTTTAGATACTTTGTGCAAGTGCACAAGGAGCTACCACACCATCAAATCATAGGAGATCAGAAGAAGAAAATGTTAGAATAGGCATGTTAGTTAGCTAGCATGCTTCATTCCATTTGACCAGTGACATGACAAAGGAGCCATCTAGTCACTATTAAACATGAATAATGATGACTCTAAGGTGGTAACTTACTATTCGAGCCATCATCTAAGCCACCATTCAACGACTACCCCCTAAAACCTAGCCACAACAGTTCGTGTCTAAAACCTTAGCACACGAGGAGCCACCACATGTCTTCCATCTGAATGACAACTTACTATACTATCTAGCTAATAGCCCTCCATTATAAAAAGCTACTATTTACAACATAAAGGGAGATACTGTTTTTTACATAACTTTCTCTCACTTTCTTCATAGAACTTAGGAATTAGTAGATTATATGATTTACCGACAATTCCAGAAGATAAGACATCACAATTCCATACTTTTATGCATTGGTATTATAGGCTTTTGAGTTTTATTAATTTAACTTATCATTTCCAATCTCTCCTATTATTTAATTACTGCATACACTCGAGAACACTAGTTAATTAGGTATACTATGCTTTTCCAAGGTTTTCAACAATTAATTTTAATTAAATTTTACCGGCACTTCAAACATATGTTTTTATGCCATTATCCAAGAAGGAAGGAATTTCTAGCTAATGTCAAGTTAGCTAAAAACTTTGAGATTAGACCATTGATTTTGTGATAGGAATCAAAATCCATCAAGACTTATCTTTAGGGCAAGAGCCAAAGGATTTCAAATCTTGGCGATGAGAGTCGATTTTGAGCACATCGACCCCGAAATTATTTGTTTACTAACCTTTTTTTCTCTTATTCATGTATTGTATATTTCAACAGGCAAACTTATCATGCTTTACAGGACAATGGACAAACTCACTAAAACTCAACTTGTGGGTTATCCATGGACCGACCTAAACTGGCGATAAACTAGGCCAACGAATCCTATAGAAGAGCTAGCATGATGAAGACTATTTTTATTTTTAATTATTATTTACTTGGACTATTTATGTTGTAATCTTTTTAGGACACTTTCATTTACTCGTAATTGTGTTTTAGGACCTACCACCCTAAAAGTGGCATAGTTGTAATTTTGTGAACTTTTTAACCCTAAAGGGAGCAAGTATAAATACTTGCTTAAGTAGGGTTTATAGGGGAGAATTTTTCAAAATAGACATACACTTTTACGTGAGAGAATTAAGGTTCTTTTTTAGTTCAATTCCTCTTATCAATTTCAATCCCAAGAATTGGAATTGTGGCGAGTGCAACAAGGAGAAATTGTGAGTTATATCAATTTTTTTATTGTTGTGTTTCTTTTCATCTCTAGTGAGTCATATCTAGGGTTGGATTGAAGTTTTCTTGGTCAGATTTGATTGCATTTGTAATCAAATTATTATTGCTTAATTGATTGGTTTTTAACACTTGTTATTTACCATCAATATTTGCTTCATTTGAACAGTGGTTTACATTGTTGGGAAAGGGGATCTCAGAAGTGGTTTTTGTTGATTTTGTATGTTAATCACGTGGGATTTCAAGTGTATTTAGTGTTGCAATTGAGGATTTCATCTTTATAATATTGTTCCCTTGAAAACTATAACATTCGACTCATCTTACATCATAAAGGATCACGTAATTTGTTGTCTATTGAACCGATTTTTTATCTTGTCATTTAGGGGTTGTAAATTGGTTCATTTGCATGTGCTTAATCTTGGTTTTAGGCACATCATAATTTGGTATCAGAGCTACACATACTTGGTTCATTTCAATATTGATCACATCCTAATTGAAGAATTGGTTACATTCATTGAAAATTGATGCCATTAAGTGACTAGGATGATTGACATTGTCTAAGTGTCTTTCAAATTAGTTTTGTGTACTTAGACCTTGGTTTTAAGTACATCAATTTGTTTTCTAGTTTGTTAAAGTAATTAGTTGTTTGTGATTGTGATTTGTGGCATTTGAGCTAAATTGTCCCTAGTCAACACTAAGTTGTGCTAGGATTGTGCTAGATAGTTGTTTATTACATATATAATTATGAAATTCTTGTAGGTTATAGTTTGGAGGTTCAATTGGAATTGGAAGGAGGATATTTAGGTGGAAAATGCATGCACAGGAGGCGTGTGAAAGACATTGTAAAGTAATTGGATTTGAAAATTGGTAGATATTATCATGGGAGGTTAAGAGAAAGAAGACAGGCATTATAAGAAGTGGAAATGGACAACATTGGAGATAATCCAAATCATGCAAATGGTGGAGAATATGCTAACAATGGGAATGATTATCAAGGGATTCAATGAAATAATATAAAGGGGGGTAATGGTAATGCTAATGGAGGGAATAAACAACATCGCTTGTTGTGGGAGTATTATGTTCCCAACACTAATGGAGTTGCACCACCTATCACCTAGCCAACAATCCGAGCGAAAAACTTTGAACTAAAACCAGCCTTAATGCAAATGGTGCAACTCAATCAATTTGATCATATATCTTTTAAGGACCCCCATGACCATTTACAAAACTTTTTGTTTGACCTTGAAAACAAATGGGACATCTAAAGATGCAATTAGGTTACACTTGTTCCCTTTTTCACTAAGGGACAAAGGAAGAAGTTGGTCAAGTGCACAACCACTAAACTCAATCAACAATTAGGATCAATTGGCTCATAGATTCTTATCTTGTTTCCTTCCTCTTAGCAAGACTATTAAGTTGAGAAATGAGATCATGACTTTTAGGCAAATAGATGGGGAATCCTCATTTGATGCATGGGAATGATTCAAGGAATTATTAAGAAAATGTCCCCACCATAGTCTACCACTGTGGAGTCAGGTGAACTCCCTTGGTTATTAGTTATGGATGGTGATAGATGCAATCTCTAGTGGAACTTTAAAGAACAAAAGTATAAAAGAGGCTTATATATTATTAGAGTAGATGTATAAACATGCCCATGGATGGCAAACCAAGAGGGCCAATACGAGAAGGGTAGCTAATGTCAAATAATGATGAAGTAGAATGGTTGAGAAAGCAAGTGGCATCATTTACTACTCAACTTACACAACTTGGGAAGCCATCATAAGGAGTGGGACATGACATGAATAATCAGCTAATTAAAAGCTGCAATCGGTGTGGATGAGGACACAACGGTACCATGTGTCAAGTACAAAACCGGTTTACTTTCTCAAGTGAAAGTATGATGAAAAATGTGAATGCTGTTGAAAACTTTAACCAAGGACAAAGGAACCATGACCCCTACTCGAATACATACAAACCCTAACTAGAGGGACCATCCAAATTTGTTATGAGGTGGAAATTAAGGTACGAATTTCAATAGAAGTTTTAATGGTCCACAAGGACAACTTGAGATGCACCAATTACCACCACCAACACCTAAGTAAAGAGGAAAGTGTAAGAGATCTGATGAAAAAAATTATTAAGAAGTGTGACATGAGGAAATCCAGTTAGAAGTCCACAATCCAAAACTTAGAAAGAATGATGGGGTAGCCTAGTGAGAATTTTTTTAAGAGATCGCCAAGAGTACTACCAAGTAATACTAAACGTAACCCCAAGGATTAAGCCTATTCATCTAATGGAAAGGGGAAGGAGGCCAGTGTAGTTGAGAAGGAATTTAGTAAAGCTAACAAATTTGACTTTAAGTATGACCCATTAAGTGTTGAAGAGTTAGAGACTAAGTTTGGAATGATGGATGAGGAGCTCATGCAGGAGATGGAAAATGATGTGGTAGAAGAAGAGGTTAAGGAAGAAGCTCCTAGAGAAGATGGAAGTAAATGGAAACTCAGCCACTAATGATGAGTTTAATAGAGATGTAGAAGTAGAAAGGATTTAGTAGAAGGATGAAGACCCTAGTGAGGATGAGGATTCAAATGAAGATGAAAATATGCATGAAGAGCAAGAAGAGAATAGGTTGGAAGTTGAAAACAATGCAAATGAGAAGCATGATTTATTTAAGTTTATGGAAGAAGAATAAGGAGAAGAGGTAGAAGAGCTTAAAACAAAGTAGGAAATTAAATAGTGTTTATTCATACCCCTAAGGTTAAAAGACATTAGATGATTTACATTAGAATGCACCATCTTAGAGAAATAATATCCTAGAGTCTTCTTGAACTTAGGTACATCGAACAACTTAATGTCTAGCAAGGTCATGAGGATGATGAATTTAGAGGGTGAATTACAAGTAGTCAAGTTCATTATACACTTTATAGATAAATCTACCAAAACACCTCTAGGAGTACTTCAAGATATTGCTATGAGAGTTGGATACTTTCACCTTCTTAATAGATTTCATAGTGCTAGACAGGATGATGGAAGACAACTCATAATTATCGGGTGATTGTTCTTGGCCACAACAAGAGCTCTTGTAGATGTGTAAAGGAGAGAATAAATCATTAGATGTAAGAAAGAGAAGATAAGGTTACAAGCGAAGAACAATTAAAAAAAAAAGGATAAAAAAGGAGAGACTATGAAAATCTAGAGGAAGCATATGAAGGTAGAGGCAATGCAATAGAGGTAAAGGAGAAAGGAACATTAATCACAGCTGATGAATTTAAAGAAGGGTCTAAAGATAAATGAGATGACAGTGGGAAGAGATGAATCGATAAATTTCGGATAGATGTAAGAGAGAGAGATGTGAAAGCTGAGGAGTATAACCCACAATAAGATAAATGATGAAAATCAAGTTGAAAGGCTTAAAAACAAGTGATTGACGAGAGGCAACCCAACCTATTTTACTTTTATGTTTAGTTTTTATACATATATATACTTTCCTTCAGTGTTAAGAGTGGTCGTTGGTTTATTTTCTTTTCTTTTTACTTTGCAAGGGACGTAAATAAATAAGGAAGCTAGGTGGAATTCAAAAGAAGATGCTTTCAAGCAAAGAGAAATGCTTAAAGAATTTGAAGACAATTTAGTACAAAGAACCACAGGAGATTAAAGTTCTAAACCTTTCACCTCATTTATTCATTTTGAACTTTGAAATGCATCAATCATATGTGGAGATCTAAAGTTAGGGGTGGAGAGAATAGAACTTGAAGCTTTATAGTATAGTGTACTTAACCTGAGTTGAATTTGATAATTAAGATACATGTGCTGAAATTTTTGCATTAATATTTCCTTATATTTTCATAAATGAAGCATTCTTTAAGGGCTTAGTAGCACCTGTAAATCTTTTTCAATCATTAAGTTGATTCCACTATTCTTTATATTTGCAACTTTACAATTGTGTATAGTATATCATATCCTATAGAATTTGCATCCATTCAAATGAATTAAAGTGATGTAATATTCAAAGTGCTTAAAGAAGATTCCCTTAGTAATGACATATGAATATCCTTCAGTTCCTTGTAATTAAGTTACAAAATCCAAGCTTTGTTTAGTTTTGTTTTATTTAGGCTTGGTTTCAAAAATTGAGATTGAGGCAACATTGGAGTTAGAGATTAGATATAAGTATCTTTGTAAGATAGGTTCTTATGCATGCTAACTCTTGGAATGTTTGTAAAGTTTGGTGATGTTTAGTGGATTTTAGCAAAGTTCATTTAGAATTGAAAGTTTTCATGACCCAAAAGAATGAAAAATTGTAAAGGTGAGGCTAATCCTAACCAGAAACAAAAACAAAAAAAAAACAAATTAAAAATAGAATATAAGTAGAAACTCGAGGTGCCCAATAAGTATGAGGTACATTTCCTTGAATGAACTATTCTTGGATGGGTACATAAGCCCCTAGCTACCACACTATAAAAAAATGAGAGGAATAAAAAGCTCCCTTGAATAAAAGTTCAGGATGCATGAGTGCAATTAAAGTAATAAACAGGCAAAAAGTAAAAAAAAAATGAAAAAATTAAGGAAACAAAGTATGGCCATGAGCTAAGTTTTTCTTTTTTTCACTTTACATGGGCATACTTAAAGACTTGAAAAGAATGGTATACGCATGAATCAACTTCTTAAGTCCTTGTAACTCTTCTTTGATTTAGGATGTTTAACTCAATCTCAAGTTTTCTAAAGTTGGCTTAAATAAAACTTTTAAATTCTCTAAACATTGATTAGAGAACTAATTGCATTATTACTGACTATTGTACATTAAATTGATTGCAATAAGGAAATAAAGGAAATATCACTCTATTAGTATTTTCATGAAAGGATGAATGCAAATTTCAAACCTTCCTATAGAATGATTTGCTTTCGCGAGTTGTAGATTAGAAATTGCAAAGGAAACATAGCTTATCCTCTTAAATTTTAGAATCATGAATTATTTTAAACTTGCTAAAGGATAAGCAAGGCTCTTAAGTTGGGAGTAGGTGATAACACTCAAAAGTACACTTCTTCTTTTTCCAACTTAAAAGTTATGCTTGTACATGATTAAACTAATTTTGATTAATTTTATGAGAAAAATGTAAATTATGTATAAAGTGGATCAATTGAGCATAAGATTACATAAATGATGAAAGAGATTTTATTTTTATGTAAAAACTATTGATTTTCAATACTTTATGCATGTGCACAAAGAGAGTAGGCCCCACTATTGGATCAAAGGAGATCAAAAGAAGAAAATGTTGAAATAGGACATACAGGCTGGCAAGTATGCTTTATACTGTCCAACCGGTGACATGAAAAAGAAGCCATCCAGCCATTGTTGAACGTGAACAATGACAGCTCTAAGATAATAACTTACTATCTGAGCCACTGTGCAATTGCCACCCCTAAACCCTAGCCACAATAGTTTGCATCTAAAACACTAATACATAAGGAGCACCACATGCTTACCGTCCAAATGGCAACTCACTATGCCACTTGGTCAATAGCCCTCTGATATAAAAACAGCTATTCACAATAATAAAAGGGGAGATGCTATTTTTTTTTTTTCACAATTTTCTCTTTCTTTCTTCATAGAAACTTAAGGTTCAATATATTCTGGGGTAGTTTAGCATATCTTTAGCAATTTTTAGTGTTTCTTTGTAATTTAGAGCCTTAGGAATTCATTACAAGTCTTAAATTCGTGAGATTTGAAGATTTAAACTTAGGTTTTAGGCGCAATCTAAACTTAGTTCATTCTAAACCTTTCTTTAATTTCATAACTATGAGTAGCTAAACATTTTATTATGGGTTTGTGATGTTTTGAACATTTGTCTGTGTTCTTGCTATGTTCTTTTCTTAACTATGAGTAGCTAAACATTTTATTGTGGGTTTGTGATGTTTTGATGGAATTGCTTACATGAGTAGTGTAGATTGAGCATGAACTTGTGCATTGAATTAAGATTTTAGTGTAGTTGTTCTTAAATGTGTGTTAAATTGAATGACCATTGAGTTTGGCAAGCTTAGGAAGCTTCAAATGCCCAACCAAGGATTTGAACTCCATTAGATGCAACTAAGGTGTTCTTGATAAAATTGTGCAACCAACGGGTTTTGTTGAAATTACTTGAATTCATTCACTTAATGCGATTATAAATATAGATTATGAGGTCGACCAAGCACTTAATCCATATTTACAACTAGAGTACTTAGCTAGTGACAATAGTTAAGTATTTAACTAATCGTACAGGAAAATGCTTCACAACTAAGGTTTTCACTATACAACGAATTTCATTTACCTGATCAAGGAGATAAGTTCAAGTTAATTCCACTAAAACCCACTTGAATACCATATTTAATACTCAATCTAGCATGATTTTTTAACAATTTCAAAGGATAATTCATCACAATTCCACACTTTTGTGCACTGGTATCATAGGCTTTATAAGTTTTATTAATTTAGTTTATCATTTCCAATATCTCCTATTATTTGATTTGCCTAAATTATAGTTGTAAGCTAAACTTAGTCTATAATTAACCCTTTTTTAATCGAGAGATCAACCTAGTGAATACTCACCAGTATTATTACTACATATATCTCATCACACTAGTCAATTAGGTACGTTGTGTTTTTCAAACGTTTTCAACGATCAAATTTGATTAAACTTTATTAGCGATGGTAACATGTGTCACCATCCCTTAAGGATTGTGTAATAGCTTAACTATATTATACTATTTGTATTTAGGCAAACCGATTTTTTTTTAATCTTTAAAATTTAATTCCACTCCTCAATCATGGGAATATCAACACTTAATAGATTAAATCAATGAATTGGAATATTGGAATATTGGATATTTGATATTAATGATTATGCTATTAGAATACACCAAATATAACAAATTGACTCTTAATTAATGTTGCTTTTGATTTTCCTTTCAAATTGCTAAAGTTTTAAGCCTAGTAAATGACCTTCTTTTGAAGCATATATTGTTTTAATTAATCAATTAAGTTTTTATATTTCTAGACAAGATTATTTAATTGATTAATGAATATATATTTAAGACCCTAAACCAATATATATATTCAACCCACTTCATGAAATAATCAATGGCCACAATGATGCACAAACGATGTCCTATAGCCTTAGGGAATGGCCTTAGGATGTCGAGCCCCCATTAGGCAAAAGGCCATGGGCTCGTAATCAACATTAAGTTGCTACTCAATTGTCTATCCATTAGAGCATACTTCTAGCACTTGTCACATCACTATACAATCACCTTAGCATCCCTCTTTATAGTAGGCCAATAATATCCAATGCGAAGTGCTTTGCTAGCTAGGGTATGTCCCATTACATGGTTATTGAACACTTCTACGTAGAGTTTGATCAGCAAGTGTTCCACTTCAAAAGGTCAGAGACATTTGAGTAGTGGTAAATTGTATGCACTTCTGTAGAGCTATTCATCAAGCAAAGTGTACTAGCCAACTTTCTATCTCAAAGCTTTTACCCTTTTTTGTCATCAAGCATAGCTTTACTCTTGAAGTATTGAACAATTTAATCTATCCAGCATAGCTCATGCGGAGCTTAGGTCTCAATGGCGAGGCATTCCAATGGAGACTTGTCAATGCTCTTCTACAAGAGGTACTCAATAAACACTTTCCTAGTTCAAGTTGAAGAAGGATATTGAGGCAATTTAGACAGGCCATCCACCTTCACATTCTAGGTTCGGGAGATCTTTATGATGCTCTATGATATGAAATTAGAGCATAAGGACTTTATGACTTCTAGATACTTGGCCATGCTTTTGTCTTTGACTGCATACTCCCTATTAACTTGTTAATTGAGAGTAAAAAAAAAAAATCAATCTTTTTTGCTCCTATTCCCTTTACCAATTTTATCATAACAATAAGGTCTTCATCTTCTACCTCATTACTGCTAGCTATAAATCCAAACTTTAGAGCATACTAAATTTCATTGCCATGTAGACCACACAGAATAAGCTCTACTTCGCTCCCTTCTTTAGTAGACAAGTCATCAACATAGAGTGCCTACATAGGCTTTTCGTGATCACCAGTGGGGGGGCTTATCTTTGATCATCGACTTAGCTATAAAGCTAGCTAGCACTTGTTCCTTTATAGCTTCTCATAATTAGTATTATGCGTTGCATGCGCTGAGCTCTAAGGCATATCGAACCATCCTATTTGATGTGCCTAGCTCCTAGAGAGTCTACCTCAAGGGTTGGTCGATAAAGACCACAATAGGGTAGGCCTTGAAATACAAACGCAACTTCCATGCTGAAATGACCACAGTTAAGGTAAATTTCTCCAACTTTAAAGACTGACTCTTCGGGCCTTATAAGATGTAGCTTGCATAATACATTGGTTGGTGCTCTCTACCATCTACTTGCACTAATACTAAAGATAGGGCTTAGCCACAAATGAAGATGTAGAGATAAAGTTTGTCTCCTATGCTAGGTTTAGACAAGACTAGTGGTGTCTTAAGGAAGTGCTTCAGCTCATCAAATGCTTCATGACACTTGTTAGTCCACTAAAAACTTGTAGAATTCTTCAAGATTTTAAAGAATGGGGCCACTTATCTACTAACTGCTAAACAAACCTGCTTAGCATGGCAATGCACCCCGTTAGTTTTTGGACTTCCTTGACTATCTTTGGTGCTTACATGTCCAAGATGGCCCTAATCTTCTCAGGATTAACTTCAATCCCTCGTGAAGTAACCATGAAGCTAAGGAATTTACTAGATGTTGCACTAAAGACACACTTCTAAGGGTTCAGCTTCATGTTAAACTGTCACAATGTTTGAAAGGTCTTATCTAAGTCAACGAGGTACCGGTGAGGTTCCTTTCTCTTCACAATCATGTCATTGACATAAACTTCAAGATTTCTTCCAGTTTGATGCATAAACATCTTTATCACTAGCCTCTGGTACATTATACCAAAATTCTTAAGTTCAAAGGGCATGACATTATAATAGTATATCCCGAAGTTGATGACAAAAGATGTATGAACTTGGTTGGGTTAATGCATCCTGATCTAATTATAAACTGAAAAGGCAACCATGAAGCTCAGTAGGGCGAGGCTCAAGGTTGGATCAACTAATTGATCAATTCGTAATATGGGAAAATAGTCTTTTAGGCAAGCCTTATTGAGGTCAATATAGTCAATACGCATTCACCATTTCCCATTAGACCTCTTCACCAATACACAATTAGTTAACCATGTGGGATATGGCTCTTCTCATATAAATCCAACCTCCAAGAGTTTCTATACTTCCTCTTTGATGCACTTGCCATGTTGGGGCGAAGTGCCTATTATTTTGTTTAACTACCTTCATGTCAAGGTCAATGTTCAACTTATGTGTGATCACCTCGAGGGTTAGGGATGGTAGTAGGGTAAGGAAGGAGATTCCAAGTATGTTAGATGGCAACCAAGCAAAAACATCTACATTAGTTAGGAGGAAAGTAATCAACTACTAAGCATGTTGGATGGCAACCAAGCGAAAACGTCTACATTAGCTTAGAGGAAAGTAATCAACTACTGGCAAAGCTTACTCAAGACTATTGTGCAAATCTTTATAATTTATTTGGGTAAACCACCAATTTAAACATCCTATGTTTCTTTAGTAGGTTTCCCTCTTGATCCTATTTCGTCCTCAATAGTAGGATCCACTATAAAGGCTTCCTACTATGTTGGTTGCCATTACAAACACCAATGCCTATAGGAGTTATGAACTTGGCCCTCAAGTATTTCATTGAGGCTATCATTCCTATGGTATTTTTCGATGGATGCTTAAGGATAACAATGTAGGGAGACCATGCATTAATAGTGAGGAAATTAACCAGGATCTACATCTTGTGTGGTTCGTCTTCAAGCTCTATAAAGAAGGTTATGATGCCCTTAGACTTTATTAGTTGGTTATTGAAGCTAAAAAGCTCGTTGTCATAAGGCTTGAGCTTTGCCTCAATATTTCATTTGGTCAAAAGCTTTGCTACATATGATGTCCATGGAGCTACCATTTTTTATTAAGATTTTGCGAACATCAAAATCTGCAATTTGAGCTCGAATCACAAAGGCATTGTCATGAGGAAACATTATGCCTTAAAGGTCATCGTCGAAAAAAGTGACCATAGTATTTACTTTGGGGCACTTTACCTAAGTGTTTAATACGTTCTAATAGCGTCTAGATCTAGCATATGCTTTACATTGTGAGATGGACCATTGATGGGTGTCGAATCCAACAAAAATAAAACCTACTCCTAGACAATTATATGATTTGCATATAGTGGTGAGTAGGGTCGAATCCACAGAGATTGGTTAAACTTATTTCTATTCGAGGAAAATAAAAGGAAAAGGAAAATGGGGGGTTTGGTTTGTGAATTAAATAAAGTTAAAACAAGATAAGAAAGTTGTATATTGATAAAAAGCCTAGCCAAAGGAATCAAGATGGTTTAATTCTAGGAATTGATCATTGATGCAAATGTTCTCTATTCTTGTTCTAGATAAATTGGTTATGGTTATTAACAAGCTCTAACAACCTATCTCTCCTTACTTCCTCGATAACCTCAGACAAGCGCTTTGAATTATTTCTCTTATTGATTAAACAACCCTTAGACAAGCGCTTAGGATTTAATCTATCAATAGCATTAAGATCTAGAGAGACCACCAATTCATGCCAGTAGATTATAAGATAACCTATTTAAACATGATCACACACCTCCATAACATGAATTCGATCATCTCTTTTATAACCAAACATGTTATTGCGTCACTAAGACTAGAACAATCAAACAATTACGGATTTGACGTGCTAGTTGACAATATATTAACTTGCTAATTGAGTAGAAGAGCTCTATTCATACCAATCAACAAAGATAATAATGACAAAACGATCAGAAGATATATGAATACCCGAAAGCAAATAATAGAATAAATACAAGTCAATTAGACCTCACAATTCGTGGAGAATTAAACATCTATGACCCTTTAGCTAGAAAAGTAGCTTAGCTACTCATGTTCATCAATAAAACGAAAATAAAAAGTAAAAACATAATGAACTCGGTTGCTTGCTCTGCCTCCAAGATGATCCAAGGTTCTTCAAGATCCAAAGATTCAAAAGTTGTCCTAACCCTCTAGGGTTGGCTCTATTTATATTATTAGATGGATAGCATGTGATCTTTTGCTAGCAAGATACGAAAATATCTTTCCTTTTCTAAGTAGATTTCGAGAAGTGAAGATTCGTCTGCCTGGCACGCCCCACCACACGGCCGTGGGTCAAGCCGTGCCATCCTCTGTGCATATTCTTCAAGTCTTCAACCGCGCCCAGTGTGAACCACGGTTACACACACGGCCATATTTCAAGCCGTGCCTTCATCTGTGCATAATCTTCAAGTCTTCATTCGTGTCCAGTGTATACCACGGTTACACCCACGGCTAGATTTCAAGTCGTGCTTTCATCTGGTTGATGTTCCACACTTTCTTCTCCTTGGCACACCTAGCTTCCACCACGGCTCCAAGCACGGTTTATCCCACGGCTTCCACCACGGCCGTGCCTTAAGCCGTGTCTCTCTCTGTTGTAAGTCCTCATTTTCGCCTTCTTGTCCAGTGTGTAACACGGTTTAAACCTTAGCCGTGCCTCAAACCGTGCTTCCTCCGGTGGTGTAATTCCTTGTCTTGATCCAAGTTGTAGATGACTTCTCTAAAATACTTGAATTAGCATCCTTGACTCCATTTAACCTGATTTATCACGATGATAGAATTAAAGTACCATTTCCTTATGATTTCTATAAAATCAATAATAATTTAACACAATTTATACTATAAAGATTGAGTATAAAATGGCTCTATCAAATTCCCCCACACTTAAACTCTTGCTTGTCCTCAAGCAATTGCATCAAATCAATTGAGAAATCTATTATAGATTATACAAACTTTCTTTTCATCATTCCAAGCATCTATTCATTTGTAATTCATGACTTGTAATTTAATGTCTACTACTTCAACCCAATTGGTTTCCTGTGATCAAATTACTATGGACAAAATTCAATAGCTAATCTAAACAAAACAAGCTTTAATCCTCATGTTTAGCAAAAGAATTTTTATTCCAAAAGTAAATACTTAATCCACTAAGGAAAAACACCCAATTAAACTTCATTGGATATTATCAAGCATATAATCCTTGCAGTATAAAGTAAAAGCATATGGTATAAGCTCTTTGCTAGATATTCTCCCTTTTATACATCTTTGTTTTATTCAATGAATGTTCACATTCATGTTCTTTTGATTTATTCAAGCATCTATTTTGACGGGTTTTTGCCCGCTTCTTTTTATGAACTTTTGCCTTTTTCGCCCTTATCGTTATAGTGAGTTCATTGAGTCGACAACATCCCAAGCTCATCACTCAAGTGACCGGGTTTTGAGATACCCCTACGGACTCTTCCTCACTCTAACATTCAAGTTTGAATACTCTTAACTCAATTAGTTGAATCATTGGAGTAATGGCTATGCTTGATTTTTTTTTTTTCACTAAGTGTTATGATTGCTTTACAAACAACTTCAAAGAGTATACAGTAGCTAATATAACCTAGAAGTAAACTTGTTTATTTTTCACTTAGGGACTCGACTTACTCTTAGACTTCCAATTCTAAAGCTAAATACAAGGTAAATTTGTTTCTTAAAGATTTCACTACTTAATTTTAACCATGTATTCTAACCACAGCAGCGGGTGAGTAAAACATTTGAACAAGTCAATTTCACATTTTGTAGATGCTTATTACAACATTTAGTACAATCCCTAGATTTCATGATAATTTTGAAAAAATTTGGCTTAAAATTACTTAAGGACAAACATTCAGAGTATAAGTTAGTTCTCTATTCTCTATATTTTATTATCCTCTCCCCCACACTTAGCTTGAACAGTGTCCCCACTGTTCCTAATTCAGCACAATTGAAGAGGAATTAACAATACAAAGGACATTAGAGAATAAGAGAGAGGAAATATTGGTACTTCCCTGGTATTGGAGTGCTCCCTTTAAGCTCTAGAAAGTGTCATCTAATGATATGTATCCTTGCTGCAGCCGATCCAAAGAGTTCAAGACTACACTAAAATCAAAACAAACTAAACTAAAACAAAACAAAACTAAAACAAACCAAAACTAATGCAAAACAAAACTTTTTTTTTTTTTTTTACATGGGTTGCCACCCATGAAGCGCCTTTCTTTAACGTCTTTGGCTAGACGTTCCTGGCTAAATATTCGGATAAGGATTTGGATTCCAGCCTTGGTGTCTGTGGTAATGGGTTAATAACATCCGCAACAAAAACAGGAGATGGGTTAATAACATCCGCAACAAAAACAGGGGAGATATCGTTAGGGTGTTTCATGGCATCATAAATATGAAATTTAATCACTTCACCATCAAACTCCATAGTGAGGGTGCCATCATTTACATCGATTTTCGTTTTAGAAGTCTTAAGGAATGGTCGCCCTAATAATATCAGTGATGAAGTATGAGAATCACTATCGTCCATGTCAAGCACATAAAAATCAGCAGGAAAAACCAACCCATTGACTTGAACTAAAACATCCTCTAGAACTCCCTCAGGATAAACATTGGACCTATCAGCAAGTTGAACAATAATACCCGTTTCCTTTAAAGGACCAACATTTAAACGTTGATAAACAGACAAAGGCACGACATTGATAGAAGCTCCTAGATCACACATGGCTTTAGCGATTCCAAGACTACCTATTTTGCAAGGAATGGCGAACATACCTGGGTCCTTACATTTAGGAGGAAGCTTCTTCTGAATAATAACTGAAACATTTTCACTTACACTAATCTTTTCATTGCCTTTCAGCTTCCTTTTGTTAGTGCACAAGTCCTTAAGGAATCTAGCATAGCGCGGTATTTGCTTAATTGCATCAAGTAAAGGAATATTTACCTCGGCTTTACGAAACGTTTCCAGAATCTCTTTTTCTTCCGCTTCCTTCTTGGATTTCGCTAATCTGGAGGGGAAAGGAGGTGGTATCAATGTGACCTTCGATGGCTCAACTAGAGATTTGCTAATCTGGTCGCCCTGCTGGCTCGGAGTTGAAGTCTCTTTCTTGGTCTCTTCCTCAAGATTAGACGGATGTCCTTTATTATTTGATCCCTGCAATTCTGTTCCACTTCTCAAGGTAATTGCATTAACGCTTTGCTTCGGGTTTGTAATAGTTTGAGAAGGTAATTTACCTTGAGTTTCTAACCTGTTTACGACTGAAGCAAGTTGGCTTACCTGATTCTCCAAGTTTTGAATGCTTTGCTTTGTTTCCTCCTGAAATTGTTTGGTATTCACAGCTAGAGACTTAACAATATCCTCAAGGGGCATACCTGAAGTGGAAGGAGCTTGGGGTACGTGGTGTGATGGCTTTGGCTGGAATTGTTGGACATGTTGAGGGTTATTTCCATATCGGAAGTTAGGATGATCCCTCCATCCAGGATTGTAAGTATTCGAGTAGGGGTCATACTTCCTTTGTGGCTGTCCTGGGAATCCTCCTACAGCATTGGCATGTTCATGATTGTCATCTTGCAATGTGGGGCACATGTCGGTCGGATGATTAGGAGCAGCGCAAATTCCACAAGCCTTCACCTGCTGCGTTTTCCCAAGAGCTAGCTGCTGCACAAGGGAGGTAAGATTAGAAATTTAATGTTCAAGGTTAGACACACTTACCTCATTTACCTTCCTTGAAGATGCATCATGCCTATACCCAAATTGTTGCGAATTGGCAGCCATAATGGAGATCAATTCCCTAGCTTGACCAAGGGTTTTGTTTACTATGGTGCCTCCACTTGCAGCATCCATCATCTTTCTTTCCATCGGAAGTAGGCCCTCGTAGAAGTATTGGATAAGGAGTTGTTCAGATATCCCATGTTGTGGGCAGCTTGCACATAGTTGCTTGAACCTCTCCCAATACTCATGAAGAGTCTTAGTGTCCCTTTGTTTTATACCGCAAATTTCTCTTCTTATACCAGCGGCTCTGGATGCGGGGAAGAATTTGTCCAAGAAAAGTCTCACCATATCAGTCCATGTGGTTATAGAACCTGGAGGCAAATAAAACAACCAATCCTTAGCTTTAGTACTTAAAGAAAATGGAAAAGCACGTAGCTTGATTTGATCGTCGGTTATTCCTTACAGCCTCATACTAGAACACACTATATGAAACTCTTTCAAATGCTTATGAGGATCTTCATTCTCAAGACCATGAAATGTAGGTAGCAGATGTATCAACCCAGATTTCAATTCGAATTCCACGGCTAGTTCGAGATAGTGAATACAAAGTGGTTGTTGATTCACATCCGGTGCAGCCAACTCCCTTAAGGTTCTCTCGAGATTTGCCATGTCGTCCTCTTTTTCAGAATCAAAGGATGAATCTGACAAGTCCGATACTAAGTTCGGTCTAATGGATGATCTAGCTTCTTGTCGCAACCTCTTTAGACTCTTCTCAATCTCCAGATTATAAGTTAGTTCACCTGTCTGAGAAGAACGAGTCATACAAGAATAGAAATAAATTTTTCACCAATCCCCGGCAACGGCGCCAAAAATTTGATGGGTGTCGAATCCAACAAAAATAAAACCTACTCCTAGACAATTATATGATTTGCATATAGTGGTGAGTAGGGTCGAATCCACAGAGATTGGTTAAACTTATTTCTATTCGAGGAAAATAAAAGGAAAAGGAAAATGGGGGGTTTGGTTTGTGAATTGAATAAAGTTAAAACAAGATAAGAAAGTTGTATATTGATAAAAAGCCTAGCCAAAGGAATCAAGATGGTTTAATTCTAGGAATTGATCATTGATGCAAATGTTCTCTATTCTTGTTCTAGATAAATTGGTTATGGTTATTAACAAGCTCTAACAACCTATCTCTCCTTACTTCCTCGATAACCTCAGACAAGCGCTTTGAATTATTTCTCTTATTGATTAAACAACCCTTAGACAAGCGCTTAGGATTTAATCTATCAATAGCATTAAGATCTAGAGAGACCACCAATTCATGCCAGTAGATTATAAGATAACCTATTTAAACATGATCACACACCTCCATAACATGAATTCGATCATCTCTTTTATAACCAAACATGTTATTGCGTCACTAAGACTAGAACAATCAAACAATTACGGATTTGACGTGCTAGTTGACAATATATTAACTTGCTAATTGAGTAGAAGAGCTCTATTCATACCAATCAACAAAGATAATAATGACAAAACTATCAGAAGATATATGAATACCCGAAAGCAAAGAATAGAATAAATACAAGTCAATTAGACCTCACAATTCGTGGAGAATTAAACATCTATGACCCTTTGGCTAGAAAAGTAGCTTAGCTACTCATGTTCATCAATAAAATGAAAATAAAAAGTAAAAACATAATGAACCCGGTTGCTTGCTCTGCCTCCAAGATGATCCAAGGTTCTTCAAGATCCAAAGATTCAAAAGTTGTCCTAACCCTCTAGGGTTGGCTCTATTTATATTATTAGATGGATAGCATGTGATCTTTTGCTAGCAAGATACGAAAATATCTTTCCTTTTCCAAGTATATTTCGAGAAGTGAAGATTCGTCTGCCTGGCACGCCCCACCACACGGCCGTGGGTCAAGCCGTGCCATCCTCTGTGCATATTCTTCAAGTCTTCAACCGCGCCCAGTGTGAACCACGGTTACACACACGGCCATATTTCAAGTCGTGCCTTCATCTGTGCATAATCTTCAAGTCTTCATTCGTGTCCAGTGTGTACCACGGTTACACCCACGGCTAGATTTCAAGCCGTGCCTTCATCTGGTTGATGTTCCACGCTTTCTTCTCCTTGGCACACCTAGCTTCCACCACGGCTCCAAGCATGGTTTATCCCACGGCTTCCACCACGGCCGTGCCTTAAGCCGTGTCTCTCTCTGTTGTAAGTCCTCATTTTCGCCTTCTTGTCCAGTGTGTAACACGATTTGAACCTTGGCCGTGCCTCAAACCGTGCTTCCTCCGGTGGTGTAATTCCTTGTCTTGATCCAAGTTGTAGATGACTTCTCTAAAATACTTGAATTAGCATCCTTGACTCCATTTAACCTGATTTATCACGATGATAGAATTAAAGTACCATTTCCTTATGATTTCTATAAAATCAATAATAATTTAACACAATTTATACTATAAAGATTGAGTATAAAATGGCTCTATCAACCATCCTCCCACAATTAGTCCTTCGACAATCGTCTTTATAATGCCTCGTATAAGGTAAGCTTGTTGTTCCTATTCCATTTTTTCCCTTTCCTCTCTTCTTCCTTACTTTAGGGATCTATCATTCTCTATGATATATTCCTGTAAATATCTTCATTGGATAAAGTCTTCAAGGGCATTCTTCAACTGCGTGTAATTTTCAATGGTGCAACCCCTATCTCAATGAAAGTCACAATATTTATCAGAATTTCTTCTGGCCAAATTGTTCCTCATCTTATTAGGCCAAGTAATGATGCTTCGGTCTTGTATCTCATAAAAATGCTAGCATAGGGCTTGTTGAGTTAGGTATGCTACTCGTAGAAAGGGATGGCACATTTTTTGCTACCATTACCATTTCGAGCGAACCCATTAACTTCCATGGCGAGACTAAGCTTATCCTTTGTAGAGAGTTGGTCCTTACCAACCTTCTTCTTGTTAAAGGATATTTGCTCGGCCTATCTTCTAGCTATTATAGCATCTTCCTAAGTAAAGTAATCAACGACTTTTGCTTGAAATTCTATAAAATTCTTTAGTTTATGCAAGGTAAGGGAGTAGAAAAATTGGGATTGATCCCTTACTTCATAGACTGTTACATCAAGTGCGACTCTCATGTTGACATTAGGAATTTTGAAGATTGCTTTATTGAACCTAAAGATATAATCCCTAAGTGTCTTATCTTGCTTTTGTCGAATAAAGTTGAGAGTTGAGAAATCTCGTTCAGGCATCTTGCTCGTCAAAAAGTGTTGATAAATTGCATGGTGAAATTACAAAAACTAGAAATAAATTTTAGATTCAGAACTTAGAATCATGTTCGTGCTACCTTCTTCAACATTCCTATAAAGGCCTTGCATGCTATTGTGTTAGAGATGCTACAGAGGTTCATCTAAGCTGTAAAATAGTTAAAATGCTCCATTGGGTCAATTATTTTGTCGTAAAACTCCAACTGTGGGATTTAGACATGTATGGGAAGCTGCTTATCCTAAATTTCCTAGGTAAAAGGGGAGCTCCCTATGGTAAACATGTTGCATGGGATACACTTCTTGGTGTACTTCAACTCAATGAGGCATTGGATCATATTGTCTATACCATCCATAAACTAATCGGCCAAGGATATTATGGTTTGCGCTTTGGAATTATCATTCTCATTGTTGTTCTAGTCACCCCTTGAGTTAAGGGCTCAATTTAGTTTTAGCCACATTCCTATGGTGTTGTGGAACACTATCACCCTACTGCTCACTTTGTGGCTAAGAGTGTCTTTAGGAGTGATCATTGATTTAATTGACCTAGTCTCTCAAGCAACGGTTTTCAACCAACAAGTTAGCTAGTTGCCTCCCGAGTCTTGCAATCCTATCTTCATCTCCCAATTACATAAGAGGTGGGATTGGAGGCACCATAAGGTAGTTGTTTTCAGCGATCAGTAAATTGCGATCATTGGGGGCATTCTTGCAGGAGTTTCTTCTTGATTTTGTACTAGCTATAATTGTAGGTGGCCTAAAAATGGTGGCGCCAATTTTTTATTGCTCTCGCTACCTGAATGGGCCTTAGGTTAGATCGCACTCTTAGGCTTGATGAAATCTAATCTACAAGATGAGCGAATGTGAGCTATCGAGATACTGAAAATTTCTTCAACATTTGGACTCCAACACTTAAATTAGAGAAACGGTGTGAAAGTAAGGCAATTGAAGTATATGGGGGGGTATTAGATGATCTTACATGAATGGAGAGACCTCCTTTTATAGTGTTAAGAAGATATTCTATTTTAGGTAAATAAATCCTTCTTGAAAACACCCTGGTTATATTAGGAAATACTCACTTAGGGTGTGTTCTTCAAGGCTTCTAGATTACTTTCCTAATTTATTCCGACCAATTTTAAACACTTTTTTATTCTATAGCCAGGTTGAATAAAATGGGCTCAAGGCCTAAAGCCAATATAGGCGTATAATATAATGCAAATTATTTTGTCACGAATCAATTAAATTAAATTCTTCCAAATTTAATATAACCTTATATGCATCCCGTATAATGTGTTCAATGAACTAAAGAATGAAAAACATGAGTATTCACATACTTAATATAAAAATATTATAATATACTAATTTAATATCCTATACGAATGTCAAATCCATGCTTTTATCAAAAGCAAAATTTACAAGGAGCAAATTAATTAAATCCATAACAAAATGGGAGAAGGGATAGAAATCTTTTTTTTTTTTTTTTTGTTAGAGAAATCATATTTCCTAAACCTTCAATTTATCTATGAATTACTCCACTACTTATAAACAATGTAGATTTTCCACTTATAATGAAAAACTAAGAAGAAGTACGAAACTATAAAGAAAGTCATAAGAGAGGGTGGTTGTAATGTTTGTGAATTTGTAAAAATAATGTAAGGCTCATATTTATAAACATTATATAGAGTCTAATTTCTTTAAACCTTTTAGAGAAGAGAATCAAATGAAATATGACTAAGACAATTCTCCTTCTTGTCATTAATTTCATTTGACCATTTTTCATGAAGAATCAAACATCCTTAGTCAATTTTGTCCAATGTTCTTCAAGAGAGTCAAACCTTCTTTGCATGGGAGAGTTGAACATGTTGGCACCTAAGATTCAAAAGCTTGCTTCTTTGGAAGAGCCAAACGTCATTTATCAAGAGTAGAAGACTCTACTACTTAAATCTACTAGAAGAGTCAAACATTGATATGTTGTAGCTCCCTTCAACGGAAGAGTTGAACTTTCCTTATAAAGAGCAACATGAGGTTCAGATCTTGTACCTCAATGCCAAAGCAGAGTTGACTCTCATATGCAAGATTCAAGTGTTCTTGAATTAGCACCTTGATCAACCCAATTTTGCTCTATTTTTCCTCATTTCATGCACTTAACTTGATGTGTGTCCCAATTTCTTGCATTCCCCTATCAAAATCACACATATAAACACATAAGTGTAGAAGTTGACATAAACCATGCAAACTTTTACACCTATCATGTTAAGCAAAAGTCCCTAATTTCTTTAGAGTAACCCTTCCATGGACTTTCATTTCAACATCAAAGAAGGGTATTCAAATGCCTTCTCTATGTTACATAATTTCTCCCTATTTTGAGCCTCATTCTCCATCATGTTTTTCTTAACACTTTTTGCAATGAGTGATGAATTTTTAATTCTTTTTTTTTTATATACAAAACCAAACAAACACATCAAAATAGATGCAAAAACTTAAATTCAATCACCATAAAGCGCTTATCAGTTTTTTTTTCCTAAGTTATATGTACTTTATATATGCTTTAGTAATTTTTAGTAGCCTATCTTTCATGAGTTTTGATATAATATGCCCTCTACTTCTTACTCGTTCTTAGTTAAAGGATCTACCATTAGATGCTACGCGACATAGTCGTTAGGCCCAACTTTCCTAAGCCCATAATTATTATTAGTACTGCCCATGGATCATCATTACAAGATTAACAAAATATAAGAACGCCACTGGTCTTATGTAAATATTCATTCTCCTAAGTATGTCATAGACCATTTCAACTACCATGGCCCAAGAGATTTTTAAGGCCTAGAAGGAAGCCTAAGCCCAAGTCCAACAAATGACTCTAGAAGCTGGAAGACTCTAGAAGATTCTAAGATTGTCCAAATTCATTGTACAGTAGTAGGTGGGTTGTTAGATGTAATAGGTAAAATTAAATTGTAGTCATTAGATCTAGTTAATCTCAACCATCCGCTCAAATAGGCCCTTTGTATATATAGAGGTAACCCTCCCCCCAATTGTAATTGATCTAGACATTTAAGTGAATTCAGTTACATTTAGAGTTTCTCTCTCTACTTTCTCTCTCTAAGTGTGTTGTGTGCATTTTCATGATGAACTTAACCCTTCGTAGTGTGGTTAAAAGCACTAAGTGCCACACAAGAGTACTAAGGGAAAATACACTTGTGAATAGTTAGTATCAAAGTGAGGTTAGGAGGAAGATGTTGTTTGGAGTTAAGAACAACACCCCTACTATGGAGCAAGTGGAAAATGCTGGGGAGAAGTGTGTCACCAGGGCAAAAGCCAGGTTTAAGGATTTGCTTAACTCTCTTCTCGCTAAGATGGATAAGGCAGAGTTGAGTATCGCTAAAGTAAAGGAGCAGCTGGATGAATCTCAAGCCCATATAGAGGCATTGGAAGAGGGACTCTGAAGCGAGTTGCAAGGGGCTTTAAATCAAGCCTTAAAGGAACTAAAGCTATGAGATGTTGCTTTAGAGGAGAAGGGGGAGACCCTCCAAACTCGAGTGGATGCCTTAGAGGTCAAGGAAGAGGCCTATGAGACTAAGACCTATCCTATTATCATCACTATGCACCATGAGATTGATGAGTTCAAGAACCGGCTAATAACATCTAAAGTAACTATGGCCAATAGGGTAACTATATAGCCAATCCACAGGTTCATGTCCCCAAGCTAGAACATTTCTAGGGGACATGATCCACCCATGAAGTAGATAACTTTCTATGAAGGTTAGAGTAGTATTTCAATGCCATTAAGGTTTTAGATGAATTGGGTAATGTACATACTACTGATATGTATTTAAAAGACTTTACAATGGTTTGGTGGTGCAAAAGGGCAAATGAAATCAAGAACTTAAAGTCTAATTCTCTCCTCAAAATGCATTAAAGGAAGCTACGATCAAACTACATCATTTAACTCATAAAGGGGAGATTAAGCAATATGTGAAGGAATTCTCAAAACTGATGCTAGAGATCCTTGACCTCAATTCAAATAATGCACTTGCGATGTTCCTGGATAGGCTAAAGCCATGGTCTAAGTTGGAACTAGAGCAAAGAGGAGTAGAAGACATTTTGAAGGACATCGCAATTGCTAAAGGCTTGGTGGAGTTTAAGAGATCAGACCCTAAATCATTGAAGAATAGGGGAAAGAGTGGGAGAAAGAAGGAGAAAAGTGGTAGTTTCTCAAGGGGAAAGGCAAAGATAGAAGAGAAGGATGGTGAATAAGGAAGACCCTGTGAATGGAGAGATGGTAAGCGATAGAAGCCCCCTGAACTGAAATGTTACTTTTGTGGTGAGTTCCATTACACCAAGGAATGCCCAAAGAAAGACCGATTGGCTACCTTAGTGGCAGTGAAAGTTCGAACAAAGATGAGGCAAAGCTAGTTTCCCTATGGATCCTTGAAGCTATGAAATCTCAAGTTACTTAAGAATGTAAGGGACTAATGTATACAAATGTCTCAATTATAAGTAGGAAGCTGAATGCCCTTGTAGATACAAGTGCCTCTTACCTTTTTATCTCAAAAGAAGCATCAATCAAATTTGCGCTGAAGATTGAAAAGGTTAGAACTTAGCTTAAGACCATAAACTCCAAAGAGGTCCCTACCATTAAAGCAGCTAAAGAAGTAGACTTAGGTATTGGTGGATGGTGAGGGAAGGAATCCATTGAAGTGGTGCCTTTTGATGATTTTAAGTTTGTGATTGGTGTGGATTTCCTTGATAAAATTGATGCCTTGATCGTTCCCTAAGCCAATTACCCTTGTATTGAATGGGAAGGCCTAATGCATGGTCCTAATGACTTAAAAGACAGCTCAAGCCACAAAGTTTCTATCAATCATGCAATTGTCTAAAGGACTGAAGAGGAATGAGGTCACCTACCTAGCAACTCTAAAGATGGACGAGGGGATAGAGAGGAAAGTACAAGTCCTACCTCCAATGGGGGAGCTATTGAAAGAATTCCAAAATGTCATGCCCCCTAAATTACCAAAAAGACTCCCTCCAAGAAGAGAAGTAGATCACAAGATTAAACTAAAGCATGGGGAAAAACCTCCAACAACTGTGTCGTGTCAAATGTCTCCTAAAAAAATGGAGGAACTCAAGTGCTAATTGAAGGAGTTATTAAAGGCAAGGTTTATTTGACCCTTAAAGGCACCATTTGGGGCCCCATTGTTGTTTCAAAAGAAGCATAATGGTTCGCTCCAACTATGTATTGACTATCAAGCCCTTAACAAGATCACATTGAAGAAGAGTATCCAATTCCATTAGTATCTGACCTTTTTGACCGATTAGGTGAGGCATGGTACTTCTCCAAATTAGATTTACGATCAAGATATCATCAAGTCAAAATTGCTAAAGGAGATGAACCTACAACAATGTATGTCACAAGGTATAATGTTTTTTAATTGCTAATCATGTCATTTAGACTCACTAATGTGCCTACTACCTTTTGTACACTTATGAATAGAGTTCTAGCCATATTTTTGGACCAATTTGTGGTAGTGTACCTAGATGACATAATGGCTTACATTTAAGGTTGTCAAAATTGCGATTTTACATAGAATCGCTAAGAGATCCGTAGAATCGGAACGTAGAAACGTAAGTTTCTACAAACTATGTAAAATAACTTTCAAATATTATAAATTTACTTACAATAGTCATTAAAAAATATAACAAATAATAGAAATAAGAAAATTCAGCATTTATTTTAGCCATAAATTGCAAATTTACAATAAAAGTTATAATATAAATATCAAGCATAAATTGTATAATATAGATATTTTATTTCTAAAATGATAAATCATATATAAAGCAAGTTTCACCTAGTTATATATATAAAAACTAAAAGATAATAGATAAAATTTAAAAATCAATTGTAACTTTAAGAAATTACTAATAAATAAAAGTTGATAACAAAGATATACCACTAGAAAGAAGTAATATAAAAAAATGACAAACAACTTCTAACCAAAAGTAAATAATAAAGAAGATATTATAACAAGAAAAACCTTCAAAATTTATATTACTAGGTAAATTTTTGCACTATTTGTGATTATTAATTCAAAATATATTTATTTAACAATATCTCATATTTACTTAACTATGAGATTTTGAAAAGATAGAAATATAAATACATTTATACATTTCCTATAAAATTAAAACTTTAATTTTTTTTTATAAAGTTAAAGTTATCTACCTTTTATTTTATTTACTATTACAAAAACATTAATTAAAATAAGGAAAGTTGCAGCAATTAAATATGGGTGCTTTAACACGAACATGATCACAAATAGGAACAAGAAGACTAACAATCGATGAACACAAAAACAAAGACTCCAATGCAACGCAACGCAACGCACTGACAAGAGAGGAGTGATGACCGATGAACATGTTGGGGTATGGCTCATACTCCCCTATGACACCAGAGGGCTTTTAGGAATTAAGTTCATATTTGTTTATTAAAAATTTGGGCTTAGGCTATGAATAGCTATTATTACATATTTGTTCATCCGGATCCGGATGGCTAAAATTTTACTTAGTTGTGCAATATTGTGGAATCTTGTGGAATTGGTTAAAATGTGCAAAATCGTGATTTTGAACGATTTTACTATTCAAAATCGCGATTTTATTACGATTTTGCTTCTCCCCAATTTTGTATACGAGTTAACTAGAAACATGTATAGAAACTCATAAAATTGTTGAATCGTACGAGTTAACTTACAATTTTAACAACATTGTTTACAGTAGCACGATGGAGGAGTGTCCATAACATCTTCAATTGGTGTTCCAAACCTTAAGAGAGAATGAATTATATGTGAAGAAGGAAAAATGTTCATTTGTCTAAGATAAGGTACCATTCCTTGGGCATATTGTAGGATGAGGTAAGATCCACATGGATAGTGGGAAGGTTCATGCAATTAGTGAATGGAAAGAGCCAGCCAAACCCCTAGAGTTAAGGGTGTTCTTAGGGTGAGCAAACTACTACAGGAGATTTATCTAAAGGTACTCAAAGATAGAGGTCCCTCTAAAGGAGTTGCTAAAGATGACTGCCTCTTGGAATTGTAACAAAGAGAGACAAAAGGCTTTTGATACTTTGAAACTAGCAGTAACAAGGGAACCCATTCTTACTCTCCCAAACTTCAGTAAGGCCTTCGAGGTATGTACAGATGCTAGTGATTTTGCTATTGGTGGGCTTCTAATGTGGGAGGGACACCTAATAGCCTTTGAGAGTCGAAAGCTGAATGGAAATATTTAGTGCATGAGAAAAAGATGACCACAATAATTCATTATCTACGAACATAGAGATATTATCTCCTTAGGAAAAAATTTGTGGTAAGAACAGACAATGTGGTTACAAGTTGCTTTTAAACACAAAAGAAACTTTCCTCAAAGTAAGCTCAATGGCAAGTTTTCCTAGCCGAATTTTATTTTGATTTATAATATAAGCCAAGAAAGACAAATGTAGTAGTGGATGCACTTAGTTAAAAGGTGGAACTAGCAACTATCATCAAACTCGAGTCAAACATCTTGGCCCGAATTAGGGAAGGAATGGAATGAGTTGAGATGGCCAAGGCCATATTCACCTAATGTCGAGAAGGCAAGATAAGAAGGTTTTGGGAGGAAGGTAGATTGATCTACACGAAAGGTTGCAAGATATATGTACTTAGATCTTTGAATTTGAGAAGGGAAATAATCAAAGAATGTCACAACTCAAAATGGGCAGGACATCCAAGGATGCATCATACGCAAGCTCTTATAGAAGACAAGTACTTTTGGCCCTACTTGAGAGATGATGTAGAAAACTATGTCAAGACTTACCTTGTGTGTCAATAAGATAAGGTAGAATAAAATGCAGTAGTTGGGTTATTGGAGCCCTTCCCAATCCTTGGAGAACCTTAGGAGAGTGTTACTATAGACTTCATAGTCAACTTATCGAAGTCGAAAGGATATAGTACTATCATGGTAATAGTGGACTGTATCTCTAAGTATGCCACTTTTGCTCCAACCATTAAAGAATTTCTCACTAATGAAGTAGCTAGGTTATTTTTGAAGCATATAGTGAAATATTAGGGCTTGCTAAAGAGTATTATTAGTGGTCAAAATGGACGATCCATAGGGAAGTTCTAGATAGAACAGTTCAAGCTATTGGGATTTGAGTTAAATTTCTCAACTAGTCTTCACCCTCAAGCTAATGGGCAAACAAAACTAGTGAATGCTCTAGTGGAGCTGTATCTTAGACACTTTGTAGGGGAAAATCAATGAGATTAGGCAAAGAAGTTCTTGGATGTAGCCTAATTCTCCTTTAACTTACAAAAGAATGAGTCTACAAGCCAGAGCCAATTTGAAATTGTCTTAGGAAAGTAGTCATTGACTCCAAGTACAATCTCCACAAGATATACTAAAAGCAGCCCTCTAGCATGCGAGTTTGCAAGAGAATGGTAGGAAAACAAGGACTTAGCCCAAGTGTACTTACAGAAGTCTATAAAGAAGATGAAGAAGTTTACGGATCATAAGAGAAGGCCAGTGGATTACCATGTTGGGGATCAAGTATAGGTTAAGTTGCACCTGATTCAACACACAAAAGGTCAATTACATAAAGGGCTCCTAAGGAGATATGAAGGACCATTCCAAGTATTGAAACAAGTGAGGAAAGTTTCTTATAAGTTGGAACTATAGCCTCAAATTAAATATTATCCGATATTCCATGTAAGTATGCTAATGCCTTACTATGAGGACAAAGAGGATCCAAATGAATGATCTCGCAATGAGCACCACTCGGGGTTAAAGAGGTATATGATAGGGTGATAAAAGAAATTTTAGCAGACTAGCATTTGCAATGTTGATGACAACCCCCAAGACACGAATATATGATTATCTCAAAAGGGCTACCTAAGAGCAAGGCTAGTCGGTAGTCAGCCAAAGCACTATGGCAAATTCAAGACGAAATTAAGAGATTCCATGAGCAGAATGCAACGAGGGCATCGCAAGATTGAGTGGGGGAGGATGTCACGAACCATTTCAACTACCATGGCCCAACAAGTTTTTAAGGTCCATAAGGAAGCCGAAGTCCAAGTCCAACAAAAGATTCTAGAAGCTAGAAGACTCCAAAAGTTTTTAAGATTGTCCAAATTCATTGTATAGTAGTAAGTAAGATAGTCGGATGTAGTAAGTAAATTTAAATTATAACCGTTAAATTCAATTAATTTCAATCATCCATTCAAACAAGCCCTTAGCATATATAGGGATAACCCCCTCCCCTCTCTTCCTTTTTCCGAAATTGTAATCAATATAGATATTTAAACAAATTCCGTTATATATAGAATGTCATTCTCTACTTTTTCTTTCTAAGTATGCTGTGTGCATTTTCAAACAAAATTTAATCTTTTTTAATGTGATAAAAAACGTCAAGTGCAGCACGAAAATACGAGAAAAAAAATACGTTACCCAACATTGGAAGACCTGGGTATGATTATTGATGTCCATATTGCAACGCACAATTTAATATAAGTTATGTTGGTGGGATAAAAGAAAAAGGGACATAAAAGAAGAGGACATATGGTTAACTTATGAAACCGTAACAGTCCAATATACATAGCTGACCAAAAGAAAAAAAATGGAAGTTCACTTCACGAGAGAATATGCTCCCGTCGTAGTTATAAGCAAAGTTCCAAACAGTTGCAGACGTAGACTAGGACAATAGAGAATATTTATAGACCATAAGGTATGGATATGGTTCGCACTACGGGGTCATGGAAAAAAAAAGATAGTTTTGGAATTTAGTGACTCGATAAAATATACAATTATCAAGTCTTTGGGGGATAACTTACGGTTTTTTCTTCTGTTTTTTTTAATTAAATGGAAAAGGAAGAATTCAAATCTTTTTTTTTTTTTTTTAAATTCACGGGGTCCATTTGGTCTTGAACCACTACCCACACCCGATCCATTGACCCTCGATGGGAAGTGTAGGTGATGGGGTAGGAAGCCGACCTGGACTGTATCCAAATGTGGTTTCATTCGTTGATATCGTGCGGAATGGCATGTAATGGACAGAAACACGAAAGAGGTGAAGTAGGCCTCAACGATTTAATCCTTTGCTTTTAGTGTCATGTTTGGCTTTGCAGAAAAGATTGGTGCATGATGCCTACCAAAACGAAGAGCTCGTGCGATATGATTGATTGTGTCTATCACCTGATCGCGCTTCTTATTCATAACCTGTTATTATACGTATTGAGGAAAATCCAGAGCAAATTATTGTTGGATCGTCCTAAGCTTCGTCATCAGTTCAGTGGATCATGGCTTGCCAAAGCCAATGTCTAGTGGGCTTGAGCTTGACAACATTTGAAATCCACACCCTACGTTGTACACGGTACAAGTCAAATATTATACTATATTATTTTTATATAATATTATTTCATTCTTGTTATAGTTTAGTCGGTATACTGAAACTCCTTAAAATCATATTCACTAATTTCTTTAAATCATGCCGGAACACAAGTCTTTTGGACTTGTCTGTACGGATTATAGTATAACCCCATAGACTTAATGCTTTGTTTGGCAAGAGGTGAAGAGAGAGTTGAATGGGTAGGGAATGAAACGGGATGGAAAAATATCAACTTCTATGACATATGGTGGAATTGAGGGACGAAAAGAATAGTTGGGACTCCTTATTTTTTATTCCCCTCAAAAGTAGAGAGAAAGGGAAGGGAAAGTATGAAAAGTTAACTAAATTTCTCATTCAAACCCTTTCTTTACCATGTATTTCTTCCTCTTTTTTTTGTCTCCCTATCATGGGCATATTGATATTTTTATTTTATACTTCATTTTATCTTTAATAATAATTAAGATTTCTCAGTTTTCCTTTCTTTATATTTTTTTTCTTTTATCATTCCTATTCCTGTGCCAAACAAAGTGTAAATGAGTCTATGTTGGTGTTATTTTTGTTGTGGTATAAGCCTTTTTTCATTAACATATTCTCTACCGAAGCACTCCTAAATTGTCTGAATAAATCCAAAAGTTTTGGTGTCTACGGCAGGAAAAACGTACACCTACTTTTCCAATAAAACACCCTTTGCAAAACGACTTTTGACAACTGTCGGATTAGCAAACCCTAGTGGGTAATCTATCTACATTTTTTATTATTATTATTATTAACACAGTAGATTAGGCCATCATTTTACTCAAAGGGGTCATTTACAGTCATAAAACAAAGAAAATTATGAAAGGTTAAAACTATTTTAAGCATGGGAGGCAGAAACCCAAATGTATGGGCCCATGCTCCATAATGTGCTGAAAGCAATGCTCTTTGATTGAGAGTGTGTGTGTGTGTGTGTGCATACATAATTATATATCATTGTAGCTTTCTGCATTGCAATGAGTGAAAATCGATGAAAGCACAATCGAGGGAAATTTCACTTGATCATAGTCCCACCAACCATCCTGCCATGTCTAGCTTGTTCATCAAGACAGGAAAAGGCACCCTATGCACTTCTCTTGAAAGTTGTAAACGTCTCTCCTGGGAAATATTGACAAGCAGCTAGCAAAAACAGCCACGAGTCTCTTTATCCATGGACAATCTATCATATATATTATTTATTGTAATGCTATTAGCATTATTACTAAAGGTCGGGGAAAGGAATAAAATATAAATTTAAAATATATATATATATATATATACTTTTAAAATAACCTTGAGTTTACTATAAATGATTTTAAACAATGAGAAAATCATATTTTAAAAAATCTGGAAGATATGATTGCTATATAAAACGAAATCTTGTCTTAAAATTTGGATTATTTTGAAAAATATTTTTCTTTTTTCTTGTAATATTTCTTTTCCCACTAAAGGTCCCTTTATTTTATAATATTGATTATGCACTTTAGGAAATAATTTTCTTATTTATCATGACAAGATAAATATAAATAAAGTAACAGAGCCATCATAGTATTTTTATTTTTATTTTAATTGCTCTAAAAGGGGTTATAGTAATTGGAGCATTTGCGGAATCGGATTGGATAAACCCCATTTTATCACTTCTTTTTTTTTTTTTCTCTTTTTATCTTATCTTTCTTTGATGGAAGGGAAAAGGAAATTTCATTGTACAGCCATATGCAATGCACAAAGGATGCCTGTATAGTTGCAAACAAGAACTCACAAGGTTCAATTAAAAAGATAAAAGGTTTTCTTCTTTAGATCATTAATATTTACCTCGAAAATACCTATTGATGGAAATTTTTGTATATTTGTAGATTATTAGTTGCACTAAAAGGAATTTCTAAGGCTTTGTGGAAGCTAGATGGATTGGAGTTAATTTCTACCCTAGTATTGGACTCAGTTTTCGACATAACAAACCGGTACTATTGTGCTTGTAACGCAAACATCGTCCTATCCAGTTAGCTTGATTCAGCAGGCGATAGATATATGTGCCGATGAGTCGTTCATGCCCCCTTAAGAGTTATATGGCTATGCGACGTATCTCACAGGCTAGCTGTCAAGACTTTTTTAAGTTTCTGACAATATCTTGGATTGGCTTTTACCTGGAGTAGCTGACCTATAGGCTATGATATATAAACAGTTTATACAAGACCTTCCGAAAGAAACAAACAACCTATATGCGACGCCGTTTGTCTGAAATTATCAATTAGCTACTCACGTCAAAGCTCAACTGAAGGGGGGAAAGAAGAAAAAGGAAAAGAGGAAACTATTTAGGTGTAGGTTAAATAGTCACTTGGGACGTGGGAACATGGGTTTGAGACTCGTGAGTGGCGTCTTGGGATCGAGGTAAAGTGAAACATTTCAGATCAAATAGTTTACAAGGCTTTTGAAAAGCTGGGTCTACGTGTTTGGACCGATATGATTGAGTATCAAAAGTGTTCTCCAATTTCATCATCGATTTTCAGTCAAGAATAGTAACTCTCCAAGAGCTGAAACATGTTTACAGTAGCTTGGGCTCCGTAACAAATTGGACTGATTATTCGGATTAGTAAATGATGATTTAAAGAATTTTAGTTTGGCATGTTTGAAATAAAAACTACTAAAAATGGCTCAATCGAGCTTAATATTTTCTAGCAGACTCATCAACTCAACAAGAGTATCTATAAACAAATACACTTGAACATAAAAAAAGCTTATAAAATATTTTAGAAATACAGTAAGTATCCCATTTTTGCTCATTCTAGTTTATTATTCATTTATTTTTTTATATAAAGAATAAAAAAATCTTTAAAAAAAATACAATTTGTTTGCATAATAAAATTGAGGTACAAGTTAATTACCTAATTGAAAAACACATACACACTATACAAAATACTAAGGTTCAAATCGCAATAAGCACGCATTGCATAAAAAAAATTTAACAAAAGAAAACGTATTTTGAACACACGTTTTCTTCTTTTAGCAAACAATAGAAAACATGTTTTGAACACAAGTTTTTACTACTCATTGTCTTCTTCCTCTCAACCGCGATTCGCTCGTTTTTTCCTTCATAGAATAGCCACTTTTAAAGCATTTTTTATCATTTTTTTCTTTATGATTCCATCAAATTAATGGTAAAATTACAAAGATCACATTTCCTATTATGCATCTAAGCTAAGAATAAGTCCAAATACACTTGATTACTTAACTAAAATCAGCATAAAAAATAGGGAAAAAATCAGCTTGCATGAATCAAGCTCTGTTCGAATTTGTCCTCAATATTCAATTTTTGAAGCTTCTTTATGGTGGATTAGGCAAGAATAAACACTAGAAAATCAATCTTAATAATCAATCATTTCAAAATTGGGCAAAAATCTCAAAACATTCCATGTCCTGATTTGGTGCTTTAATTTGTAAATCACGAATTATCAAGCACCTTCCACCTTCATTTCGAGCTACTAGAATATAAATAGGAGCCCAAACAAAGCTTCTCAATCATCAAGAACACAGAAAATCGCCCAGTCCCATTTCCGTAAAAAAATTGCAAAGATCTCTCTCTTTAAGCTCTCAGTTTCTCTCTCTAGCTTGATTGAGCACTTCCATAACAGCAAGCTTGGAGTTGTGTACATCAAGAGTTTCTACCAACTTCAAAGTCCCCTCAACCACTCCAAACCAACTCCACCAAACCCACTGTCGGCTAATACTTTGATCACCCTCCACTATTGTTGGGAAAAAACAAGCTACATGGGTCGAGAAGCCATCCTCCACCATGCTAGTCCATCACCAACCAAAGGCCAAGCAACTGCTAGAAGCCATCACCTCTCCTCAAATCTAGGTTTGTACTTTCTTTCTTTTTTCTTTGACATTTTAGCTTTATTAAAGAAAAAATATAAAATTTTAAGATTTTTTTTTATAAAAATATTTTAGAAATTTCAACCCTTTTCTTTTCTTAAAAAAAAGGAATATATCAATGATAATAAAAAAATTACTTTTTAGACACCTTATTTTTTTTTAAAAAAAAGTGTTTATATATATATACGTTTTGGCCTTTGAAAAATAGTTTTATTTAAATTTTTTAACTTGTTATTATATATATATACAAAATATTTTATAAAATTTTTAGACATTTTAGCTTTTTTAAAAAAAAGGAAATTAATTTTTTAGTTTCTATAAATAAAAAAATATTATTTTTTCCATGAACTTTTTTTTTTAAATAAATAAAGTTCTTATTTTAAAAATTTATAATTAGTGAAAACTGTGATCAGTTTAAACGTAAATAGCAGATACGTAGGCACCAATAAGACGACCTCAATAATTTTTTTTTTTAACTTTTTAAATAAATTTTAATTTTGAAAGGTTAAAGTGACAACTATAAGGTTTTAACACCATAGCCCTTGAATTCTAAAATTTCTTATTTTATTTAAATATTTTACATAGACTAATAGCTGAATTAAGATCGATTTACTCAATTAGTCTTAATTTAATATTTTTCCCAACCTCAATCGAGTGGCGACTCCTTTTTCTACAAATTAGACTCAAAAGAAAATATTTTCCATTAAATGAACTTAGGTTTAGTGTAAATCGAATTAGGAAAAATGAACCAGAATTTAGGCTCGATAGAATTGCGACTCCACTAGGGACTCCCAAGTAAGCTAGCTACTTAAACCTTCCAAATATAGGTTTTATTTTTCAAAATTATTTATTGAAGTTTTTATTTTTGTTATTTTTTTATATAATTATACCGACTTTTGTTTATGCTGAATTTAGGATTTATTTATTTCTATCAATGTGTGTTAGATATGGTTGGACCTGGGCTATCTTAAGACCTTAAAGGAGAGCCATTGTGTAAGTTCCAGATGCAGTGGAATGATCACTGCTTAGGGCCGATTAAGCTACCCCACTCAAGTTTTAACATGACCTATGAACCATTTCTTTGAAAATGAGTGAGGCCATGGAACTTAGGGACCTTGAGAAACTACCTAAATTGCATACACTTTTCATCAACCATAAAGTTACTATAGCATTTAATTAAAGTTGCAATCTAATTAATGCTAGACTATCCTATAAATGATTATGTAAACCCTTCCATGTGTATCTTGAATGCATATTATAAATAAACATTATATTATTTCCTTGTAAATACCTTTATAAACAAATTCCTTATAAATATATTTCTCTGTATATTAGAATTATGATGTGAACACAAAGTCTTAATAGGGTTGCAACTTAATAAATGCTGTATTACTTTAATGGTTCTTACATTTGTATGTTACTATGCATTTATTAATTACTTTTTTTTAAAAAAAAAGATCAAACTGTTCATAAATATTACTCATGAAATTGGTAATTATCCTAGCAATCAATCAACAAGACAATGACAAAGAAATCAACGATATGCCAAACATACCTAACTCTCGAGTCCAGCTACTTGAAGCGGAGCTGAATTATTGGAGAGAAAGAGTCAAGGGGGCAAAATTAGACATGCAAATTCTCTTGGCCCAAGCTAAACAAACTGAAGGTGTCCTTAAGCGAGTGTTGAAAATGTTGTGATGGCTAGGAGCACAACTGCAGGATTAGATTAAAAAATATTCAATCTTGCTAACCGATATGGAAATAATTGTCAAGTTCATTAATTATGTTGTTCTTCATGAGCTGCTTAATCTCTTTTTAACTTTAGTTCTTTGTTCAATAATAATGCATATTAAAAATTAAAAAAAAAAGAGATAGATACTAGATTTTTTTAAAATAATTTTTTTCAATCATCTTATGTAACAAAAAAAAAAAATCAATCCTTTATCTTGTAAAATAATCATTAAAAGTTCACTTAATGTCCTTTCTAACAAATAAATAAATAAAATTTGTAAATAAAAAATAATCATTGTATCACCATGGGAATATTGGTTGTTCCACTCATCTTCATTTCTTTAGGATATTAGAGTCACAATTGCTATTTCAATCAATGTCTAAGTCCTTTTTTATTTTCAAAGCAAAGCAAAAAAAAAAAAAAAAGAATTGCTAATAAATACAGATTCTCTCAAGATTCCTACCTCTGAGCAACCAAGTTTAGTATCCAGATTCATAATGGCTAGTGACAATAACAACAACAACAGTAGCATTGACACCTCTACTGACTCAAAGATATCTGCTTTGGAACATATTGTGAAGAAGATGGCTGAACAAATCCAATTTCTCATCGAAGGTATCGATCTTTTAAAGGCCCTCAAAACATCACAAGAGGGGCATTCAAGGCCCACCTTGGAGAGGTAATTGAAATTTGACCTCAAGAAGGAATCAGGCCTAACACAACAATCTACATAGACCTTAATATTGAGAACCCAAAAGAGGAATTGGAAAACAAACAAAAGGAAATGGAGAGAAAATTATTCTCGCAATTCTCTAACAAGTTGAGAGTTTTGAGAGATCATGAAAGGTTCGATCAAATCATTGGCATTACTACAAATGACATAGATGCTTATCTAGAAAATATGATGGGACTAGATGCCCCAAGGTCCACATAAGGTTGTATTTATGCAAGATGGCTCATTACACCAAATATGAGCAGCCATTGATCCAAACTTTCCAAGACAATTTGACTGGGCCCGCACTGACTTGTTATGCCTAGTTAGATCTCAATGAGATTGATTCATGGGATATATTAGCTCATATATTTTACAACCAATATAAGTTCAACACAAAGATAGCCACTTCCATATGGGATATTCTAGGAATGAACAAAAGTAACAAGGAAACTTTTAAGGAGTATGCCTAAAGATAGAGGGCCATGGTAGCTAAAGTCAACTTAACTCTCCTAGAAAAAGATCTCACCTCTGCATAAACCATATTATGGGCATTTGATTAGTAGCACTATGTCTAATTTTGGAGATATAGTAGCTACTGGAAGCATGATTGAAAAAGCCATCAAAATGGGGAAGTTGACAAGAAAAAGACCAACCCCACTAGATTTTGATGCAACTATAAATGCTACAATATCAGAGCCCCACAAAAACATGAAAGGCCCAAAGATACCTAGAAGGAAGTTCACTCGAATTCTCGTCTCATTGTCATAAGTTTTTAATCATCTAAGGATAGATAGCTTGTTGTATCCTAAAGATCTGATATCAGGATATAGGCCAAAAAAATATGACCCAAATGTACAATGTGATTACTACATGGGTCAACAAAGACATGCTACAAATGACTATTGGGAGCTGAAAAACAAGATCCAAGACTTAATAGATGCAGGGGCAATCCAACTAGACTTTATCCATAACTCGGGGCATACTATCAACATGTTGAACTCAGAAGAAACCAAAACGGTTCAAAGTTTAGAAGAAATATTAGTTTCTTTTAAACAACTGGTCCACGATTTAAAGCAAGTTAGTCATCTACAAGAGGTATACTTGAATGATCGAACCCAAATCAAAATCAAGGTGCAAAGATTAATAGCTTTTGGGATCATCAAGAAAGAAAAAGCTATAGGGAAGAAGCCTACCATTCAACAAGAGGTTTTAACCTATGAAGAAAGTCTCACAAATTCTTGAAGAAAAGGTAACAACCCTATGGGAAAGGATTATTGTCCTTATATTGAAGAGATTTCAACTTACGATTCCTCTAGAGAAAACACCACTCCTTCAAACTCAGAGAGAATTATTGAGCCCCAGTACTGATAAAGGGCCAAAAAGGAAAAAGTTAGAAGCCAACCCACTAAGCAAGAAAATATAAGTCCAAGGTCATGGAAGGCATCCATTTAAGATCCCAATGGCTTAGACCTTCATTAAGTTAAGGGAAATTAGGATCACATCTTATGAAACCCCTAAATCAAACTATAGGCCAAAAAATTATGACCTAAACACACAGTATAATACACGGTTTTAAATATATAAATATATATATGTCATAAACATATTATTATAAAATAAGTGAATGATATAATAAATGTATATATATTTAATAAATCGCAATGTCTTAAATAGGACAATGGGATAGGGGTAGTTTCGTCTTTTTCTGGTTAGATTGTAAAAGCGAAACTAACCTAGGTTTTCTCCTTTTTGCACATTTTGACAATTCACAATAGCCTAGAGAGATAGAGGGCGAAACGGCCTTATAGGAAAACCTAAGGCAACCTAAAGGTGAATTAAGCAACTAATCAAACAAGTAAGGATCATAATTAGTAAATAAGGGTTTGTTTTAACAATTGAAATAAAAAATCACAAATTGACTTGGTTGTTCATAGGGATTGAATCGAAGGACGAGTTAAACAAGCGAGGAATAAACCAAATTCAATGTTCTACGTGCAAATCCGAGCCAAGTGAGTATAGTAGAACCTAAGTTACATTAGATGTGGTTAAAATAATGATTAGTTAGACTAAAAAGCATAGCAATTAGAATTTATGAGGAATTAGTATAAAAGAATTAAGTTTTGTAAGACCTTATCAAGAGATACACGGCCTCCCAACATGATCGTGTTTTGACTGTGTTGAATGCAACATATACCAAGAGATGCACGATCCGTATACATGGTTGTGTTTTAACCATGTTGAACCCAAAACTCACTAAAAGAGACATGACCTTTGACACGATCATATATCATCCCATGTTGAGTTATACGACCTATAACATGGTCGTGTTAAGTAAAATATAACTTAATTGTATATCTATTTTAACTTCCAATTAAACTAAATTTCATGCAATCTAGATAGTTAGTAAGACCTTAGCTAATCTAATAGATTAAGAGAATTAAGGGATTATACTATTCTTAGATTAGTACTAAGAGAGATGTATTGATGATTATACAGATTTCAGCTTAGCTTAAGTTCAAGACCAAATGTGCTTAAGGCTAGGATTCCAAGTATGTGTTTACTTTATTTACAGTTATTTAATGAATTGTATGTGAAATAATGAAGTGTTGAAGTGTTATATGAATTGATTAACGTATGTTGCTTGTGCTTAGCTCGACTTAGGGGTCTGTAATGGCAAATCCCTAATGGGCACCTCGATGATTGGTATGTCACGTTATCCCTAGTGGAGCCATGTATCGAAATGATTTGAGGTAGATTAGGGTTAGATGGGGCTTGTAGTGGTAGTTCCTACTAAGACAATATTGTGTGTATCGGGTTATGAGTACCTTTGTGTTGTGAAACTAATTATGATTGATGTGTAAGTTGATGTGTAAGTTGATGTGTGATTATGTGGTAGAATAATGTTGCATATATACATGTGTCATACACATGTAGGTTTGGTACTCATGTACTAAGCTTAGGCTCACCCCCCTACCTATATATATATATTTTTTAATTATAGGTGAGAATGATGAGCAAATAGAATATAATGAGAATGAGAATTTGGTAAGACATTACATGGATGAGATAGGAAGAAAACATTATTATTATGTAGAGGAAGAGTGATGGAAATTTTGAATATTTGTAATTTGAAGTTTTATTAGTTGAATTGAAGTTATGAAGATAATAGTAGACTCCTAACTATGATCAGTAGTATAGGAAAATATTTGTTTATTTTAGGATTATTTTTATTAAATTTTGAGAGTTAAAATGAATTAATTGAAATGCATTAATTTTACATTATTGAAGTTATATTAGTATGATTGTTATTGGAGATGAACAGGTTTTGAAGTTTCATGGAGTTTTAAAGCCTTAACTTGTCGCTTTATAACAGTGACATGTGGCGAGTAGTGATGCTCTAGGTTCTAGGGCGTTACAACCTAAGTGGTATTAGAGCATAGGTTTTAATGAACTTAAGAATTTAGGATATGATCAAATAGAGATTAGGTTGATGACTCCTAAAATTAAGTAATGATCAATAAGTATAAGATTCAATCAGTAGAAGGTAAGTTGAAATCATTAGAAGACTAAGTAGATGATCTATAGAATCATAAGAAATGAAGAGAGTGAGTAAATTAAGGGATAACTATTATGTTATGTTACTCCAAATATTTTATGTAATTGTATTTTACTGTATATTCCTATTTAATGATGTATAGGTGTATATATATATATATATATGTTTGAACTTGAGTATACATAGATATATATTATCATTAACTCCCCTTACAAAATTCTAACTCTGAGATCATTCTACTATCTCAATTTACACAAAATGCCTCTAATAAAAAGTCTCATATAGGGTTTATCTAGTGCTGGACAAGGTGGGGATGTCCCAAAGGATAGGAACCCTCAAAGACTACCTCAACAGGAAACCCTAGAGTAGACTAATGTTACAGCTACTTAGTTACTAGAGACTGTAAATGTAGTAGTGGGAATGCTGGCATAACAGCAACAACAACGGGATGATCTAATAGAAGCTAGATATTGGATCACTGAGATCGAAAGGACCTTTGAAGCTTTCATGGTCCTTGAAGACAAGAAGGATGGATATGCTGTTCTTATGCTGAAGGAAGCAGCTATAAATTGGTGGATTAGTATGTCAAGAATGGCAGAAGCTTCTAACCAATGACAAAGGTTTAAGGAGCTCTTCTATGAAAAGTACTTCCCTAGCAGCATTAGAGACAAAATGGAGGTAGATTATTATAATTGTCATCAGGGCAACAGATTTGTAAAGGCATATAAAGCGGAGCTAAACCGCTTAAGTAAGTTTTTGCTAGAAGTGATGAGAGGAGATGATGCTTCCTAAGCAAGAAGATTTTTTTGATGATTAAAGCCTACCCTACAACATGAAGTGGGGGCTTTTTAGTAAACTACTTATGCTGACATAGTTAACAAGGCTAAATATTTGGAGCAAAGCAAAAAGAGAATAGAGGAACAACTATTCTGTAGATCAAGATCAATTCTAGGGAAAAGGCCCATTTCCAGCATACCTTATATAGATGAAGGAAAGAGGCCAACTATATATCAAGCCACTCCTATGGCTTATGTGCCTATACCTCTTCAAACTAGGTCTGTACCTCTAGTGCTGCCTTCACTACCATAGGCAAGACCGAGTGTAAGGTGTCCTAGATGTTTAGGACCCCATGATCTACAATAGTGTAAATGGCCCAAAGAGGCATGCTTCTCCTATGGAAAAACAAGACACACCAGCAAAAGCTGCACAGAAAGGATCCTCCCTCAAACCTTCTGCTATACTTATAAGTAGAGAGGGCACAGATCATTCAAATGTGGTGCTCATCATAATCAGGCGAGTACACCCCTACAAGCCCAATAGCTTGTAAAACCTATACCTAGAGGACCACTAAGTAGAAATTAGAATGTTAGACTAAGACAAAGGGCACTTGGTATGGTGTTTACATTGCAACAACAGCAATAGTAGGATGCCCATGATCAAGATACCATAGTAGGTATATTGCTCATAAACTCGAATGCTGTCTATATATTGTTTAACACTAATGCAACACATTCCTGCATACCACCTATATTTATGAATGTATGTAGATTAAAACCAATTGTATTGGGTAATGCTATGATTGTAAATACTCCTTTTGGAGTATGAGGAAAATTAGATTAAATATGTAAAGATGAGGAGATTGTAATAGATGGCAAGAAAATGGCAGTTGAATTGTTTGTATTAAAAATGATAGAATTTGATCTAATTCTAGGAGTGAATTGACTGTCTAAGTACTATGCCACTATAGATTGTCACAATCTAGTGAATAGGTTTAATTTTCCTAATGAGAAACAAGTTATATTCAAGTTAGATCAATAGAGGCCTACAACTCTTCCAACATACGAGTTATGGAATGAAGGAAGATTGTCGACCTTATCAGTAGAGACAGGACGTGATGTGCTCAAAACCAAGATTAAGCACATGTAAATGAATCAAAGAAACAACTTCAATTCACAAATAAAAACCGGTTCAATTGGATCATGAATTGCGTAAACCCTAAATGGAGATTTGATGAAATCCGAAGGTTAAAAGATGCAATTAACAATCCAATAATGATAAACTTCTCCAATAAAACAACAATCACAAGAATTCTACGTGAATTACACACAAGAACATTGAGATCCAATTTCGTAAATACCCCTTCCCACAATCTCCAACTCACGATTCAAAATGGTTAACAATTGTTGATGGTGAATCACAAGTATGATAATTATTCAAAATAAACACACTAATTCGAATTGAAACCAATTCAAATCTAACCAAGAAAAGTTCTAATCTAACCCTAGATATTACACACTAGAGAAGAAAAAGAAAACACAACAAGTAGAAATTGATATGACTCACAATTTCAATTATTGCACTCGCTACAATCTCAACTCTTGGAAATTGAAATTGATAAGAGAAAATGGAACTAGGAAAACCCTAAGCCCTCTCACGAAAATGTGATGTTCAATTCTAAAAATTTTGGCCTCCTCAAACCCTACTATAAGAAAGTATTTATACTTGCTCCTGTTTAGGGTTAGAAAATGCACAAAAATTACAACTATGCCACTTTTAAGGTGGCCGGTCCTAAATGAAAATTACAATCAAAATGAAAGTGTCCCAAAAGAAAATACAACATAAAATAGTCCATACAAAGGAGAAATATATAAAAGAAATGAGTCTTCATGATGCTAGTCTTCAAGGTACTTTTGAATTAAGCCCCGTTGAGAATCTCGACTCGCTCAAAAGTATAGGTGATTTGGTATCCTGTAGGACTGATAAGTGAGCCTGCTGAAATGCACTACAATTATAATGTAGAAATGTAGAAAATAGATTAGCTTCCTCAAGATTAGGCTTCTCATGAAAGATTCTCAAAACTAAATTATGGAGACCCTTAGCTCGGGCCCTAATAATAGGTCCTATAAGAGTCCGATTCCTATCAGGACGAGTTAAGGAATTGGGAAATATGTCTATAGTAAATAAGTATGCAAATGTTTTTCCTAAGAATTTTCCAAGTTTACCGCTAGCTAGAGAGATAGAGTTCTGTATTAATCTTGTACTAGGAACAGAACCCATATTTAAAGCATCATACAGAATGGCACCTACTAAACTATCTGAACTAAAGACTCAATGTTGATGATTGTAATCACACAAATTAAAAATTCTTTTTACCTTAACTCTTCCTTACAATCAATTAGGCAAGAGTACCTATCGAGTTCAATAGTATAGAGTTCAAGCACATATATCACTCCTTTAGGGATCTGCAAGTACTAATACTGACTATAAACCTACTATCCAACCACACAATTTCGAGTGAATTTGATTAAATTAAATCACTTAACAAAGAAATGTAACACTTAAACCAAACACAGAATTAAAATTTAGTAAATTCAATAATCAAAGACATACTCTACCCTTACTACTCCTCTAATTATCATATGACTTCATCCTCAAGGTTTCAAATAACAAATGATAATTATCTCTGAACCGCAGAGTATCTAATACCAAATCAATGTTCCTCCCAGAATCATTAATTCCTAACTCTAATTACATTAACAAAGATTCCTCTTTCATTAACGTTATTAGAATTGCATTAAGACCTTAAAACCCTCAATTAGGTCGAAATATATCGATTCAACCTAATATGGAAAACTCATGCTCTCTATCTCTAGATTGCATACAAGTCTCTTTATCCATATATGATCTATTCCAATAAAAGATTTTCCAATCAACTTAGAAGAAATCAATGTAAATTCAATGCTAGCTAGACATTAAATCACAAAACATGATAAACAATATGAATAAATTCAGACAAAATTAACCATTCATGAATTGCACAATCAATCCAATGTCATATGATAATTAAGGTTTTGTAAGGTTCAGGTATGAAATAAACTAACAACACATGGTTTTCAAAGTTAAAATCAATGAAATAAAAAGACTCATGTGAATAACACCCTCCGAAGGTAAGAGTCAAATTGTTGTTTCTTGATCTGTGTTCTCCTCCTATGGATTCAATTCGTAACGTCTTCTTTCCTTCCTTTCTTTTTGATTTCTTGATTCCATTCTTCTCCTACGGATGCTGGTTCTTGATGTCCTCTTTGATTCGAAATGTTGCCCTAAGGTTTTCAGAACAAATCCCGAAGGAAAAAGTCCTTTTAAAAAATAAAACAACGTGTCTATTTATAATTCTGTGAAAACAGGATTCAGCATGGGCATCAGCAAGGCCGTGCTCGAGGCCATGCTGACTTCAAAACACGTTATTTTTCATTGCCTAGTTCAACATGGCCGTGCTGGAGGCAGGGTTGAAAAAAAATTAGCTACTAGTTATATTTTTCATCCAACACTGGTGTCTACATGGGTTGTGCTAAAGGTTGTGCTAAACTGAAAATCAATTTTCTTCATTTTTTGCCAAATTTCACCTCACCTTTGCTCATATCATCCTTAAACCTTTCTTTTGTCTCCATTGATGCTTGAAATTAAAATTTAATCATATAAGTATCCTTTTCTTCAAAAATGACATGAAATCCATATAAAATTATAACTAATAAGCACTAAAATTAAGGGTCTTCTGACATCTATCACTCAACTTCAGGAGCTTCAAGATAATAGGTTTATTAGACCAAGTGTTTTACCATGGGGTGCTCTAGTGTTGTTTGTTAAGAAGAAGGATGGGAGTATGAGGTTGTATATAGATTATAAGGAGCTAAACTGAGTCACAATCAAGAACAAATACCCTCTCCCTAAGACTGATAACATATTTGATCAATTATAAGGAGCTCAAGTCTTCTCCAAAATTGACTTGAGATCAGGGTACTATCAGTTGAGAATTAAGGAGGAAGACATATAGAAAACTACTTTTAAAACTCGATATGGGCATTATGAGTTTTGGGTGATGCCTTTTAGTTTGACAAATGCTCCAGTAGCCTTCATAGATCTAATGAACAGAGTGCTTAGAGACTGGCTAGACCAATTTATAGTAGTTTTCATAGATGATATCCTCATCTATTCCAAGAGTAGAGAAAAACAGGAAGCACATCTTAAAGTTATAGTGGAAAGACTCGAGGAAGAAAAGCTTTATGCTAAATTCAGTAAGTGTAAATTTTAGTTGGAACAGGTATCCTTCTTAGGACATATGGTGAATAAGAATGGAATATCAATAGACCCTGAGAAGGTAAAGGTAGTAAGTAACTGGCCAAAACCGAGAAATGCAATAGAAGTAAGGAGTTTTTTGGGATTAACTCTGTACTACAGATGCTTTATGGAAGAATTCTCTCGGTTAGCAACTTGTTGAGTCTATTTTTTTGAATTCCCATTCCTAATCCGATCTAGACTAGACCCTATGCTCATCTAATGTAGATCCTCGACTTGAATTAGGAATTTCATTTGATTTTTGGAGTCGCCACCCAACTGTTGTTGGGAAATATTGAATTAAGACTAAAGGAGCGGATTAGTCTTAATTTGGACCACTAGTCGTCGTGATTTCCTCTTCTCGTTTTTGTGAAAAGAGGAAAAGGGAAAACCAGAGTTTCTAAATCCGGAAGCTAACCTATTAAAACCTTACGGTTACCACCTAGTCTCCTAAAATTGTTCCCATCTAGAAATGTCTTTTATTTTGTTTCTGTTACTTTTTATTATGTTTTTTATTATTCTAAGAAAATGATTTTTTTATTCCATTTTTATAGGTTGACCCAAATGGGTGCCTACGTACCTGCTAGTCAGAATCAAACAAGCCGTAGTTCGCTTTTTTCTGAAAATATTTAGTGGGTTTATGAATTTTAATTTGAAAATCTCTTTTGATTTATGTTTTTAACATTTTTGGGATTTTTCTAAAAAATCTAAACCTAAGCTTAGTAATTTGATCTTTTTGAAAATAATTTTTGGGGAAAACATCAATTTTGGATTTATTTGAGAAAATGATTTTTCTAAGTGATAGAACTCATTTTTTTCTATTTTTATATTTTTTTAATTTTTATTAATTTCTTATTTTTTATTTTTATGATTTTTTATTTCTTTTCGATTTTTCCTTATTCTTCTACAATTTTTATAATTTTTATGAGTTTTCATGATTTTTGTAGTTTTTTTTATGATTTTTATAATTTTTGTTAAAAATTTTATCCTAAACTATTATCTATCCTATTTTAAAACCTAAAGTTTTATTATTATTTTTCTAATATTTATATTGTTTTTCTACATTTTTATTATTTTTATTTTTATTTTTTCTTATTTTTCTACATTATTAAATCCTAAAAAAATCTAATTTCTAACATTTTCCTATTTATAGAAAATAAAACATAAACAAATAAATAAATAAATAACCAACAAATTAATAAATAAATAACAAATAATAAATAAATTTTGAATAAAAATAAATAAACGAAATAAATAAATAAATTGGGAAAATCCGGACAATCCGACTTACCTGGATCCGGGTCGGTGCGCGGGTCGGGTCGAATCGGGTCGGGTCGGATCGATCGGTCACGGCAGCGGGGAGTGCTCGTTCACGGCGTTCCGGCGGCCTTTTGCAACGGGTGAGGTGTCGAATCCTAGCTTCTCGAGGGTGCTGAATCCAATGGTGGCGGTGGCTCGCTCTTAGAACGTCTCCTGGTGGTGGCTCAGCTCCGATCGGTGATCGCGATTTTGGGTTTCCTCCGATGCTCTCCGATTTACTCTCTTTTCTCACTTTCTCTCAATTGTGATCTGTGATTTGGCTTCCTCCCCTCCTCCTCTATTTATAAGCGCTTGAAATCGAGCTGGATAAGCTCGGATTTCCTCCGATCGAAGCAAATCGGATCGACGGTTAAATAAACCAACTCTGATTCGTGTAAATCCTTTGATTTGTTGAGATTTGATTCCAATTGGATGATGTTTATCTCAATTATGTTGAAGATCTGTTGGATTTGTGCAAAAAAACGAATCGAAACGGTCGAAATTCGAATTTTTCCTTCGCCAGCGATCTTGGACCCGAGGTAGAAGACGATCACGCGCCCAGCGCATGCGTTCCCTCCAGCCAATCAGAGGCTACCACGTGTCCTGGATAAGTAAGAAAAACGTGGAAACTGCTTCCCCCGCGTTTCGAACCTGCGATTGAGCCCTCCTACGCGTACCTTAGACCATGGTCCGGACCAGCTGGGCTAGCCCATTTTCCTGATTTTATTAATTTCGCAAATTGCATATATGCAATGCGATTTTTTATTTTTTTGTATTTTTTGAAATTTCAAAAATTTGTAAAAAATTATTTATTATTCATTATTGCCATTTCTGAAATCATTTTTCAAAATTGATGTGTTTTCCTATTTATTTTTATTTTTTGAATATTTTTATTATTTTTGCTAAATTAGAGAAAAATTGGAAAAAACTGGAAAAAATTGGAAATTGATTATTATTGATTATTATTCATTCCTAGGGCAAAAATGGGGTGTTTACAGCTGCCCCTCTTTGTGGTAAAGTTTGAAAAACTTAACTACAAAAACAAAAAAGACGCCATTTTTTGCCTCTTAAATAGATAACGCCTTTGTTTGGCTGGTTACCTGGAATTTGTTTTTGGTAGGAAAATGCTCCAAAAGCTAATAATCCTATGATTTAAGATAGTCCTAACAATTTAGAGTAATGTCCCCTCCCCAAAAGTGCTTTATGGGCTGACTAATTGGCGATAGGAAACACCTCAAGCATTGTGTAGAAGAAATGATGATAGGAAGTGTCTTATCAGACTAGCAACCTTGGAAAGAAAATTTACTTAGGAAGTGCCCTTATGAGCTGGCTACCCGTCAATAGAAGCGTCTGGTTAGACTAGCAATTGTTTGGAAGAATAGTTCCGAAAATTGCCTCATGAGCTGACTAATCGGGAGAGTCTAGGAAAGTGCCCCTCATGGGCTGACTAACCTTTGATAAAATGCCTCAAAAAGTGCTCCCTATGGGTTAACCTTGAGATAAGATTTTTAGGAAAGTGCCCCTCTTGGGCTGACTAACCTATGATAGAATTGTCTCGAAAAGTGCCCTTATGAGCTGACCTTGAGAACAGATTTTTAGGAAAATGCCCATCTTGGGCTGACTAACCTATGATAGAGTTGTCTCAAAAAGTGCCCTTATGAACTGACCTTGAGAACAGATTTTTAAGAAAGTGCCCATCTTGGGCTGACTAACCTATGGTAGAACTGTCTCAAAAAGTGCCCTTATAAGCTGACCTTGAGAACAGATTTTTAGGAAAGTGCCTATCTTGGGCTGACTAACCTATGGTAGAACTGTCTCAAAAAGTGCCCTTATGAGCTGACCTTGAGAACAGATTTTTAGGAAAGTGCCCCTCTTGGGCTGACTAACCTATGGTAGAACTTTCTCAAAAGTGCCCTTATGAGCTGACCTTGAGAACAGATTTTTAGGAAAGTGCCCATCTTGGGCTGACTAACCTATGGTAGAACTGTCTCAAAAAGTGTCCTTATGAGCTGACCTTGAGAATAGATTTTTAGGAAAGTGCCCATCTTGGGCTGACTAACCTAAGATAAAAATGATATCTCAAAAAGGTGCCTCCTGTGGGCTAACCTTAAGAGAGGATGTTTAGGAAAGTGCCCATCTTGGGCTGACTAACCTAAGATAAAAATGACATCTCAAAAAGGTGCCTTTATCGGCTGACCTTAGAAAAGATCTAGGGAAGTGCCCCTTTTTGGGCTGACTACCCTATTAAAAGGAATGTTTAGACAAATGCCCAACTATGGGCTGACTCATCTTATGCTTCTGAATATGCTTTCTACTGACTGAGCTAAATGATGTGATACCTTTCATGATGTGATGATAGTTATTTATTTTAATATGCTTGTCAGTTTATCGTGGACAGCCACCAAACAACCGAACCTTCGGGCTAGTTTGTTTCTGCTTCTCTTCTTCTTTTCTTGACACGGGGTTGAAAATCTTGATGTGCTTCCTTTCTTTATGCACATGGCTCTTTTGACGGTAATGTTACCCTACTAATGCACTATGTTCTAATGCTCAAAAGTAGATGGAACTATATTACCAAATATATTGAGATTCATTATCATTTTAGTGTTTATCTTTCATTGGCGAAGTGGTGGGTAATGTGTTTAGGAATATTTGTGGTGATGGGAATTGATTTGGATTATCGACCATTCAGGGATATTAACTTTGCTTGTAAAAAGTAAAAACTCGACTCAACGAAATTTGTATCGAATATTGGCTTTCATAAACATTGGCAAAATTTCGATTCCCTTGCCCAAAGATAGTACATCTTTACAGCATCTGTGTTAATGGGGTCTCTCAATTCTGGACCATCCATTTGAGTTAGTATCAAAGCACCTCCTGACAGAACCTTTTTCACCACATAAGGGCCTTCATAGTTTGGGGTAAATTTTCCTCTAGAGTCTTGGGCATTCGGGAGAACCTTCTTTAGTACCAGATCCCCCTCTTTGAAGTATCGAGGTCTCATCTTCTTATTAAATGCTCGGGTCATTCTTTGTTGGTAACACTGGCCATGACATAATGTAGTAATTCTTCTTTCATCAATCAGATTCAGCTGATCAAGCCTCTTCTTTACCCAGTCTAATTCAATTAACTGAGTTTCTGATAGGATTCTGAATGATGGTATTTCAACTTCAACTAGTAGCACTGCTTCTGTACCATATACCAATGAATAAGGGGTGGCTCCCGTAGATGTTCTTATTGAAGTCCTATAAGCCATGAGAGCAAACGGTAACATTTCGTGCCAATCTTTGTAAGTTGTTGTCATTTTCTCGATGATCTTTTTGATATTCTTGTTAGCTGCTTCTACTGCCCCGTTCATTTGAGGTCAGTAGGGAGTTGAATTTCTGTGGTTTATGTGGAATTGTTGACATAAACCTGTCATCGATTTGTTGTTAGGATTGGTACCGTTGTCGGTGATGATAGACTCAGAAACTCCATATCAGGCTATTATGTCCCTTTTCAAGAAGCGGACTATTACCCCTTTTGTGACATTGGTATATGATGAAGCTTCTACCCATTTGGTGAAGTAATCAATCGCTACCAGTATAAACCTGTAGCCATTAGATGTTGTCGGAGTGATCGGGCCTATTATGTCGATTCCCCACATGGAGAAAGGCTATGGTGCTGATAACAAGTGTAGCTCGTTAGGCGGAACATTTATCCGGTTTGCGTAGACTTGACACAAATGACAGTGCTTGACGTATTTTATGCAATCTGATTCCATGGTTAACTAATAATATCCTAACCTCATGATTTTTCGGGCCAACATGTGGCCATTCATATGAGGTCCACATACTCCCTCATGTACTTCCTTCATCAGTTCGCATGCTTCATTTTTGTCCACACATCTCAACAAGGTGGTATCAGATGATCTTTTGTAGAGTACAGACCCACTTAGTAAGAAATGGCTTGCTAACCTTCTTATTGTTCCTTGGTCATTCTTGCTAGCCATTTTAGGGTATTTACTTTCTTGAAGGAAAGTCTTGATGTTGTGATACCAGGGCTTATCATCTTGTACTTTTTCAACGGTTAAACAGTAGGCGGGCCGACTTTCGATGTCTATTTTCATCAATTGAACTTCGGCTCCCCTTGTTATCTGGATCATAGATGCTAGTGTGGCTAGTGTATCTGCAAACTGATTCTAAGTTCTCGAGATATATGTGAAAGAGATTGCCTTGAATCCTTCGATTAGCTCTGTCAAGTGTTGATGATACGGTACTAGTTTGGGGTCTTTAGTCTTATATTCCCCTCTTGTCTGTAGTATGATGAGCAATGAATCTCCATATACTTTTAATTCGCGGATTTCCATTTGACAGGCCATTTTGAGGCCAAGAATGCATGCTTCATATTCTGCGATATTATTGGTGTATGGAAATGTAAGTCTTGTCGCTGCAGGGAATTGAGTGCCGTCTAGGGATATCAATACTGCCCCAACCCCACAACCGAATACGTTGGCGGCTCCATCGAAAAACAGTTTCCATTTCGGGTTCTGCTCTATCCCAAAGTCTCCTATCGGTATATCTTCCACTGTTAATATATTTTCGTCCGGAAATTGGGCCTGTGTTTCTTGAGAATCTGTCTCGACAGGGTGTTTCGCCAATTGGTCGGCTAAGGCTTGCCCTTTCATCGAGTTCTGATTTATGTATGTAATGTCAAACTCGGATAGGAGCATTTGCCATTTAGAGATTCTCCCTATCAAAGCTGGTTTCTCTGCCAAGTATTTCAAAGGATCATGCTTTGTCAGTAGCTCAATATGATAGTAAAGGGTGTATTGCCTTAGTCAATGCATGACCCAAATTAGAGCACAACAAGTCTTCTCCACCTCTGAGTACCTCTGTTCCCCATCTGTGAACTTCTTGCTCAGATAGTATATGGAACGCTCTCTTCCCTCGTCATCTTTATGCCCCAGCACACATCCCATGGATTCAGGGAGTATAGTAAGGTATAAGAATAAGGGCTTTCCTTGCTTCGGGACTATCAAGACCAGAGGTTTTATAAGATAGTCTTTGATTGTCCTGAATGCCTCTTCGCATTCGTCGTCCCATTCTATTGTGGCGTTCTTCTTCAACAAACGGAATAATGGCCGGCATTTATCAATGAGCTGTGAGATAAAACGAGCTATATAATTTAATCTTCCCAGCAAGCTTCTCACTTCTTTAACGGAGCGTGGGGAAGGTAACTCTAATATAGACTTTACCTTATCAGGGTCAATTTTAATCCCTTCATGGCTTATGACAAACCCTAACAATTTCCCCGTTGTGACCCCGAAAGTACATTTCTCTAGGTTTAACTTGAGCTGAAATTTTCTCAATTGTTTAAACAATTTCCTCAGGATATCCATATGGCTTTCTCCTTCTTTGGATTTGGCTATCATGTCATCGACATATACTTCAACCTCTTGATGCATCATGTCGTGAAGTATTGCGACCATGGCTCTCTGATACGTTGCCCCAGCGTTTTTCAAACTGAAGGGCATGACTTTGTAACAGAAAGTTCCCCATGTCGTGATGAAAGTCGTTTTGGTCTTATCCTCTTCAGCCATTTTTATTTGATTATATCCTGAGAAACCGTCCATGAACGAGAAGAGATGATTTCCCGCAGTGTTGTCTACTAGAACATCAATGTGAGGTAGGGGGAAGTTATCCTTTGGCGTAGCTTGGTTTAAGTCCCGGAAGTCTACGCATACGCGTACTTTTCCGTTCTTTTGCATAACGGGGACTATATTTGCTACCCATTCTGGGTAGTCGAATACTTCGATGAACCCTACTTCTAGCAGTTTCTTGACTTCTTCCTTAATCTTTAGCAAGACGTTAGGCCTAAATCTTCTCAGTTTTTGTTTTTTAGGTTTGACATATTCCCTTGTGGGAAGCCTATGAACCACTATTAATTGGTCTAGCCTTGGCATGTCACCATATGACCAAGCAAACACATCCGCATATTCCTTTAATAGCTCGGTTATCTCACATTTTTGCTCGGCACTCAAACTGGTCCCGATTTTGAGGTTCTTAAGGTTTTCCATGCTTCCTAGATTTACTGTCTCCACAGGCTCGTCGATCGAAATTCCGCTTTGTTCATGTTTTTCCAATTTTCTTGTATTATTTCGTGGTCTACGATATCGCCTTCAACAACTGACCCAGCAGCATTGGAAACGATATCAGCGTTTTTACTTTCTACCTGCGTGAAATATCCCTGATGTTCGATGGTAGGAGATCTGAGTAACATTAAAATGAAAGCATATATATAAGAAGAAAAACAAACTGTAGTTGAATTTGATAAAGAGTCTCAATAAAATTTGTTTAATAATTTTTCTCTACTTTCGAGCTAACCTAGCGCTACTGATAGGATAACAAAACCAATTGTTCAGAGCCGGATGCTGGTTGGACGTGCGGGGGGTTGATTTCCCTTTACTGTCGTCCTCTTCGTTTATCTGAGGCTCTTGAATGATGTTTGCCTTTCGAAAAGATTGTTGGAGAGGCGGGATGCCCATTTGGGTGTCGATCGACTTCTCCTTTATTCTTCCTTTGACACCTCTTGTTTGTGCTTCTTCTGCGGCCGTAGGAACGTAGTCAACGCTGGTCTTATTGCGATTGTCACTGTTGCTGCCACTATTTGCCATTCTAGTTCTTGAATGAGTGCAAATTGGGCTTTTGGGAGGGTTCGGTTGCTTGGGAGCTATTTTGATACCTGGCGCGCATTTTTTCTTTTTTTAGTATGATATATGCAAATGCTATGCATATGTCACACGGATGCTAAAAATAAAAAGGTTGACAATTGATTGACGATGTAATATTGAAACTTTACTTTTATTAATATTGAAAATTTTTGGAGTTCGATACTCAAAGAATAAAAGATTACAATGATAATCTACTTCCTAGCTTTCTTAGTCTTTTGTTGTGGAGACTTAGGCTTCCCGTTGATGACAGCTTCTAATTCTTTGACTTTGGCTTGGGTCTTCTCCAGCTGAACTTCCAAGGCTTTTATTGATTGCTGTTTTACGGATGCCTAGTAGTCGGCTAAAGGTACCGGCTGGCCCGGCCTCAAGGTCTGGTGCATAGATTTGGTCAGTCAGTGCTAGAGCCTGTAGTAGCTGGGTGTATTCTTCCAAAGTAGGGGTGATTTCATGCGGCCCGATAAAGAAAGCTACGGGCTCAACTTCCCATAACTGGAGCATGGCCCGTACCAAAGGCAAATTCGCCTCTATCTTTGTTAGTGAGAGGATAGGGCCTATCTTTTGCTGGATGAAGGCCTGCTCCTCCTGGTTGTATAAGGTAAACCAATGGTCCAATACCAACTTTGGGTCCAAAAGGTTTGTACACCCGAATTTCTTTGCGGAGGAGGCGGTCGACTGCGGTGCTAGCCATCTATTACAATAAGAAATTGCCTAATTACAAATAGAACTATGAAACATTACAGGAAAATAGATTTGAACTCCAAAACAAAACAACAAACCATTACATCGTCATCAATTGTCAACCCTATGATGTTATGTATGCAAGTAGGTTGGTTCTAATTGGTCCCCAAGCTCTATGGCCTCCCGCATTCTCGGAAAAATGGATCTCAGGCCATATCGAAGCATTGGGTGGGGTAGCCTAATCGGTCCCGAACGGTGATCAACTCACTTCGCCCGAAACCTACACAATGGCTCCCTGACTTAGGTTTCTAGGACAGTCCGGGTTCAACCACATCTATTCACAAAAACTTATGCATGCAAACCCCACAGTAAAGAAAACTAAAATCTAACTAATGCCTGAAAAGTTAATAACAGAATGATAATTGAAACTTAAAAAGGAACAACTTAAGGAGATTCAGGTAGCTAACCTACTGGAATGGGTCCCTAGTAGAGTCGCCATCCTGTCGAGTCTATTTTTTTGAATTCCCATTCCTAATCCGATCTAGACTAGACCTTATGCTCATCTAATGTAGATTCTCGACTTGAATTAGGAATTTCGTTTGATTTTTAGAGTCTCCACCCAACTGTTGTTGGGAAATATTGAATTAAGACTAAAGGAGCGGATTAGTCTTAATTTGGACCACTAGTCGTCGTGATTTCCTTTTCTCGTTTTTGTGAAAAGAGGAAAAGGGAAAACCAGAGTTTCTAAGTCCGGAGGCTAACCTATTAAAACCTTACAGTTACCACCTAGTCTCCTAAAATTGTTCCCATCTAGAAATGTCTTTTATTTTGTTTCTATTACTTTTTAATATGTTTTTTATTATTCTAAGAAAATGATTTTTTTATTCCATTTTTATAGGTTGACCCAAATGGGTACCTACGTACCTGCTAGTCAGGATCAAACAAGCCGTAGTTCGCTTTTTTTTGAAAATATTTAGTGAGTTTGTGAATCTTAATTTGAAAATCTCTTTTGATTTATGTTTTTAACATTTTTGGGATTTTTCTAAAAAATCTAAACCTAAGCTTAGTAATTTGATCTTTTTGAAAATAATTTTTGGGGAAAACATCAATTCTGGATTTATTTGAGAAAATTATTTTTCTAAGTGATAAAACTCATTTTTTTCTATTTTTATAATTTTTGAATTTTTATTAATTTTTTATTTTTTATTTTTATGATTTTTTATTTCTTTTCGATTTTTCCTTATTCTTCTACAATTTTTATAATTTTTGTGAGTTTTCATGATTTTTATAGTTTTTTTTTATGATTTTTATTGATTTTTATAATTTTTGTTAAAAATTTTATCATAAACTATTATCTATCCTATTTTAAAACCTAAAGTTTTATTATTATTTTTCTAATATTTATATTGTTTTTCTACATTTTTATTATTTTTTATTATTTTTATTTTTATTTTTTCTTATTTTTCTACATTATTAAATCCTAAAGAAATCTAATTTCTAACATTTTCCTATTTATAGAAAATAAAACATAAACAAATAAATAAATAAATAACCAACAAATTAATAAATAAATAACAAATAATAAATAAATTTTGAATAAAAATAAATAAACGAAATAAATAAATAAATTGGGAAAATTCGGACAATTCGACTTACCTGGATCCGGGTCGGTGCGCGAGTTGGGTCGGTCAGGTCGAATCGGGTCGGGTCGGATCGATCGGTCACGGCGGCGGGGAGTGCTCGTTCACGGCGTTCCGACGGCCTTTTGCAACGAGTGAGGTGTCGAATCCTAGCTTCTCGAGGGTGCTGAATCCAATGGTGGTGGTAGCTCGCTCTCAGAACGTCTCCTGGTGGTGGCTCAGCTCCGATCGGTGATCGCGATTTTGGGTTTCCTCCGATGCTCTCCGATTTGCTCTCTTTTCTCACTTTCTCTCAATTGTGATCTGTGATTTGGCTTCCTCCCCTCCTCCTCTATTTATAGGCGCTTGAAATCGAGCTGGATAAGCTTGGATTTCCTCCGATCGAAGCAAATCGGATCGATGGTTAAATAAACCAACTCCGATTCGTGTAAATCCTTTGATTTGTTGAGATTTGATTCCAATTGGATGATGTTTATCTCAATTATGTTGAAGATCTGTTGGATTTGCGCAAAAAATCGAATCGAAACGGTCGAAATTCGAATTTTTCCTTCGCCGACGATCTCGGACCCGAGGTAGAAGACGATCACGCGCCCGGCGCGTGCGTTCCCTCCAGCCAATCAGAGGCTGCCACGTGTCCTAGATAAGTAAGAAAAACACAAAACGCGAAAACTGCTTCCCCCGCGTTTCGAACCTGCGACCGAGCCCTCCTGCGCGCGCCTTAGACCATGGTCTGGACCAGCTGGGCTAGCCTATTTTCCTGATTTTATTAATTTCGCAAATTGCATATATGCAATGCGATTTTTTATTTTTTTGTATTTTTTGAAATTTCAAAAATTTGTAAAAAATTATTTATTATTCATTATTGCCATTTCTGAAATCATTTTTCAAAATTGATGTGTTTTCCTATTTATTTTTATTTTTTGAATATTTTTATTATTTTTGCTAAATTGGAGAAAAATTGGAAAAAAATTGGAAATAGATTATTATTGATTATTATTCATTCCTAGGGCAAAAATGGGGTGTTTACACAACTCCTTTGACTCAACTGGTAAAGAAGAAGGCCAAGATCATACGGAGTGATGAATGTGAAAGTAGCTTCATGACATTAAAGGATAAATTGGTGATAGCTCCAATGTTAACTCTACCGAAGAGGGGAGAAGAATTTGAAGTATTCAGTGATGTATCAAATCAAGGTTTGGGATATATGCTTATGCAAAATGGAAGAGTCATTGCATATGCCTCTTGCCAGCTGAAACAGTATGAGAAGAATTACCCCATCCATGACTTGGAGTTAGTTGCTGTGATCTTGGCACTAAAATTATGGAAACACTATCTTTATAGAGAGAAGTGTAAAATATTTACAGATCATAAAATTTTGAAGTATCTGTTTACCTAGAAGGAATTAAATATGAAGTCGAGGAGGCGGCTGGAATTAATGAATGATTATGATGTGGAAATTCATTATCACCTTAGAAAAGTAAATGTAGTTATAGATGCTTTAAGCAGGAAAAAACGGATGAATATTGCAATATTAATTACATCTCAAAGAAGAATATTAGAAGACACGAATAAGTTATAAGTGGAAATGGTGACATGGGAAGTGGGAAATAAGTTAGCTACACTTAGTCTCTAACCCAATCTTATCGATCAGATTAAAAATGCACAAATGGGAGATCTTGGAATTCGGAAGATAAAGAGCAAAATAGAACAAAGTGAAGCCACAGAATTTGTGGTAAACGTTGACGAGGTAGTCAAGTATGGTAACAAATTGTGTATTCTAAATAAAATAGATTTAAAGAAGAAGATTATGAAAGAAGCCCATTACTCAGGGTATATAGTACACCCAAGACGCACCAAGATGTACAAGGATCTTAAGAATAATTACTGGTGGAAAAGTATGAAACAGAAGATAGTAGAATATGTGTCCAGGTGTCTCACATGCCAGCAAATAAGGATTGAGCACCAAAGACCAGTTGGTGAGTTACAACCTCTTCCTATATCTGAATGGAAGTGGGAACATGTAACTATGGATTTTGTCATAGCACTCCCAAGAACTAAGGAGAAATATGATGCAATTTTGGTGATAGTAGACAAATTGACCAAGTCCACCCATTTATTGCCAATTAAGGTAGACTACATATTAGAAAAGCTTGCTTAAATGTATATCAGAGAGATTGTCATATTACACGGAGTACCAACCACTATTAAATCTAACAAGAATACTCAATTTGTAAGTAGATTCTGGAAAAGTCTACATCAAACCCTAGGAACCAAACTCCAGTTTAATATAGCATTTCATCCCCAGACAAATAGGTAGTTTGAGAGGACTATCCAAATTCTGGAATATTTGATAGGAGCTTGTACATTGGATTAAGGGGGTAATTGGAGTGATCACTTACCTTTAGTAAAAGTTTCTTATAACAACAGTTACTAGGCTACTATACAGATGACTCCCTATAAAGAATTGTATGGGGGGGAGTGTAGATCCCCCTTACACTGAGATGAAGTGGAAGAAAGACGGATATTAGGGCCAAAGATAGTGTAGGAAACAACGGAAAAGGTTAAGGTAATAAAGCAACGAATTCTATCAACCCAGAGTCGCCAAAAACGTTATGCAGACAAATGGCGATGCCCTCTAAAATTTCAAGTTGGGGATAAAGTCCTACTGAAGATATCTCCAACTAAAGGAGTAATTAAGTTTAGACTACAAAGCAAGTTGAATCCAAGATACATGGATCCATTTGAAATTCTAGAAAGAGTTGGAACAATCGCATACAGGTTAACCCTATTACCAAGTGTAGTTAAGGTATATGATGTATTTCATGTATTGATATTAAGAAAATATATATCAAACCCAGATCAAGCGGTAGCCTTGGAACCTTTGAAGGTACAGCCAAACTTGTCCTCTATAAAGAGACTTGTGAGAATAGTGGATATAAAGGAACAAGTATTAAGAAGAGGAAGAATTCTCTATGTCAAAGTACAGTGGATAAATCAAACAGAACAAGAGGCAACATGAGAATTAGAAGAAGAAATGAAAAGAAAGTATCTAGAACTCTTCTTAATTCTAATTAACTTTCAAGAATGAAAGTTTTAATAGGGGGAGAATGTAATACACGGTTTTAAATATATAAATATATATATGTCATAAAAATATTATTATAAAATAAGAATGATATAATAAATGTATATATATTTAACAAATGGCAATGTCTTAAATAAGACAATGGGATAAGGGCAATTTCGTCTTTTCCTAGTTGGATTATAAAAGCAAAACTAACCTAGGTTTTCTCGTTTTTGCACACTTTGACAATTTACAATATCCGAGAGAAAGAGGGCGAAAGGACCCTAGAAGAAAATCTAAGGCAACCTAAAGGTGAATTAAGCAGCTAATCAAACAACTAAGGATCATAATTAGTAAACAAAGGTCTGTTCTAACAATTGAAATATAAAATCATAAATTGACTTGGTTGTTCATAGGGATCAAATCGAAGGATGGGTTAAACAAGCGAGGAATCAACCAAATTCAACATTCTATGCAAATCCAAGCCAAGTGTGTATACTAGAACCTAACTTACGTTAGATGTGATTAATATAATGATTAGTTAGACAAAAAAGCATAGCAATTAAGATTTAGGAGGAATTAGTATAGAAGAATTAAGGTTCATAGGACCTTACCAAGAGATAGATGGCCTCCCAACATAGTCGTGTTTCGATCATGTTGAATACAACACATACTAAGAGATGCACAGTCTATCTACACAGTCATGTTCTAACCGTGTTGAATGCAACACATATCGAGAGATACACGGCTTGTTTACATGGTTGTGTTCCGACCGTTTGAACCCAAAACTCATCGAAAGATACATGACCTTTGACATGATTATGTATTATCCCATGTTATGTTACACGGCCTCCAACATAGTCATGTTAAGTAAAATATAACATAATTGTATATCTATTTTAACTTCTAAGTAAACTAAATTTCACACAAACTAGATAGTTAGTAAGACCTTAGCCAATCTAATAGATTAAGAGAATTAAGGGATTATACTATTCTTAGATTGGTACTAGGAGAGATGTATTGATGATTGTACAAATTTTAGCTTAGCTTAAGTTCAAGACCAAACGTGCTTAAGGTTAGGATTCCGGGTATATGTTTACCCTGTTTGCTATATGTGATTGCTAAGTAGCTATTTAATGAATTTTATGTGAAATAATAAAGTGTTAAAGTGTTATATGAATTGATTGATGTATGTTGCTTATGCTTGGCTCGACCTAGGGGCCTATAATGGCAAATCCCTATGGGGCACCTCGATGATCGGTATGTCATGTTGTCCCTAGTGGAGTCGTGTATCGAAATGATCTAAGGTAAATTAGGGATAGATAGGGCCCGCAGTAGCAGTTCTCACTAGGATAATATTGTGTGTATCAAGGTTATGAATGCCTTAGTGCTATGAAACTAATTATGATTGATGTGTAAGTTGATGTGTGATTATGTGGTGGAATAATTTTACATATATACATATATGTGTCATTAATGTGGCGTGTCATGCGCATGTAGGTGTAGTACTCACATACTGAGCTTAGGCTCACCCTCCTCCCTATAAATATATATATATATATATATATATATATTAGCTGCAGGTGAAAATGATGAGCAAGTAAAGTATGATGAGAATGAGAATTTGGTGGGACATTATCTATATGAGATGGGAAGAAAACATTATTATTATGTGGAGGAAGAGTGATGGAAATTTTGAATATTTGTAATTTGAAGATTTATTAGTTGAATTGAAGTTATGGAGATAATAGTAGACTCCTAATTATAATCAATAGTATAGGGATTTTTTTTTTTTAGATTATTTTTATTAAATTTTTTAGAGTTAAAATGACTCAATTGAAAGGCATTAATTTTATATTATTGAAGTTATATTAGTATGGTTTTTATTGGATATGAACAGGTTTTGAAGTTTCATAGAGTTTTAGAGGCTTAGTGTGTCGCTTTATAGTAGTGACACGTGGTGAGCTGTAATGCTCCAGGTTCTAGGGCGTTATATACAATGTGACTATCATATGGGTCAAATAAGTCATTCAACTAAAAATTGCTAAAGGTTGAAGAATAAGATTCAAGACCTTATAGATTCAAAGATTATTCAACCAAATCTCTTAGAAAGCAGTGACAATCTTTCTCCATGTCATGAAAGAGCATCTTCATTGCCCAATGTTGAAAGTTTGCTGCTACCACATGATAAATTAACCAATCATTGGAAACAATTTAGGATATCATTTGGGAGAAGAAAGTGAGGGGCAAATGTTAGCAAGTTAAGAGGGTCAATCTTTGCCAAAGTTGTAATAGTAAAAGAAATGAATCATTTGAATAAGAATTATCTATTGCCATTTCTTTAATTTTAGAGGCATGATGTTTAAGATACTTAGCTTGAGGCATTAAGATCTTTTAAGGACATTTGGCCATTTAAACCAAACGCGACATCTCACCAACTGAAAAGTTTATGATGAAAAGAGGTAAACCTCAGCCCAAACACCAACCTTAAAACACTTAAGAAGTTAAGTGCCATCATTGTAAGGTTTTAGGACTTATTCCTCAAAGGAGGTTCATCTTAAATTTGATATATGTTTCAAAATGATGTTAGGCATTTATTTCTTTATCCTAAATAAAATTATCTCTTGTCTATCTAGTTAAGCCTTTTTTTAAAAAACCCCCATAATGGTGCAGTCGGGCCATCGGTTAAGAGAAAAAGGATTAACTAATTTGTACTTGCCCTAGTTGCATCAATGGAAGAATAATCAATTGTCGTTGATAATTTATTGAGATCAAGAAAAACTTACAAGCATCTCTTATGACCCAAAAAAAAAAAAAGGGTGACTGAGGCTTATATATAAACAAAAGTGAGCCTAAAAAGGACACAAGCTTCTAAGAGTTGCAATTCTAAATGAAGGTCCACCCATAACACCACTCCTCTTTAAAGGATTTTCAAATCAAAAGAGATATTTTATCTTATACAAAAGTTGTTTTTGAAATTAGGGCAAATACACATCTAGTTTTTCTTGAAAGCTCTTGACATGTAAACCTGGATCAAAATAACTATCCTTCTAAAAATAGGCCTTTTCATTAACATCTTTTTAAGACTAATAACCAAAAACCCATGTTCCATTGCAAATCCCAACAAGGTGTAACAGATTGATTTAAGCGTATCACTTACAAAATAGACTATAATTTTTGGAATTCAAGTCAATAGTGAAATATAGACCAAGGGAAGGTAAGTAAAGTCCTCTTAAACTAAACCAATCATTAGTAAGATATCTACTTTCAAACAGACCAATGATTGAAACCATAAAGGTCATTCTTCCAAGTCTAAAGATCAATATTCCAATAAAGGAGCTCAAAACCTTTAAAGAAGAGTTCAAAGCCTCTAAAGAATGAGATCTCCTAAAGAGGAAGAAATTCCTTAAGGAAATGGTCCCTAGACAGAACTAGCCATTATAGGCAAGTAGAAAAGGCTTATTGCTTAGTAAGAGTGCTTAAGAATTTATAAAGAATCTATGTTTGTTAGTAAATAAATAAATAAATAAAAGACCAAGATCATTCTTTTTAGCATGTTAGCTCCAATAGCCAATTCTTGTTTAAGTCAAAGTCAATCAATTTGCCTTAAGGCCAATTTTGTCCACTTCAGCCTGTTATCCATAACAGTCAAGTCTTATCTAAGTTGAAAGTCTTCATCTCATTTCTTTTATCTCTAATGTCAGTGTCATTCTAATTCTTCAAGTTATGAGATCTCTTTTGTCATAATCCCCGTAGATCACTTGCTCTTTAGAGCATTATCCAATTTTAGGATCACTTACTCTTTAGAGCATTATCCTAAGTTAAAGTAAATGAATCACTTGATCATTAAAGCATTATCTAGTTTTAGGGTCACTTACTTATTAGAGCGTTATCCTAAGTTAATGGATTGCCTGCTCTTTAAAGCGCTATAACGTTATCCAATTTTAGGATCGCCTGCTCTTTAGAGTGCTACCCTAAGTTAAAGTAAATAAATCACATGCTCATTAGAATGTTATCCAATTTTAAGATCGCTTACTCATTAGAGGGCTATCTTAAGTTAATGGATCGCCTACTCTTTGAAGTGATGTTTTACGTTAAAGAAAATTGATTACTTGCTCTTTAGATTGTTATCCAATTTTAGGATCGCTTGCTCTTTAGAGCACCACCCTAAGTTAAAGTAAATAGATCACTTACACATTAGAGCATTATCCAGTTTTGGGATCGCCTACTCATTAAAGCGCTATCCTAAGTTAATGGATCATCTGCTCTTTAGAGTGTTATCCTAAGTTAAAGAAAATGGATCACTTGCTTTTTAGAGCGTTATCCAATTTTAGGATCGTCTACTCTTTAAAGCGCTATCCTAAATTAAAGTAAATGGATCACTTACTCATCAAAGTGTTATCTAGTTTTAGGATTGCTTGCTCATTGGAGCTCTATCCTAAGTTAATGGATCACTTGCTCTTTAAAACATTATCTAATTTTAGAGTGCTATCCTAAATTACAATAAATAGATCACTTACTCATTAGAGCATTATCCAATTTTAAAATCACTTGCTCTTTAAAAACACTATCCTAGATTAAAGTAAATTGATCGCTTGCTCATAAGAAGCGTTGTCCCTTTTTTCAAGATTTTTCAAGTTTTCAAATAGTTGGCTCATTAGAACACCAATAAAGCCTTTTCAAGCTAAAATGCCTTGTCTCTTGAGTCTTTGTGGTAAAGTTTTTCTCAAACTTTACCCTAAAAAGAGGCAGCTGTAGATACCTTATTTTTGCTCAATTCGGTTTATTATTCTTTTTTTTTTTACATAAAGAATAAAAAAATCTTTAAAAAAAAAGCGAATAAATACAATTTCGTTGCATAACATAACTAAGGCACAAGCTAATAGCCTAGTTGGAAAACACACACATACATACACTACATAAAAGACTGGGTTTCAAGTTACAATAGCCACACATTGCATAAAAAAAAATTAACAAAAAAAAACATGTTTTGAACATACTTTTTCTTCTTTCAGCAAATAGTCGAAACAGTAGAAAACATGTTTTGAATACATATTTTTACTGTTTATTGTCTTCTTCCTCCTAGCCGCAATTTGCTTCTTTTTTCCTTTCTGAAACAACTACTTTCAAAGCATTTTTTTATCTTCTTTTTTTTTGTGATTTCAACAAATTAATGGTAAATTCATGAATATCACATTCCCTATTATGCATCTAAGCTAAGAATAAGTCTAAATACACTTGATTACTTAGCTAAAATCAACATGGAAAATGGAAAAAAAATTAGCTTGCACGAATCAAGCTCTATTTGAATTTGTCCTCAACATTCAATTTTTGAAGCTTCTTTATGGTGGATTAGGCACGAATAAACACCAAAAAATCAATCTTAATCATCAATCATTTCAAAATTGGGCAAATTCACATAATATTCCATGTCCTGATTTGGTGCTTTAATTTGTAAATCACGGATTATTGAGCACCTTCCTCCTTCATTTCGAGCTACTGCAGTATAAATAGGAGCCCAAACAAAGCTTCCCAATCATCAAGAACATAGAAAACCATCCATTCCCATTTCCGTAAAAAAAAAAATAAATAAAGATCTTTCTCTAAGCTCTTAGTTTCTCTCTCTAGCTCGACTGAGCGCTTCCATAACAGCAAGCTTAAAGTCATGTACATTAGGAGTTTCTACCACCTTTAAAGTCCCCCTACCCACTTCAAGCCTGTCGAGTCTAATTTTTGAATTCCCATTCCTAATCCAATCTAGATTAGACCCTATGCTCATCTAATGTAGATCCTCGACTTGAATTAGGAATTTCGTTTGATTTTTGGATTCGCCACCCAATTGTTGTTGGGAAAATTGAATTAAGACTAAAGGAGCGGATTAGTCTTAATTTGGACTACTAGTCGTCGTTATTTCCTCTTCTCGTTTTTGTGAAAAGAGGAAAAGGGAAAACCAGAGTTTCTAAGTCCGGAGGCTAACTTATTAAAATCTTTACGGTTACCACCTAATCTCTTGAAATTGTTTCTCTTTAGAAATGTGTTTCTATTTTGTTTCTGTTACTTTTTATTATGTTTTTGAATTATTTCAAGAAAATGATTTTTCATTCATTTTATAGGTTGACCCGAATGGGTGCCTACGTACCTGCTACTCAGGATCAAACAAGCTATAGTTCGCTTTTCTGAAAACTTTAAGTTTGTTTGTAAATTTTAATTTTGAAATCTCTTTTGCTTTATGTTCTTACCATTTTTTGGATTTTTTTTTTCTAAAAATTTCTAAGCCTAAGCTTTGATCTGATTTTTGAAAATGATTTTTTAGGAGGAAAACATCAATTTTTGGTTTATTTGAAGAAAAGGATTTTTCTAAGTGCTAAAACTCATTTTTTATGATTCTTTTATAATTTTTGAAATTTTTTTTATGATTTTTATGATCTTTGTGATTTTTTTGTTATTTTTTGTGATTTCTAAGAATTTTGTGGATTTTTGTAATTTTTGTTGATTTTCGTGATTTTTGGGAATTTTTATTGATTTTTGTGATTTTTGGTTTATTATCTATCCTATTATGACATCTAAAACCTTATTATTATTTTCCTACTATTTTTTATTATTTTTCTATATTTTATTATTTATTTTACATTATTAAATCCTAAAAATAACTAATTTCTACATTTTCCTATTTATTGAAAATAAAACCTAAATCAATAAAATAATAAATAACAAATAATAAATAAATTCGGAATAAATAAATAAAATAAATAAATAAATAAATCTGGAAAACCCGATTTACCTGGATTCGGGTTGGTGCGCGGGTCGAGTCGGTCGGGTCGGATCGATCGGACACAGTGGCGGGGAAGGCTTGTTCACGGCGTTCCGGTGGCTTTTTGCAGCGGGTGAGGTGTCAAATCCTAGCTTCTCGAGGTTGCTGAATCCAATGGTAACAGTGGTTTGCTCCCAGATCACCTCTTGGTGGTGGTTCAACTCCGGCCGGTGCTTCGCGGTTTTGGGTCTCCTCCGATGCTCTCCGATTTGCACTCTTTCCTCACTTTCTCTCAATTGTGATTCGTCCTTTGGCTTCCTCTACTCCTCCTCTATTTATAGGCACTTGAAACCGAGTTGGATAAGCTCGGATTTCCTCCGATTGAAGCTGATCGGATTTTCGGTTAGAAAAATCAACTTCGATTTGTGTCAATCCCTCGATTTGTTGCGATTTGATTCCAATTAGATAATGTTTATCTTATTTATGTTGAAGATATATTGGATTTGTGCAAAAAATCGAATCAAAACGGCCGAAATACAAATTTTTCCTTCCGCCGGCGATCTCGGACCCGAGGTAGACGACGATCACGCGCCCAACGCGTGCGTTTCCTCCAGCCAATCGGATGCTGTCACGTGTCCTAGATAAGTGAAAAAATTGCAAAACGCGGAAACTGCTCCTCCCGCGATTCGAACCCCTGACCTCGCACCCGCACCACGCCTTAGCCCATGGTCCGAACCAGTTGAGCTAGTCCACTTTCCTGATTTTTCTAATTTCGCAAATTACATATATGCAATGCGATTTTCCTATTTTTTTGTATTTTTTGAAAATTCCAAATTTTGTAAAAATTGTTTATTATTTATTATTGCTATTTCTGAAATCATTTTTCAAAATTGATGTATTTTCCTATTTATTTTTATTTTTTTGAATATTTTTATTATTTTTGGTAAATTAGAGAAAAATTGAAAAAAATTGGAAAAAATTGAAAATTGATTATTTTTTAGAATTATCGATTCTTAGGGCAAAAATGGGGTGTTTACAGAGCCACTCCAAACTAACTCCACTAAACTCGCCGCCAACCAATACTCCGATCACCACCCTCTGTTGTTGTTGGGAACGAGCAAGTTACATAGGTCTAGAAGCTATCCTCCACTGTGCCAGTCTGTCACCAACCGAAGGCCAAGCAATCGCCAAAAGCCGTCACCTCTCCTTCAATTCACATCTAGCTCCAATCCAGGTTCATACTTTCTTTCTTTCTTTTTTTAATATATATTTTAGCTTTATTAAAGAAAAAAATTTATAAAATTTTAAGACATTTTTTTATAAAAATATTTTAGACATTTTAACCTTTTTAAAAAAATAATATATCAATAATAATATAAAAAAATATTTTTTAAACACCTTATTTTTTAAAAAAAAAATTACATTTTATCCTTAAAAAATAGTTTTTTTTATTTTTTAGACATCTTATTTTTTAATTTATATATATATAAATATATGTATATATAAAATATTTTATAAATGTTTTAGACATTTTAGCTTTTTTTAAAAAAAAAAGGAAATTAATTTTTTAGTTTCTAAAAATAAAAAAAAAATTGTTTTCGTAAATTTAAAAAAAAATAAATAAGACTCTTCTTATTTTAAGAATTTATAATTAGTGCGAATTACAATCGACTTGATCCCAAATAGCAAGAGACAACCTCAATGACTTTGTTAATTTTTTATTTATTTTAAATTTTTTTAAGTAAATTTTAATTTTTGAAAGTTAAAGTAGCAACTATAAGGTTTTAATGTCATAGCCCCTGAATTCCAAAATTTCTAGTTTTATTTAAACATTTTACGTAAACTAGTAACTAAATTAAGACTGATCTGCTCAATTAGTCTTAATTTAATATTTTTCCTAGTCTTAATCGGGTGGCAACTCCTTTTTCTCCAAATTAGACTCAAAAGAATTTTTTTTTTCTTAATTTTAGTCGAGAATTTACATTCAATGAGCATAGTGTTTACTGTAAATCGAATTAGGAAAAATGAATCAGAATTTAGGCTCGATACCGACCATTAAGATAATCTAATAGTGATCATTAAGAATCAAATATTATGAATACCCACCATCTCTTCACTTTCAAGACAACAAGGCATAAGACAAAAATAAGAACCAATAGTCAAGCTTCTAGCCTCAAAGATTGGTTAAAGATTAGACAATCAATAGTATCTTCCATTCACCTATCACGCAAGTGCATGAATCTAGTGGAACTATTTGCTCCTCTCCTATATGCGATCTCTAATTCATCTCGCTTGAATTTGTCATCTCAATTCTTATTACTCTTCTAATGCACATGAAGCGTATGAGTCACATTGCATGCATGCAATACACATATAACATATCTTGGCATCTAAAAACTTAAAATTATCTAAATATTATAAATTTCCAAATAAGACACTCCAAAAATGTTAACACTAGAAAATTTCTTCTCCAATATAATATAAAGTCAATTATTTATTTAAATGTATATTTGTAATTGTTTTTTCAAGTCAACTCATCATATGATTGGTAATGCCTTAAGCCAAAAGTATCTAATAATTAAGTCAACAAAAACTAATGAATTTTTTTTCCAACCACTTAGTATAATAGTTTCTAACTTTGTTTGACATTTATAAATCAATACCAATTTTCTCTCATAATCTATGTGAGACTTAGTTTCACATGAGATACCACAAACTCTCCCCCTCCCCTTAATACACAAAGTCTTCATCATAAGACCTTACAATTGTCTTGTTCTTCACCATTTTTAGTCATCCTCAAATCAAACACCTACTAGTAAGGGAAATCGGGTCAATAAACACATTGATGGGCCTTTTTTTTAACTACTTTGCCTAAAATTTTCTAATAATGTTGACAAATTATTTGATTACTTAACCTTTATGAATCAATATCAATTCTTTTCTAGAATTCACGTTGGACTACATTTTACATGAAATATTACATAATTCAAAGATTTTCTTTACTTGTTTGTATTTTAGCATTCAAACCAAATGAGATGATGAATCTATTACTAAAAAACAATTATAAATGTATATTGATGTAAAAATTGACTTTATACTGTGTTGGAGAAAAATTAAATTTTATGGTATCAACATTTTAAAAGAGTAATCGTGCTATTTTAAAAGCTTTGATTTTTTTCTATAATTTTACAGTTTTCAAGTATATAGCTATCATCATAATTTATCATAATTTTACTATTTTCCTTCTCACCACAGTTCAGATGCTTTTTTTTTTTTAGTCTCACCGTTGTCCAGTTGAAACTTCATCACAATAGTTAAGCTTAGACGGTCAAATTGGTGTCAAGTCTAGTGTATAAAATTTTGATTTGCTTAAGTAAAAAATGTAAACTAAGATAGCGTTTGGATTATAATACTAGATGATACAAAGAGTACTAGACAGTACAGGAAAAAAAAAAAAAAACAGGATAGTGCAACTCTCTTATACCATCTTTAGTGTGCATTATACTAAATAAAGATTTTTGTAATGTACACTATTTAGATAAACAAAATACTATATTAAACATAATATACAAAGTACTAGATAATATTTTTATGTTTTTTTTCCAATAAATTTGACTTCTATACCATATTTTAGATGGTATAAAATATAAGCAAATATGTTTTGTTTAATACAGTACTATAAATTTATGATAACTAAATAATACCTAAAGGTGTATTTATCCATGAAAAATGTTTGGTAGACTACTTTTTTTTAATACTTTCTATAATTAAGATTTTAACATTGTTAAATATTGTAGTAATAGTTTTAAGAGAACATAGTGGTAGACGTTTTTTTTTAAATACTTGTGATAATTAAGATTTTACAATTGTTGAATAGTATAATAATAATTTTAAGATATCATATACAACTAGTAGTTTTATAGTGATAAGTGGTAATAATAAGCACTAATAGTGACTTGACACTAACTATTGCAGCTAGCCACCACAATAGATGCCAATGAAATATAAGAAAAATGACTTCTTCTCTTTAAAGATGAAAATCTTTTTTTTTTTTCTATTTTTCACTTACATATTTTGCGATGGTTAATTACCAACATTCAATTGCAACTTTTGCCTCTCATTATTAAATATTGCTAAAAGCCAATAGTAGTTGCAACCTCTTGAAGTTATTATAACACTACTTAACAATTTTAACGTTTTGATCATTATATATATATAAGTAGTTTGGATTACACTTTTAGTGAAAATATCACATCCTTAATAGAAAATATTGGCATCGATATCTTGGTTCCTTCTCCAAGCTAATGAATTTGTCACACTTAGAACTTGAATCACTTTTTCATTTTATTTTATTTGATAATACCAATAATGATCGGTATTTTTACTTAAACATTAATGTTCAAATTGGGGATCATTACACAAGAATTAAAGCCATGTAATATTATATTACAATGATATTGCTTCTAAAATATGTGTGAAAACACACACTTTAGTTGAGAAATGAGAGACAATAATATAGAAAAAAGAGTGAATTGTAAAGTAAACAGGATTAGATTGAAATGTTGATATAATATAAAACTAAAAAAAAATACTATTTATTATTATTATTTTTAAATAAGTGGATTGATTTCGACTCAAACAGCCCTTCAAACCAAATTGCCAACTATTTAATTTTTTTAAATAAAATCAAAATATAAAAAAATTATTTTATAATCTAACTTAATTCAATTCATTCAATTTTGTGTACAGGCCTAGCTTTTGCATACACCCAGATAGGTAGCTAGTCTGTCTCAGCCCAAGTTTTTTTTTTTTTTTTCCCTTTTGTATTGTGGCCAAACTCTCTCTTTATACGTTATATAATATATTAATAACATTACATTAAGATAATAATAAAGTTTAGATATAACAATATTATATATTACAAATATATAACATTACATATATAATTAATTAATTAGACACTAATTTATAAAAATATGATAAAGATAATGTAATATATATTGATAATATTATATTATATTAGCATTAATTATGCAAAAAGGCTTAAGAAAACAGCTTATAGTATAAAAATAGAAAGTCATCCTTTAAAAATAGCATGATTTCATTAACGTAATCACTCTACAATTAATAGTTATAATGTTATTCGATATCAAATGGTATAAAAAATTTATTGTACGGAAGGAATACCTTGAAAATCATCAAAATTATATAAACTCCCATCTTTATCAAAATTGAGTATGACTTTAAAATAGATATAGTTCCATTTTTTAGATAGTTGGCTGCTTATATGTGATTATTGCCTAACGTGAATATTAATATAACAAAATAAAAAGCTACATCATTTTTGTTAGGTTAATATAGCATTTAAGAACCTTTTTTTTTTCTTGTAAATTTTTGGCCAGATTTTATAATAACAGAAACGCATTGAAACAAGCCAACTTCGATCCAAATGTCATCATAAAGCAATGATGTGGCTTTCGATATTCTAATGCTTACGTCAGATAGTAACAATACATAAGCGGTCAACTATAACAATTAATAAATAAGATCGTATGTATTTCAAACAATAAGTGCTCAATCCTAAAAGTGTTTGAGATTAGTGTAATTTTAAAAATTTTCCATAGCGAAAAGTGTATTTTTAATTCTAAATATTTATTAATTTTTTTATTTAAGTTATCATTTTTTTCTTCAATTAGAGCTTTTAAGATTTTCAAAACCTTATAAAAAAATTCTATCAAATTTAGTAAGTTTTTCATTAATATATTAACATGCATTAATTTTAAATTAGTCTATAATAATTATATTAAATATATTTATTTACATATTATAGTAAAAATTAATATTAAACATATTTAATGATATAATATAATAAAATATAATAAAAATACAAAAATAATAATTAAAATTTTAAAAGTAGGTTGAAAAAATTTGTGTATACTCTAGTTACCTTGAGCAACTAACTTAAAGCTAATAAAAAACTAATACATGCTCAAAATAAATAAATAAATAATTTAACGTATTTAATAAAAGTCTTATTTTTATATAGTTTTAAAAACAGTAAATACTCAAAAAAAAAAAAAGATTGAAGATTCAAATAAAAAAAAAAGAGTAAATGTTAAAGATTAAAAATATGCTTTTTCCTTTTTAATATTATCCCATGGTTTATATTAAGGGGTAATATCATGAAAACTTTATCAATTTTACCTAAATTTATAATTAAGTATATGAACTTTGCATAGTTGTAAATAATACTTGCATTAACTATGTTACCTTCGTTTGCAAATGAGGAAATGTAAGCCAATAGGATTGTGGCACATGGATTCTAATATTAAGGGAAATGAAACCAAGTGCACAAAGATGACACAAGAAAAAAAAAACCATGTCAGGTCATTTTTACAATGAAGCTTCCAATAATTTTTCGAAAATGAAATCCTAATATTTATACAAAGAAGACCGGGACGAAGGGGGGAGAAGAAGGAAGCCCTCATTAAAGAAACCCTAATTCTAGATTGAGGAAGGGGAAGAAAGTATATGTGTGGAAAGAAATCACAAAAGAATGGATAAAAAATTAAAATTATAGATCTACGTCTCAATGGCTTCGTCGTTCTATGTGATGGTATTCGTGTGTATCGTCTTGTTGCATGAAGCGTATGGCGGCTCATGCTCTGTTCATCCCCGCTCATTTCAATGTCAAACTAGAACATTAGAAGAATTCCTCCCCAAAAGACACAGACCATATTTTCATATCTATAAAGTGAATTTAATACAAGTAGTATTTTTAAGCATGTAAAGTGTTGAAAATTGGAGTATTAAATTATAGATTTAGGTAAAGATGAAGGACTGGCGACATTAAAGAAAGCTGTGGAAATGGTGCACTCGATGTCAGTTTGCTATTCTTCATCGTCGATGTTTTCCACAGCGGTATTAGCCCTTATCTTCCTGCAAGAGGTTGTACCTACGCCACAGTTGAAATGAATTGCTGCAGTACGGAGACGTCTTGGTGACCAGTAAAAAGAAGAGATTTGTGGCGATCCCTTTCAACCCACAATAGATTCTGCCAGAAGGCTGCAATTATTGCTGTCCCAATGCTTTTCACCTTTGTCAGGATTAGAGTCAAAACTTCTTTCTATAGTCAACTTAATGAATTGAAAACCTACACCCTCACATTTGACTCTTTGTCCTGCTCTCTCAATAATCATAGACGTCAGAAAGCTACTTAAAATTTATAACCCAACTGCCCATATTTTTTAAATCTTATCATCTTAACCATTTAAATTAAATTAGATGTATAAGCTTATTCATAAGTTGAATCGAGTTAAACTTAAATTTAACCTATTCTAATAATTTATTAAGTTAAGTTTAAATTTTAATCCGTAATCTTAATTAAACTCGAGTTAAATTTTGTAAGTATAATGTTAGTACTATTTTTACTTTAAAAAATATCTATATAAATGGAGCTTAAGTAAGCTTATTCAAGTCGAGCTTAAACTTATTAAGGGCTGTTTGCAATCGAGCTCAAACTTAAAATTATAAGCTCGATTAAACTTAAGTTGAGCTCGAGATTAGTATTATATCATCTTGACTTAACTTATTTATTATCTTAATTCACATGGTATAAAAGTAAATTAATTAATTTTTATTAAAAGGATAAAAAAATTCATTTCTTTTTAATGATTACTCTATTCCATTAATGCTTGTCTTGACATTTTGTAATATGGATTCTTATTAGATAAACAAAGACTTGCAAATCAGATAGTGGCTGTTGCTAGCGTGACGACAGAGAAAGAAATATATAACCTTAGTAGAATGTATTATTTAAATAAAATCTTAAGTCCATTGTGTCTATATCGTAACTTTTTTTTTTTTTCTTTTTTTTTTCTAATAACATGAACCAATTATAATATACCAAGTGTTACCCATAATAATAAATTTGTCCCGTTGGACAATTTTAATAAACATGGTGAGCAAAATATTTTTTATTTTTCTAAAAATATGAAGAATTAAAAAATAAATAAATATCAAGGGCGGTAATAATAATAATAAAGTCGAAAGTACAAACAAAACAATAAACAAATAGTGAAAGACCATATTTATACTTTCCCCCCCTCCATTTCTATCACAGAAAAATGAACCCATAAACTTAAATAAAGCTTCGTTTATACTAACTATAAACTACGCCAAGCGAGTAACTGATTTGCAATCTTGTCATCGTGAAAGTCGGGTGGCTCGATCATCATCATTATGCCCCCAATAATACCACCGAATAATGATTCCTCTCTATCAAAAAGCTTCATGCATAAGCCTTTTTCCTTGACGTCCTTTATATATTTAATATATCGTGAAGAAATCAAGTAGACAAATCTAGACTCTAATGTAGATGGTTGTCGGCAAAAACAAGAAGTAAAATAGATGTTAGTATTTTGGCCACTAATATAGTCGTGTTTTGAACATACAATATGTCCATATTTTTCTCTACTTTTTGCTAATACACGATGTAACTAGTACCCTTTAAGCTTAGATGTAAGCTCCACATAAGAGTAATGTTTCGAACATTTTAAATTGTTGCTCAAGCGTACGTGAATAATATGTAGGTATGCGTACATAAATGAGAATGACAACAAATTTAAACATATCGATTTCAATCAAAAGACACCAAATTAAATAACAACAAAGTACAATATACATAAACAAAGTATCAACCTGAAATGGAGATGTGATAAAAACTAAATACTCTAACTAGATGTTAGTTTGAAATAAGGGGTTATAAGTTCAATTCATTTGGTTGAATTTCTTTGTGATTTTTAAATTTAATAATATTCATTAGTAATATTTGCAAGTTCAATAATTGGTAGTTCAAGCATATTGAAAATTACAAGATATCTTATAACATAAAATCTATAATATCCATAGTACAAGTTCTTAGGTTACTAGCATGTGGTCATAGCATATACTAGATCACATAGGTGCATATTCAAAATAGTTAGATCCGAAATCTATTGATGTAAGACTCGAATCGGATGGTTTAACCAAATTGACTTGGAATTAGCCTTTGGATCGAGTCGGTCCTTCATAGAGACCCGTTTTATAATTGACCCAACCAAGTCAAAATGCAAATAGAAAAAAAGAGAGAGAGAGAGTAAAATCATGCAAAAGCAAAATAGTAAATGTGGTCCAATCGTATAATTAAGAGAATGATAGGGGTCCTTCATAGAGACATGTTTTATGATTGATTTTTCCAAATGGGTCAAAATGCATGAAAAGAAGAAGAAGATTAAAATCATGTAAAAGAAAAATAGCAAATATAGTCTAATCGAATAATTAAGTGAACGATTTATACAAACAAAAAGGAAAAGCATTTACGTAGCCAATAAAGCCTTATTATATTATTTTACTATGTTTTATTGCCACTAACTTAAATTAAAAATATTATTTCATTGTCAGTATTTAATCAATTATTTAATATTATCTTTACTTTTCTTTTATTTGTAATATCATTGACTATTTTTTTCCCTTCTTCCCGATGATAAAGAAATTAAAGAAGATGTGGATTTGGATTCAATTACAGGACAAATCCATGTTATGCAAATTGTCAAATCAGACAATAATCACAATAATATTAATTAAAATTTGAACTATTATTTAAGTTTATAGTTAAGAGTTTAACAATGTATGGTTCTAACTCTTATATTATTCTTTAAATTGATTTGGATTTGATCTAAATTTTGATTATGTGAACCTATATATCATTTAAGGTACGTGTTTTGTATTTATTTATTGGCTAGTGGGTGGATTTAATCTAATTATGGATTTAATTGAGTAATTTCATATATTTTTTTCTTATAATTAAAATATAACTTATGTTTTTGTTTTTTTTGTTAACCCTAGTTCTTCGACCCCTTGATCTTTGACCCTCTAGCATGGTTGGGTCAAACCCTAAGTTTAAGTTTGATAACAATGTTGAAATTTATCCTATGATATTTAATATCGACTCAGAACCTACCAATATCATATAAGGTGTAACAAGTTATATGGTTCGACATGTTTCGATGCTTAGCCCTTACCATAACATATGCAAGAGTCATAAATACGATGTGTAAAATCTATAAGGTATATTAAATCAAGCATTCCTAAACTTGTTCAAATTGCACCTCTACTTCTAAATTTTAAAACGCAGCATTAACTCTTCTCATTGTTGTATTTTTTTATTTATATAATTTTGAAAACTTTTATTATTTGTAACTTTTCATTAGCTTAGTCGGCTTGGTTATCGCTAATAAGTTGCCACAAACATCAGCCTTTAAGCCTCGATTAGACTGCTTAAGGCCAAGTCAATTGACTTAGTCCAAAGCTCAAATGAAACAAGCAGGAAGAGCTCGGTAAATAAAACAAATCAATGTTCCTTAATTCCCCCCATTACTCTTTACCAAATCCAAAGTCAATTAGGAGATCTTGAAATATTTATCACTTTCCTTATCTTATTTTGTCATTCCCTTATAAATACAAGATCGGGCTTCTAGGTAAGGGATTAAAACTTTACTATTCTACCTATACTTCCTCTCTCTCTAACTAAATTGATCCTCCGTATTATATTAACTTGAGTGTTGGAGTGGTTACGTCGAAATCAACTTTAACAGCGCCCCCCCCCCCCCCCCCCCCCCCCCCCCCCCCCCAATAACTCATTGTTTTTACCTTGTGCAAGTTGCACATCACATAGTGAGTATCAAGTAACAATAGTTAGTAATACCTTTTTCCCATTTATAATTTTTGGAAAAATTACACGCTAAAGATTTAATATTAGTGGTCAAGGTTAAATAAAAGACAAAACTTTTGAGTAATTCAAAGAGAGAGTGAACCATTTTAGTGGTTTAAATATATTATAAATATTATATAAAGTGGTGTAAATTTAGAATAATATTATGGCTCTAATTTAATAATGTTAAATCTTTGTGGTACGGCATGCTAAAAAATAGAAAATACTCATGATCTAGTGTGAAATTTTCATCCTTTATTAAAATGTGACATTATCCTCTATCCACACGACTTTAACAACGTTCATCATTTATTTGTAGCACTTTAATAACATTCATCCTCAATTAAAACCATTAGAAAATTTCATCTTTTATTTGAATATGATTTCAAAAACTAATCCTTTGATGTGTAATTTTTCTAATAATTTTTCATCTTATCACTTGCACCTATTTTCTATTGGGAATTTATTCTTTAAATTACATGTCTAAAAGATGTATTTTACGCAAAAAAGGGTACTTATGTGGGGGTTACAACATTTGATGTATTTCCATAATTTAAAGATCATAACATTTTCTAGATATCATAATATTTTATATAAATATGGAAAAGATTCTCCATTGTCATATAAAACCAACATTTGTAAAATTAAACAATAGTATTCACTGCCCTTTAGATTCATTGATTTAAAAATTCATAACTATCGCATATTAGTTCGCCACTCATGTCATGAATTGGTAGGCTAGTTCACATAGCCCCTTTCACAATAGTATCATATTCCACTATTATGATTCATTGATAGCTTCTTTTTGAATATCTCAATTTAAATCAACCATGGATTTGGTATATCGATAGCTTGCTCATCTATAGCTAAGATGGCTTTAACCCTTAACTACTAGTCACTCCATCTTATGCATTTGAACCTCAATATGTGAGGAATACACAATTTATAATTGACCTATTTAAAATTACTATTGATCTTAGTGTAAGCATAAATAATGGTCATCAATTAAAAGGTTAAATATAAATCAAATTCATTTTTGTAGTCCAATAGGTACAACCAACACACAACACATCACTAATGTGGAATATGCACATTGCACTTATTAATCTTAAAAACAAATCAAACTCTAAATTAGCAACAACATCAATCCCTTCACCAAGATTGTTCATTTAACTCCATTGAGACTTCAAATTTCTTTAAAATGATCAACACCACCAAGAAATTGACAACACCTAAGTTATACTAACCTAATTTATAAAATTCTTACTCCAATTACAAAATATATATTTAAATAAAAAAATTAAAACCTAATTTTTTAAAAAAGGAATTTTTAATAAAAGGTTTAGAATAAGTAACCTTCGGCAGCTGAAGTCAAAACTTGATCAACATCCACCACATAAACCATGCACCACCTACATTCCACTAAACATTAACCAATGGCATACAAAACATGCGCTACATAATTCAAAAAAGGATAAAAGGAATGTTGCTAATTTTTTTTTCTTAGCCTTGTTTATTTAAAGGAAAACTATTTATTAGCATAAAATATTGTCATATGAAATTATTTTCCTAAAAATAATATGTTTTCATATGCTTGGCTGTATTCATAGAAATATATTGTAAAAACTTTTGCAAGTGTTTGGCTTGCAAGTATTATGTAACTCATAGTTTTACCTAAATAAATCAATATTACATGTTGTAATAAAATACATCCATTCAAATATTTTATTTGAAATAAAATAATAGATAAAAATAATTTTATAATATATATTATTACAACCTCTTTAGTTGAACTTTATAATTTTTAACAAGTTTTTAATTTCCTTATAGATATCATTTATAATAGATTTAGAATCTTACCGCAGTTAATTAAGAAAATAATATTTTATTTAAAAAAAGTAAGTTGTTTTTCTTATTTTTTTTAGTAGGAAAATATTTTTCCTTATAAGGACAATGTTTTTATCCTAATAAACTTTTTTCTAGCATAACAAAAAAAAAAAGGAAAAACAGAATAAATATTTCCTAGAAAAATATCCTTCTTGAAACAAATGTGCCTTAAAATTTTGGGGGATTCATGCAAAACAAGCGGGTAAGGAGGGACACGGAGACTAGAACCACAGGCACACACGAGAGAGAGAGAGAGAGAGGGGTAACCGATTTTGGATTTTTTTTTTTTTAAAGCTTTGGGGGGAAAGAAATAATCAAAACTAAGCCTTTAAATGGAGAAACGAGGGAAATTGCCTTCTTATCCCTTATTTTAACTATTATTATTATTTTGTAGGTATTTCATAATTTGGGCATGTAACCCGGCTAATCTGCAATCATGAATAATAATACTTGGGCACCAAATGGCTGTCGTTTTATTGCATCAACTGCCTATATTCTTTGTAATCACATACTCATATATATCGGTAGATAAATACTCGCACGGAGTAGCATGCATGTCTTCGACAGGGGCACGGTGAAAGCATTGGGGAAAGAGTACAAGATTCCACGACGCATGCCATGCCATCAAGGGCCGATTCAGCAAAGGATCCAAATTAAATGTCGATGTCGGGGCTCAGTGTCCTGTATTAATTTTTATTTTATTCAACTCAGCATGTATATACTAAGTATTGACATAACAAAAAAAAAAATAATAATAATAATCATGGTACGTGGAAATGGGCTCCCACGTCGGCACATGCTAAGGAGACTCTTGTCCTATGTAGAGACTAGAGAGTTTGGATTCACGGGGTGGCCTTCGGGCATTGAGTCTCTTTCCAAATTCCGATTCCTAACACTTGGCACCTCTGCCATTTTCTTTTTTGGATAAATTAACCTCTGCCATTTTCAGTGTGAAGGAATATGTTGCTGTCAATACGTATCAGGAGGACCACATCCACTTTTCGATAATTAAATCTTACATAAATTTATGAACTCTCAGGTCTTAGTAAAATCATGGTCCAGTTATATACATATATTTTAAAACAGGAACACAGTGTTTTACTGAGATGCGATGAGTATGAGTATTCTGGATTTGACTTTTGAAAAGGAATCACATGAAAAAACCTTTGGACTGTAGGTTCGTTTTCAACCTCTCTAACCCAAACAAAGCTCATTGGATTCTCTCTCTCTCTCTTTTTCTTGGAAAATTATGAAAATACAATAAAATATGCATATAGCTCGTTAGGGGACAGTGAGCAATAATTAATGGCAGCACATATTAGCATGCTAATGTCTGAGCTTTCGGTAGGAACATCTAATGTAACTTCCTTTTAGGATTGCTAAGGTAGGCCATGCCATTGTGTACAATTCACTAGAGAGATTTACTTATGATTCCACGGATTATATCTTTGAGAGCAGAGGCTGAAAAGGGAAGACAAAAAGTGTTGGGTTGATTGATTAATGGATGTTTCCAGCTACTGCTATACTTTTTTTTCTGCTATTATAATCCATTTATATCGCTCGTTACATTAAAACCTTTTACTAAATCTTAAACTTTAATTAAAGTGTAGGGTTTCATTGATTAATGATGATTAATTTTAGGAAAAAAATTATTCGGTTTAAGTTGCCCATTTACAATTTTTCCTTTCTCCTTGAATTGTTGTTTTCCAACTACTCATACTAGATAATTTTATTTGGGAGAGGGAGGACGGAACTTGCTCCTGTCCCATTAAAAAGCAATCTCAGTAGCATTAGAAAAAAATAAAAATTTATTAGAATAAGTCCCTGAAAGGGATTACATATATATATATATTTATATAAGATTTGATGATTTATACATTTTTTTTTTTTAAATCTATGACACCAATAAAATCTTTCAACGGAAGCTTTATGTAATTTCCCTTGCAAGATGCTCTCACTTAAAAACATCGCTTGAAAAACGTCAATGCATGCTGCTCTCGTCAAAACAAGTCCGGTAGCCTGTCGTCATTTTCTCAACGCTGAATAGTTATCAATCTATCTATTCATCTGACTCACTCTCTCTCACACGTTCACTCAGCTCCGCAGCCCATATCTCATACCGGACAACTCCAATGGCCGCAACCTCCAAGTTCCCATTATTCATCTCAATCACCTTGCAAATCTTCGTAATCACTTTGGCTTCATCATCTTCTCAGGAAGCCGATATTCTTCTGTCCTTCAAGTCCTCCCTGGAAGACCCAAACGACTCTCTTTCCACATGGTTAAACACCTCCACTTCTCACCACTGTAACTGGCAAGGCATCACTTGCACCAACACCTACGTTACTTCCATCAAACTTCAAGGTCTTAACCTCTCTGGAGAAATTTCTTCCTCCATATGTCAGCTTCAAAACTTGTCTCTTCTCAATCTTGCTGGCAACAGCTTCAGCCAGCCTATCCCACTGCACATACTTCAATGCCATTCCCTTCAAACTCTGAATCTAAGCAGTAATCTCATCTGGGGTACAATCCCTGATCAGGTTTTTGACTTGGGTTCGTTAAAAGTTCTTGACTTGAGCAGAAACCATATTGAGGGTAAAATCCCAGAAACTATAGGCTCACTCAACAGCCTCCAAGTTCTAAACTTGGGAAGCAATTCGCTTTCAGGAAACGTTCCTAGTGTTTTTGGGAATTTTACCGAGTTGGTTGAGCTTGATTTATCTTTAAATCCACTCTTGGCGAATGAAATTCCAAGCGATATCGGAAAGCTTGAGAATTTAGAGCAGCTTATATTGCAAGGATCTGGTTTTCATGGCGAAATCCCAAAAACATTTGTGCGGTCGAAGAGTTTAAGGATTCTAGACCTGTCTCAGAATAATCTCTCAGGTGTGCTTCCTCCTTTTGCATGGGATTCTCTTAAAAAACTGGTTTCTTTTGATGTCTCCGAAAATAGTCTTGTGGGGTCATTCCCAGATGGTGTCTGTAATGCAAAAGGTGTTCTTAACCTTGGTTTACATACAAATTTGTTTAGTGGTTCGATACCCGATTCCTTTAGTGATTGTGTGAATCTGGAGAGATTGCAAATTCAGAACAATGCTTTTTCTGGTGATTTTCCTACTAGTTTATGGTCATTATCCACAATCAAGATCTTACGAGCGGAAAATAATGGATTTTCGGGAACTATGCCGGATTCCATGGTAATGGCTACTCAGTTGGAGCAAGTTCAAATAGATAACAACAGCTTTACTGGTAAAATTCCTCAAGGCCTTGGTGGTGTCAAGAGCTTGTATAGATTCTCTGCATCGCAGAACAGTTTTTATGGTGAAATCCCTCCAAATTTTTGTGATTCACCCGTTATGAGTATCATAAACCTCTCTCACAATGCACTCTCGGGTCAGATTCCAGAGGTGAGGAAATGTAGGAAGTTAGTCTCATTATCCCTGGCCGATAACAGACTTGCTGGAGAAATTCCACCATCGCTTGCTTACCTACCAGTACTAACTTACCTTGATCTTTCAGCTAACAAGCTCTCAGGATCAATCCCTCGAGAGCTACAAAATTTGAAGCTTGCTCTTTTCAATGTCTCTTTCAACCAGCTGTCTGGTAGAGTTCCATTTTCTCTCATTTCTGGGCTTCCAGCCTCATATCTACAAGGGAATCCTGGACTTTGTGGCCCAGGGTTGCCTAAATTGTGCGCCGATTATGAAACAAGACATCACTCAACTGAGTTCACAAGTTTGACTGGTGCCCTGATATCCATAGCTTTTGGTGTTAGTGTTCTGATTATCGCTGCAGGTTTCTTTGTGTATCATAAGTCTTCCAAGCAAAAGGATCAAAATGGCGGTTGGCGGTCGGTTTTCTTCTATCCTCTAAGGATTACCGAGCAGGATTTGATCGTGGCAATGGATGAGAAAAGTGCTGTAGGAGCTGGTGGAGCCTTTGGCAGAGTTTACATTGTAAGCCTACCAAGTGGGGAACTTATTGCAGTGAAGAAACTGGTTAATTTTGGAAGTCATTCTTCCAAAACAATAAAATCAGAGATCAAAACACTGGCCAGAATCAGGCACAAGAACATAGCCAAGATTCTTGGCTTTTGCTATTCGGATGAGTCCATTTTTATGATCTTTGAATTCCAACCGGGTGGGAGCCTGAGGGACTTACTTACCAAACCTGAATTTGAGTTGCCATGGAGTGAAAGATTGCAAGTTGCCATTGGGGTTGCACGAGGACTAGCATACTTGCACAAGGATTATGTGCCGCATCTTCGTCACAGAAATGTTAAGTCAAGCAACGTTCTTCTGAATGCTGAGTACGAACCTAAGCTCACAGATTTTGCTCTTGACCGGATTGTCGGAGAGGCAGCATTTCAAACAACCATAGCTTCAGAATGTGCAACTTCCTGTTATAATGCACCAGGTATGTAGTTTGTTTAAAACATGTTCCGGATTTTCGCGGTGAACTCAGCTGGATGCATACTCTTGATTTTTTTCCAAAATTTGTCATATGAAAATAAGATTATTCGATCTGCTAAAATGCTGTGTTCAATTTACTTGAGATACACGAGATAATCATCGAACTTGCAATCATATATGGATGAAATTGAATATATGCCAGGGTTGCCTCATATTGTAATTATGGCTGATCAGAAAGAAGAGAGACCAAATTGTTACGGAAAAAATGCTACACCACTCTGTTAACTTACACTTACCAAAGGATTAGGATATCCTCACCATCTTGGCTTATTTATTAACTTCTGTAGTTTCTACTAAGTTTGCTTTTCCTTGCTGCCCGTAATACCCCTTTCCTGACTTGGTGTAACTCATGTTATAGATCTGTTCCCTATCTGGAACTTGATATCAGTAACCCTGATTTCGACCCTCCATACAGAGCCTGACCTTTTATTATGGTTTACTGGTTATCCTTTAGAGAGTCCTTAATTTTGCCCTTGCATTTTACTGTTTATCCTTAGAGAGTCCTTAAGTTTGCCCTTGCATTGCAGAATGCAGATACAGCAAGAAAGCTACCGAGCAAATGGATGCTTACAGCTTCGGGGTTGTGCTATTGGAGCTCGTTACCGGTCGTCAAGCTGAGCAAAGAGATTCATCAGACTTGCTTGATATTGTGAAGTGGGTTCGACGAAAGGTCAACATTGCTAATGGAGCAATCCAAGTTCTTGATCCCAAAATATCAAGTGCCTTCCAACTGGAAATGCTGGGAACTCTTGATATTGCTCTGCGTTGCACTTCGGTGATGCCGGAGAAACGGCCATCAATGTCTGAAGTTGTAAGATCTCTCCAGTCCCTTGGCTCAAGGAACTACGTCACGGATCCTGACTCCTCTACCTCAGAGGAAGCGCTTCCAGTATGAAGATTAAAGCCATAGAGCAAGTTTAAAAATGTGTTTGCTCTTTTTTTATTATTGTAAATCCTGGTTGATCCATGTCTCTCATTTTTGGCTTTACGGGAATTAAGGATGAAAATGCATGTCTGAAATTTATGCTGTCTCTTCCGAGGCAAAATATTTTAGAAATATTATTATGAGTATCGAGAAAATATTCTTAAAATTACTGAAACCCTAGTCTTCGCTTATCGCACCCTGCCCCCCAAACGGCCAAGTACGGTTTGGGGTCAATTTTCTTCTGAAGTCTACATTGGGGTAGGCTTCAGCTGTAGGACTTGGTAAGTTATTAGCCGGTGATGGCATTGCAATTTCGATCTTATAAATTATTCAGAAGAAAGGGTAAAAATATTGCATTGTATGAAAAAGAGAAAGAGTTATTATAAATAGTTTCTTTAACTCTCGATTTTAAATTACAGTAAAATCATGAATCCAAAATATAATTTAATGATAGAATGAATAAAATTAGATACAATAATGATGAAAGACACAAAACAAATGAAAGCTAGTAAGATTACGATTTTATTGTACGGGTATAATTAGCAATGAAGATAGGTATATCAATAAGCATTGATTAATTCCCTCACAAGAGCAGTCGCCCTTGATGGTAGCAAGTAGAGCGAGCAAAGATGAGTCAAACTGGACTAGGACGCTTGAGTGGGCGAGTTTAGTTTAGATCTTTTTGAGCATCGCCCCCCCTGGTGTGTCCACCATGAGGCTCTATTGTTAGAAGAAGCCCGATGGCGAGCATACGTACATTCTCTCCACTAGAAGGAAGCCGAGCGAATTCTTCATTTTGGCGTGTGACCGAAAGTGAGCAAACTAAGGATTTGGGTGAGGCACCTTATTTGTGGCTGAACAAAGACTCGTATTTGTACATTGTATGGAGAAGACATTCGCTACGAAGGAGGACTAATCTCCATTGTAGCGTTAGCATGCGTCTCACATAGCACTTTTATACGACTTCTAACTGTGTCATGAGGAGAAGAAAAATTGGTGTTACCTAAGGTCACAGAGGACTCAGTCTAAAGGGTATTACAAGAAAAGCATTCCATTTTTATTTGAGGAAAAAGTACACATTTAATCTTAACATGTGACTACTTTTTTAATTAAGTCATAAATCAAGTTCTCAACATATGCAAGTCAAGATATTTACGAACACCATTAGGGCATCTTTATTGGAGTTATTTAGCATTCCTAAGCCAAGCAAATCTATGGAAGCAACTCAAACCAAGGTTCCTTAACGCAAGAATCAATGCTAAGGTTCATCTACAAAGGAATTCCAAAAGTTACAAAAGTTTTAAAAAATTGTTAAGAAACTCTCTTAAAGAATTCATTGAAAAAGAGAAAATTTCTTAAAAAGGTGAGTTCCTTATCATACTATATAACATTTTAAAAAACTTTATTAGAACTTAAAAAATGCTCATAACTTTTATATCTTTATTTGGTTTGTGAAAACGTCTAATTTGTCTTAATAATTAATTCAAATAAATAATATAATTAAATATATATAAATTAGATAAAATAATGAAAATAATAACAAATCATAAAAATTGATGTTAGCTATTTTAGTTTGTTACTTATGGTCATTGATGATGAAATCTAGAGGCAATTGCCACAAAAGCATTTAGTTTTTACACGGCTTTAGGTAGTGGTAAGTTAAGCCCGATTCCACCAACCATTTGCATTAATTGGCTAGGCTATTATGTTGTTTTTGAAAGAAGCAACACAAATGTAAATACATATGAAGTTAATTACATTTGATATTTTCAAAGGTTGAGATTATAGTTGTTAAATCGTGATTCTACCTAGAACTGTAAAGTACAAAATCAATAAAATTGTACAAAACTACATAAAATCAGTAAAATTGGAAACTTATACAATGATATACCTAAACTCATAATTCTCCTATAAGTTTGTACCTAAGTTTATACTTAAACGATTTTACATCCATTTTAATTATAAAAAAACCATAAAATTATAAACTCATAAAATGGTACAGTTAATTTGCAATTTTAATAATCATAATTGAGATAAATTTAATTTGGTGCAATAAGCAAACTTGGATATATTAATATATAGATATTTTCTTTTGGTCTTGTTGTTTGTGGATTAGATAGAGATGTGTATGAACCTACAGAACATGAAGAAATAGTGAGCTATGGGGGTGTTGAGGCTGTCCAACATTACCACTCTAACACTTAAGTTAGAAGGTCAACATGAGTAATGAAACTGATGTAAATAGAGCAAGAAGGCTAAGGGTTTTTTTTCCTCACTTAGACGGTTATGGGTATTTATAGATAGCACTAGGGTGCAATTGGTTGTGGAAAATGTAGGGTATGTCCATGATCGTATGTTTAAAGCAATTAAGTAATGGGAGAGTGGGCAACTATAGAAGCTAACAGTTTGTAGCAAGTCTAATCTATAGTTGATTAGGTCTAAGGACTATGGAGGGGAAGGTTAGGCTCTTACTCGAGCTCATAGTTGAGCATCTATGTAAAGTTGGATAAATGACCTATTAATATTTACCATTTACTCTCTTTGGTGGTTAGGTAGCAAAAATAGTACACTCTAAACGAGCCATTAAAACATATATGTGAGAGCGTATGGGTCGACCTTAGACATCCGATTCAATATCTCGAGTAGTAAACTGGAGTAGGCATGGTATTTGAGCTATTTTCGGGGCATTGATAGTTTTAGATTATAAGTGCAACTATGTGATAGGTGCGGTAGCAAGAACGATTAAGTGTTGAGTAGGACTAAATAGGTACAACCTTTATGGTTAGAGAACTCGAGTTGTGGTAAATAAGTTTGTCCTCCTTATAGTAGATTGTTGCCCCCCAAGAAAAAATGAAGAGGTATGACCTATAGAAGCAAAAATGCTTCTATAGGAAGTTTTAATTTAATTTGTCTTAGCATGTGTAAACTCAAGCGCACAAAATGTTGACAGACACATGTCGGGATTTAGATGATTGGCTTTGATACGACGGTTATGTGTGGGCACATTGCGGTCATTCATTTTAGCGTAGCACAACATGTTAAGATCTCTTTGTCTAAAGTTGTTTCAACAAGTTGTTTCTTCGATATCCGATTACCTTGATATTTGTGTTTAGCTATAAATACTTAAACTGGAGAGAGAGAAATGCCTTTGCTTCATTTTCGAATTATTAATTGAAGTACACTATCTTCTCTGATTCATCCAAGGTCGTTTCAATAGGCTGTTGCTTTGATATCCGATTGCCTTGATATTTGTGTTTGGCTATAAATATTTAAACCAAAGAGAGAGAAAAGCATTTGCTTCATTTTTGAATTATCAACTGAAGTACACTATCTTCTTCGATTCATCCAAATCTTCTCATTATCCTTTCTTTTCCCAATTTCTAATCTTTCCTTAGACCACATTACCTTCTCTAGGTGTGTTGGAAATTGGATCAAGTTCCTCTCACACCATTACAAAGCAAGGGCTTGTGCTAGCACTTGAGTTTAAGAGGGCTATTCCTCCCCAAGAAGTGGTGGTGGTGATGGCAGATGATAACTTTGGGCCTACTAACATGGTGGTGGCAGTGGAGGTAAGTAGGCAGTTGGCTATGGATGAGTTGTTGAGGGATGTCTACAAAGACGATTGCAAAGGTAGAAAACCATTGGTGCTACCATACAACAGCGCTATAGTTGATGGCGATGAGCCAAACGACATCTAAAGCAAACCGTCCGATAGTGATGTTGAGAGTGTCTTTTTGTGTTTCGAGCCATGTCTCAAGGGTGGTAAGTGTTCAAGCTAAATCTACTCAATAGACTTGCTTTGGTAGCAAAGCGTGAGTTCTTTGTATACTATAAGCAACTTAAGTGTGGAGACTAGCTATCGTTTTCAAAATTTCAAAAAGCATTTTATAAGTACCATTGGGTTAGCCCTTACTTGCTCATTCCAAATTCATTTTATATTCTAGTGGCCTTTGAGATTTTATGTACAGATCACAGGATACGGCCTACACTCGAACTTTTTTGGTGCTTTTACACCATAAAAAAGAATGGCTAGTTGATAGGGTGGTATTACTTGACCTACTAACCTAAGTGCAAGTTGTTCGAAGGCTTGGCTTCCTCTATTCATAGATGGAAGGACTAATTTGTTAAAATTAACTCTGATGATGACCTTAACTTTTGGATTAGATGGGTCAAGCCGATTAGGATTGAGCCTGTACACCTTCTTAAAAATGATAGGTAGGTAGCTGATATCCCATTGAGGCAACTAGGAAAGCCATGGCAATTTTACAATGTGGAGATGATTGTTGCCATGCAATTCGAGATTGGGACCATCTCAAAGGAGAGAGGAGAGAAATTTCCCTTTAATGAGAAAGGGGAAGGTAATGAAGAGGGTGAGGAAGAAGAGGGGGATGGGGGGTTACGGGGTGTGGAGGTATTACTTGTTCCCCTATCGCTGTGTTGAAGTGGACTGAGCTAGAGAGATTTGCTTATTGGTTGATTCATGGGGAGGGCTCTTATTGGCTTGTGCTTAGCACAACTCTTTCCTTTATTTTGTTATAACTTTATTTTCTTTCATCTATCCCTTAACTTGGTTTTCTTCTTGTTTAACCTTTGTAGGGATGTAGCCTTAAGAACGAAAATCTAGCCTAACTCCAAGCCCAAAATAAGGCTGTGACTAGGAGTGAAAGGGATAGCCAAGGTCAAGGTAATGAGGCTACCCCTCTCTAACCTATGGAAAAGGGGATAGAAATCGGGGAGTCACAGTTGATCTTAGATAAATGTCTTGCTGTGAAGCTCGCTGGGAAGGGAAAATGAATAGAGAAGTCCATAGTGCCCCAAAAACTTAAGAAGAGGTTAAGGGAGGAAGATGCTGCAGCTAGTTGCAAAGGTGAAGGGAGTGCTGTTTGTTAGGGTTGACCAATATGTCTTGAGTGACGAGGACATAACTAAGGACCTTTCAACTAATCTAAATTAGAAATGGAGGGTGGAAGCTAGCTTAGGTAATGCTGTCTAGGTTGCTTAACCTAATAGGGAGCTTTAGGAGTTATTTCCTTAACCCAACACACTACGAAATCCTTAAGCCCTAGTTCTCTAGCACAAGGCTCACTTTATATATCGAGCTAGGATGTGTGTAAAGGGGATAGGATCGTAGGAAATCCTGAGTTGTGCTACCAAATTATGTCCTATGTCATGCTGCCATTGGATCAAGGCAAAATTGACACAACATGATGCAAGGTGACAAATGATAACTTGGATACCTTGGTGCAATCTCCACTGTATGAGGTTTGTTTCCTCTTCCTTCTTCCTTTTTGCCTTATCCTCCAATTCCCTCTAACATTGCTATTTGCTTTCTATAGACCAATACCCTAGTATCTATGCTCTCCCATGCCCTCTAAGAGGAGAGAAGAAAGGTAGGTGCTCTTTGCTTAGATTATGAAGATATTTAGGTGAAGAAAAAGTATTACTTTAACTAGATTGTAGGTCTCTTGCAAGGGACCCAAGATTTAGAGAATACTAAGGCTTTACATACGAAGATGGTGGCTACCCTAGAGGAGCTTGTGAAGCAAAACAAAGCTCAAATGGAGGAACTAGGGCATTAAGCCAAGGTTGTTATCAGTTGAACAATGCACTTCAAGATGAACTAAAGAAGACTTGAAAGGAGAGGGGTAAGCTATCAAAGAAATCAAGTGACCTCTCCTAACAATTATTTGAAGTGAAGGGTAAGCTGATAGTCCTAAGGCTGTTGGTTGAGTCCTTTAAAGGTAGGAAGAAGGAATGCAAAGGAATGATTGTTAGCTTAGAGGATGATTTTAGACACCATTAGGCTTAGATTAAAAAATTCGAGTAAGAGGTTGGTACTCTAAAGGCAAGGTTTATGATGACAATGAACAATAATGAATGGGTGCAGTGGCAAGGGGAGGGGTACAATGACAACTTTAAAGTAGTGAAAGTAGCCATCCTCAAGTGTTACTTAGAGCTTAATCTCGACGAGTTGGAAGATGAAGATGACACTCTTGCAGTGTCTAAAGTCTCAATTGGTACTGTGGATGACACGATTAAGGTGGACATTGGGCTAGAGGATGCTCTTAGTGATGAGGTCCCCCCCTCTTCTAAGCTTTGATCCTTCAAAGGATCCTGCTCTTCCTTAGGAAGTTCCCGCTAAGCCCCCAAGGCTGGCTATAGATGAAAAGAAAGCCAAGGCTTCTAAAGACCTTCTTACTTTTGGCCAACAACCTTGATTTTATTTTTTCTTTTTTTTTTTTTTTTTAGATTAGTAGGGATTTTCTTATAATACACTAGGTTAGCATGCCGACCCCTTTTATGCTCCCTTTATTTATCCCTTCTATGGTTGTCTTGTGAATGAGTTATATACTTCATTATTGTCTTTACCTTGTGAATTCATTGTATTATTTGCTAACTTGTTGATTTAGCATCATCTTAGGTAATTGGTCAATTGAGATAACATTTTAGATGTTTAGGATCAAGCTTGATCGACAAAGTGCTTTAGAGTTTTGTTTACCTTAGTAAACTTAGTTTGGTTGAGACTAGTGTGCCCTATCTTCATGTGGGGTTGACTTGTTTACCCACATGGGGTCAGGTCATCCGTTACCTTAAAAAAGGTTAGGAAGGTTTTTTAAGGAAGGTTGGTCGTCCTCCTTTACCCAAAAGGGGTTATGGAGACTTAGCCGATAGTTTATCTCATGTGAAGTTAAAAATGCTTAAGGCCTTGAAGCTAGTATTATGAGATCTTGTTAAATACATATTAAACATAGCTGCTTGGAACAAATATGCATTTCATTTCATGATAGTATATTTACAAATGAGTCTCACTTAAATAACAATTTAAGGTTACTAGTGTTTTAAATCCTAGGGATTGGTTGCCCATCTAATCTTTCAAGCTTGTATGCGCCATTACTAGCTTCTTCTTTGATTCTGACTGTACCTTACCCTTCTCGCGATCTTGTAGCTTCTAACTTCTTGCACACCAAGTCTCTAGGTTTGAAAGCCTTGTGTTTGACCTTTTTATCATAGTACTACGCTACTCTTTGTTGATAGGCTACTATACTAGTACTTACCAGATCTTAAACTTCCTTAATCGAATATGAGTTAGACCGCATATTGATCTTATTTATTAGTATGTCCATTGCTTATTGTTGAATTGAGTTTCGTTATTAGCAATTAGGGCATATGGTGTACCGAACCTACTCAATATGTTGTTTAGGATGAAATTTTCCACGCCTTTTTTGATTATTTTGGCCACTACTTTTGCTTCCGCCCATTTAGTAAAATATTTAACAGCCATGATGATGTACTATTGTTAGCTAGTGGCCTTAAGGAAGGGACCTAAGATGTCGATCCCTCACTAAGCAAAAGGTTAAGGGTTAGGGATGGGAAGAAGATTATTGCTTAGCATTTGGTCTATGGCCCTAGCATTGGACACACTTCTCAACTAGATCCTTAGTATCTCTTTTCATCATAGGCTAATAATAATTGAGACAAACGGCTTTGACAAGTAAGGCTTAGCTCTTAATGTGATTGCTGCACACACCAACATGTAACTCTTTTAATATGTGCTAGGCTTCTTCCTTCCATTCTCAAACATTAGAGATAAGGGAGGCTAAATCCCCATTGATGGAGTTGGTCACCTATGAGGGTCTACTGAGTTGCTTTTCATAAAAATTTCCTTGCCTTTTTTCCTATCCTTTAAAATGGTGCCAACCTTTTTGTGTGTAATGAAAGGGTCCATCTAACTACGGTAGATTAGTGTGGATCATAGCTCAAAGCACTAGCACTGTAGGTGATTAATGCTTTTGTTAGGTAGATATTCAATGAACACTTTCCTATCCAGCTCAGAAAGACTAGTCGAAGCTAACTTGGACAACCCATTTTCCTCGGAGTTTTTAGCTTGCAAAATTTTTGTGATATTCTACGCTAAGAACTTCTCTTCAAGCAATTGTACAACCTCTAAATATCTGGTCATACCATCATCCTTGATTGAATAGTCTCATTTGACCTATTGAACCACTGGTTATGAGTATGAAAAAATGTCTAACTTTTAAACTACGACCTCTTTCACCAGCTTCATTCCTACGATGAGGGTTTAGGAACCTAAAATTTAATGCATAATGCACCATTGTCTCATATGGTCCTCTCAACACTTAAACAGCTCAACTCTTCCCTTGAGTGGACGATTTATTGACATGGAGAGTCTACATCGATGTGTTTTCGTTGATAGGAGCCTTATCTCATGCTATGTATTTTGTTGTAAAATCGACCAAGACTTGTACTTTGATGGCTTCTCTTAGCTGATATTGGACCCCATATGCATTCAATTCCAATGTATATTTGGCCATTCTTCTAGAAGCATTAGGCTTCTATAATATTTAGTGAAGTGGTTGAGTTAGGACAACTACCCAATAGGCCTCAAAGTAAGGCTAAAGTTTCCTTATGGATATCACCATTACTGGGGTAAACTTTTCTACCTTAGAATTTAGAGGATGAGACTCACATAGTACCCAAGCTTGTGCTGCTTTCCATTAGTTCAGACTTATAGGGATTGGCTTAGATAATACTGATGGCATAGTGAGGAAGGCTTTTAAATCTTCAAACGTCACTTATCACTGCTTAGTCCATTGAAAATTTGATGGGTTCTTTAGAATTTTGAAGAACTCTACACACTTGTTAGTTGACTTGGACATAAACCTACTTAAGTGGAAATTTGTCCAATAAGGCACTGTACATCATTAATAGTTCTCACAAGTTGCATTTCTAAGATGACCTAGATTTTTCAGGGGATGTCTCTATGCTTTGGATGATAACCATATATCTAAGAAACTTCTTTGAGGTAACCCTAAATAAGCATTTATGCGGATTCAATTTCATGTTATATTCCCTCAGAGTATTAGAAGTTTCTTAAAGGTCTTCAATATGGTTAGTTCTCACAAGCTGCATTTCTAAGATGACCTAGATTTTTTTGGGGATGCCTCTATTCTTCCGATGATAACCACATATCTAAGAAACTTCTCTGAGGTAACCCTAAATACACATTTATGCGGATTCAATTTCATGTTGTATTCCCTTAGAGTGTCAAAAGTTTCTTAGAGGTCTTCAATATGGTTACTGTGTTGCTTGCTTTTGACAATCATTTCGTCTATGTAAACTTATATGTTTTGCTTGATTTGAGATCTAAGCATTATAGTCACTAAATGCTAATAAGTCGCCTTTGCATTCTTTAGTTCAAAGGGCATGACGTTGTGGCAGTATGTGTCGAAATTGGTGACGAACAAAGTATGCATTTGATTAGGTTCACGCATCTTGATTTGGTTGAAGCCTAAGAAAGCATCCATGAAACTTAAGAGAGTATGACTTGAGGTTGAGTCGATGAGTTGGTTGATCTTTTGGAGGGGAAAATAATCTTTTGGGCAAACTTTATTTAAATCCGTGAAATCAATACACATGTGCTGTTTCCTATTAGATTTCTTGACTAGTATGTAATTAGCTAACCAAGTGGAGTAAGGCTCCTTCTTCATGAAGCCTGCTTGAAGTAGCTTTTGCACTTCCTCCTCAATTGCCACTTGACTTTTAAGGGTGAATTGGCATCTCTAGGGAAATGCCTAGCATGTCTAATGGAGACTAGGCAAAAAATATCTTTGTTAGACTAGAGGAAGTCAATGAGACGTTGTTTTAATTTGATAGACATTGACTTTGCACACTTGTGTCATTTGCTCGAGGCTACTACTGAGCTATATTGTCTCTATCTCCTCGGCTGGTTCTCCCTTGTTACTTAGCTTTTCTTTTGGCTCGATCTCGATAGTAAGAACCTCTCCTTCGGTGAATGCTTATAGATAGCTTGACCTTGCTAACTATTGGTTTCCTTGGCATATGCCAAGTCTTGTTAGAGTTGAGAACTTGACTTTCAGGTATGCCATTGAGGGGACCATCTTGAAGGCGTTTTAGCTAAGTCTTCCTATCATGACATTATAGGGAGACTAGCAGTCAACCACTAGGAAGTCGATGAGTTTTTCAATAACATTCTCATTGTCATCGAGCTCCATGGTGAGGGAAATTATCTCGACGGCTTAGACATATTGATAATGAAAACTGTACAGATTTTGATTATATAGCTTCAATTTAGCCTTGAGCTTTTGCTTCATTTGGTCACATGCGGCCTTGAAAATGATGTTTGCTAAATTGCTGGTGTCAATTAGCTTTTTTTGGACCTTGAAACCACTAACTTGAATTGATATGACAAACTCATCGTTGTGTGGATTTTAAATGCTCTCCAAGTCCTTTGAAGAGAAAATGGAGCAGTCCACTCTAAGCTTCTTGTTATGCAGGTTCATCACCTATTGGGCTTGAGTGTAGGCTTTTTTACTAGTGCTTAGCTACCCCCCCTAAAGGGTCCCTCGATGATATTATTAACTGTACCATTGTGGGACCTAATTGTTGTGATTGACTGTCAAGTTGCTTGGTTTATTGTCTAGCTTAGCTCTCCTCCTCTAAGTTGGCCTTTTAGTTTCCTCAAGACAGTTATTGATATATTTGTAGAGGTACCCCCTTTTAATGGTGTCTTCTAAAGCGTTCTTTAGTTGGACACAATCTTCCATGTTATGTCCTATATCTTTGTAGAACTCATGATACTTATCTAAGTTCCTTCTAAAGGGGGGTCTTTTGAGCTTTTCAAGCCACATGAGGATACTCCTATTATGGACCTCAAGGAGTATCTAGCCTTTGGGTTGGTTGAGGGGTTTGTGGTCAGTATAGAACAAAATGGTGCGCTTTCTACTACACTTATCGTTGTTTCACTTGCGAGATGGATCTTCATTATTCCTAAGACTAAGTCAATTTTTTATAGTTGGTCGGTCTTTGTCATCCTTCTTTTTTATCCAATCTTGTTTGGCCAGCCTTCTTGCGAGCTCTAATATTGTCCTCCATAGCTTACTTGTGAAATTCATTAAAGTTCTTGAGCTTGCTTTTAGAAATGGATAAGAAGAAGTGAAATGAAGAGTGCAACCCTATTATAGCAGTATTGAGGGCGACATGCATGTTGAGATTAGGAATCTTGAGCATGGTTGCTATGAGTTTGGACAAGTAGTCCTTGATGGACTTGTTCTTCCTCTAACGAATGAGGTCGAGGCTTGAAGAATCCTTCACTAGTGTTTTCTTAGCCAGGAAGTGTTAATAGAACTACTTGCTGGGTTCCTTGAAATTGGGGATAAAGTTCGACTTTAAATGATTGTACCACATTTGAGGTACCTAGGAAAGCCTTGCAAGCGATTGTGTCGTTGCATCTTAGGAGGCCCATTTGAAACATTAAGTAGCTAAGGTGATTCCCTAGGTCGATGGTACTGTCATAAAATTCAAGCAATGGGATGTGAATGTTAAGGGGAAGCACCTCATTTTAGATCTCTTAGGTAAATGGAGATTAGGTGAAAGAGTACTAATCCTACGGATCAGACTTCTTATTGCAGCAAAGGTCGAAAAGTCTCCAAATCATGTCTTCCAGTTCTCTTACATTGGGTTTATGTAGATAACGGTGGGAGTGAGCCTTAGATGGTTGCGATTGTTGAGGTGGAGATGTTGCTCAGCTATGTGAGGTAGTAGGATTAGGTAGTGGTGGCAGTGAAAGTAGCGTTGCATTTTGGATGGCTACTAGTGGGGCAAGTGGAGGAGATTGGGTAGACGCTTGATCATCATCATACTCCCTCGGATGTGCACGTTGAGGATGGTGCTATTGTTGCTATTGCAGCTGGTCCACTTGTGTACAAAGCTGAGTGTTATCAACATGAAGGTTGGCAAGCATTTGCTCTAGACGAGCCAAATTGTCCTCCCTACCTTGTAGGTTTTGTTGTTGTAGGTTTGATGGATTGGTTTGGTAAGTGGTTTGTCAATAATTTGCGATTTGAATCTGGTACTAGTAGTTATGGTTGTGGCTCACGAAAAGATGGCATCAAATGTTGTTTGCAAATTTGATGGAGAGTGTGATTATGCAAAACATGAAGAAATAGTGTTGCTACTTCGACGCTTAAGTTAGAAGGCTAATAGGAGTAATGAAATTGATGTAAAGAGAGCAAGAAGGTTAAGAGTTTTTTTTCTCCCTTTATCCGTAAACAGTTTTAGGTACTTACAAATAGCGTTAAGGTGTATTTGATTATGGAGAACATGAGATATGTTCATGACTGCACGTCTAGAGCATTCAAGTAATTCAAGTAATGGGAGCCAAGCTTGAACCAAGTTTGAAAATTTAATATATATAATGAAATAATAAAAGTAAAAAAATAGACCGACGAGGAAATAGAAAGCACGTCATTCAAGTTCCTAGTGTTGGCAAAATCCAGATGAAATGCTCGACGATCATCACATGCTTTTACTCGGCCACAACCACAACGTAGCTCGGCTCCATTAGAGAAGATAAATCAACAAGCAAATCGAAGTAACAGAAAATATAGACCAGCAACTCAATAACTACACAATCTATCATTAATTATCTGTTACTACAGTTCGAGCCTGTAATCATTAAAACATGGATATGCTGATAGGGCTATCCAATGCAACTTTTATTCCGAGATAAAACAATCAAAATCCGAAGTGAAAGGAATCACCTAGAAAAGATACATCCGAGAAAGTGTAGAAAAAAAACAGCCCCCTATACAAGAAAGGAAGAAAATATCCCCACATTACAAATAAAATAACATGAAATTCCCTGTGAATTTTTCTTTTCAATAGACACCTAACTTTACATGTCTGCGGAGTATGAAAATATACATTAACACAGTAGTCCAGGGGTCATAATGACCAAACCTCTCGAAGGAGCTCATACCTGGCACTCATGGTGGAGTGCCCATTGCCAACTCCATTACTTTTGATTGTTGGAGAGAACTGAACTTTATCAATTATGGATGCTAGAGGAGAATCCAAGTCCTCCAGCTCTTCATCACTGGTATATCCTTTCCTCTGAGCCATAGATACATTTCTCGACAGCTGAGATTTCCCTCCAGCTTCTGCAACTTTTTCTCCCACATTAGCAGTAGAAGGTGGGTTGTACACAACTGCTGCAGCCGTGTATGGAAAGCTTTTGAGAGTATTGCCTGACAATCGCCTCTCCACAATACTCTACAGGCAATTAAGAATACTATTACCAAAGGCTTCCTGGAGCATTCTTTTCAAGCTATTATGAAGCTTTTCAATAGCCTCCCAAAGCTACTGTTACCAAACATTCACTAGCGTAGACACTTTTTTTTTTTTTCAAAAAAAAAAAGAAAAGGAAAGAAAAGAAGACCTATGTTCAAACTTAAACTTATTAACATCTAAGGAGTTACTGTGCTCTCGAGAGCATGCATCCCTTTTCTTGGATGATATACACATGCAAATAGAGGCAAAATCCTAATAAAACAGCTTCCAGTCCCTCGGAAAGTTTTTAAGAAGCAAACTTTCTTTAAGATGAACAGCTTTTTCTTCATTATATATATGTAAATCGCGGGAGGGAAGTTAGATAAAGCCAATCAATCATACCTCAGCATTTAGGGCCTCCAATACAGCACCTGGGACAGGATCCAAACAGAATTCATCCGGAGTAAAGTTGCAGAGTATACGTTTAATCAGTGGCAGACCAATCGATGGACAAGCCTAAGATAACAAGAGAATATTCATCTATTACAGCTAAGTAAAATGAAATGCATCAAAATTGATAGTATCAAATGAAACATACCTCATTTCTGATAGACTGATCCATGATCATATCTTTGGGAAGCATTAAAAGATCGCTTAGTTCATTGAGAAGTATGAAAGTTTTAGGTTCACTGTCTCCACCCTGTCTATGCTCATCCTCATCACCATGATTGTCCTCTTGAGCAACAAAATCATCACTATTGCCAAATGCATCAGTAAGCCATCTAAACCAATTCCCAACCTGCAGGCCAATCTTTCAGTTAAGAACTTTGTCTGAAAGCTTCTTATTAGACAGCTGTTATTAAACTTCAACACTTCTGCTAAAGCATGAAATCATTGCTCCCCTACATCCTGGGATCTGATATAACCACTGCCAACGAGAATGAAAGGCAACAGTACATACTGATATGACATAACATATCCATGATTGTGAAATGATATTACTGTTTAACATGATTGTAGTCATTTTCTGGACTTCAAGGCTAATGAATGTGAGGAAACTATAAATTATGATTCGAAAAGAAGGAGTACGCACAGAATTCTTGAGCTGAGCACCAGATCCAAAACTCAAGTCTCCAGCTGGAATAGGCAGAACCTTTGAATCAACAATCGGATCAGAGACAGGATCGGTAGGGATCTCATGTGCTGATTCACGTAAAATAGCATTGAACATTGCCACATCTAGTCTGCTAATGCAGTGTTCCATCACCTAATGCCAAGGAGAGAAAAGAAAGGCAACAAAATTAAAAACACACTTTTTCAAATGATGTCACAATACACAGTGAATATAAGTATTTGATGTGTTTAAATCTTCAATGTCAAATAAGTTGATTTTTCCAACTTCAATAACAATATGTACCATCTTTGCCAATACAGGCAAGCAGCCACACTCATGTCCTGCTGCACGAATAGGGCAAAGCCGAGAGAAGGCATCTTGAAAGGCACTCTTCCATAAGTTGATAGAAAAACTTCCTTGCTGCTGATCTCCCAAAAAGGGTCCAAGCAACCTCCCTGTGACTTTATTGGCACATGCATCTGCATCTGGAGTTTGCATGTGTGGAGTAAAGGCCTGCCAAGTATAATGGCTAGTGAGCAAATAAGTCATACAACATAATCATAAAGATGTAGAATCATGTTTATTATCTTCACTATTGACTTCAGTTATCTTGTCTGAGAGAAAGGAGAATTATCCAGTTGAATTACCTGCCACCATATTGATTCAACTATCCGGGAGAAAATCCAAGACTCAACTTTCTCTAAGGCACCTATGAAGGTTCCTGTTTCCTGCCAATTGTCAAGAGATAGCACAAAACCATTATTTTGCTTAGTGCTAGAACTGCCCTTCCATTTCAGAGTTGTAGCCTTCACTTCACTTTTCTTACTATCCCCATTTGCCTCCAAAAACTTTGAAAAGGGACTCGAGTTATGTGAACTTCCAAATGCTTGAGAAATAATCTCCCTCAAGACAACAGTGTTGGACAGCCAGAAGGTCAACCTAGCATACAGGAATAAAAGGAATTAATCAATTAAAAGTAGCTAATAAACATTTTAATTTTGACTCAAAAGTCAAAACAAAGTCCTGTTACCTTGAGACATCATTGCTGCAGGACCTAGAAATCAAAACAAGCCCTGACACGGTGTTTTTAGCAACTGTAGCTCTTTTGTTTAGGGTCCAATATTTACAAGCATGAATGTAGAGTCTTGAAAGACGCCGAGCAGGCGTATGCACTTTATGCACAGAGCTCCCATGCTCAGCTACCACTGAATAGAGTGAGATTTCAAGGGCAGCAACCTCTCTTAGTTCTTCTTCAAGTTTCTCAATTCTCATTTCCATTTGCTCAATCTTTTGTTCTAAAGCTGCCTTGTCTTTACACTCACCATTTTCTGCAGCATCGAATGTCTCCTCATCACTTCCAAAAATTTGAGCAACATTTGAGGTTTTGTTTAAAACATCAATTTCTTTCACATATCCAGTAGGCTTGTCATCAACTCCATCAGAAGATTCTGATGAAGGTTCAGGAGGAACTTCCATAGATTTGGTACTGCTATCAGGTTGAGTAAATTCTGGAGACTCTCTAGCAGAATTTTCAGATTTCTGATGAGTATACTGCAAAGCCTTCGAATGCAACTTAATTTTTTCCTTATCAACTTTTTTCCCTAAATCTAGTTCTTTTCCTAAGCCATTGGGAGAACTTTCCTCAGATATCCTGGAAATCCTTTTGGGTGCTTCCATTGATGCTCTCTCTAGTTTTTCCTCATCAGCTGTTAGAGAATCATCTTGTGATGATGATGAATCTTTAAGAGTGTCAATGTCTGATTCTTCTTCTTTAGCTTTGTTTGATTCCTTGTCCATATTGCTGGAGTTTCCATCTATTCCATCTTTGTATTGATCAGCAACTGTCTCTCTGGTTTTAGGACCTCCATGTGCATCATCCACATAATGTATTTCCATATATTCATTAACTTCAGGGTTCCCTGTGCTCAAAGGGGAATCATTGGCCAGAGTACCAGGATCTGATTGGAGAGAGACTTTAGACTGAATTTCTCTAGCCTTTGATCCTTTCAAGCCATTCTCTTGATGCTTTTTATTGTTCTTTTTATCAGTTCTTCCAGGCCGCTTTGCTTGGCTACCGTTTGACAATTTTCTCTTACTATTGTCCATCTATCATCTCACTCTGGCGGAATGTGATAAAGTCTACTGCCAAGAGAAGGAAAAAAATAAAAAATCCTGTAGGAACTTCTAATAAAACAAGCAAATGCATGCTACAAAGGCGTGATATCACCTACAAATGAATATTATTATCGAGCATCCCATCTAATAGGTCAGTAGTTAGTTCTGAGACTACTGAGAAACATCAATATATGATCAAGATTAAATATATATATATATATATATATATATTTAAAAAAAAAAAGTTATTCTTTAAAGGTTTTCAGGTCCAATGTGAAGAAGTCATAATCAACACTTCTATGAACAGCAAAAGCTAATTTGTTAACTCCATTGAGATCAATACACTGAAATGGGAACAATCAAGGGGGACCCATACTTCCATGATCCTCTGAGACTAGAAAAGTTCCTAAAAAATTGACATGATCATGTGGTTCATTAGATACTTCAGCATTTGTAGATAAGATACATGTATAAGATCAGCAACAACAATATAAAACCCCAAAATGTCCTATCCCTAAGGATAATACAAATGCATATTATCCACTAGCTGTGCAAAACCAATAAGCCGCTTAAATAAAACAGTATGAATTTGGGAAGCCAGAGAAAATAGGCGTGAATTTTTTTTTTTTTGGCCCTAGTTAGCACCTGCATTCTTACCCTATTTATACAAGGGAAGAAGGGTTGCATAATCGGTGTCAAAATCACACTGGGTATCTCATTACCTTCTAGAAACAACATTAAACAACTAAAGAATAGATATTTTAAATTTCAAGAGAGCATAGAAACTGATAACAACCTAATAGAGACATAACTCCGAAGATGAAGCATCAGAAAATTCAGATATTTCACACAAGAGTTTTCGATTTCCTCATCCGCACAAAAAGAACAATAACCCTCTGAGGAAATATACTGTTTCAAAATATATTCGTAAAAGAGAAAAAAAAAACTATTCAACACCAATACAATACCATAATTATCGATTTTATGTGAATAATACTGAGAACCAAAAAGGAAACGAAGCAGAAGGCATCGGAAACTGCATGCGATAAAACTCCATATCCGTCTTACTAAGTCCAATAGCGTCGGCATTTTGAGTCAAATAAATCGTTGGTTATATTATACATGGTCCCACCTCCGACAATGACATTGCAGAAATAATCAACCAATTCATGGTTTCACTTTCTTTAACACTTAAACCACAGCAGCAAATCTAGACATTCTACAGCCACAAAAACTGGTCTTAATGTTCCGATTCGCAGATATTCACAATCATAAATGTTTTTTTTTTTTTTTTTGGCACAAAATGAGGTTTTCATTGAGGATATGTCAAGTAAAAAACTGAACTTACATGGATATGGCATTAAAAATTCACAGCAAACACACGAGAACAAAGAATCCAAACAAAATGGAAACCCAATACAACATCTTACATGCTTCTTATGGAACTGAAAATGAAGTAAACTCGAACACATTAGATTAGAGCAGTGTAGGTGACAAGAGAAAAACTTAGATAAGAGTTCAACTCGCAAGCTCCACGAATGAATATGAACAAGAACATCCCACTAAAAAGAATAAAGAGCGGATATTGTAAAGAAGCGAAGTAGGGAATCGAGATTACCAACGCCTTTTATTTAGTGTTGTACTTGGAATCCGAGCAACTTAGAAAACAAAACCTAGGGATCGTTAAAAGAGCTTCGTTTTGTGTGTTGAAGGAGGAAAGAGAAGAGCGTTCCGGTGTGAGAAAGCTAGACAGACAGTTACTTTTTGTGTTTCTCTCTCTAGAACGTGAATATGTGATGCTATGCGGGAAAACTGGCGTTTGAAAGGCCGTCTAGCTGTGGCCAAAAAAAGAAAGAACCAAATAGGCTGTCTTGCATTTTAATAACGTACGGGAATTCTTTTTTTTAAATTAATCAACTTAGCACTACCGGAAGGCGCTGTCGGTGGAGTTTAATTACCGGGTATTACCGGTGATGCTTAACACGCCCCACCGCCCCGGTGCAATTATTTTCTGCGATCACGTTTTTCACCCGGGCAGGGTCGAATTTGATGTTCATATTTTTTGCGAAAATAAATAAGAATAATAATAATAGTTTTGTGAACTTGTAATTCTTTGCAATTTCAATAAATAAAGAAGAAGATAAACTAAATTGTGAAATATTATGTGAATCTAATATAGGTCGGCAATAAATAACTAAAAATTCATTTTACACGTGGAATGAAAATTAGTTATGGTTTACAATATTTTATTAAATTATTTCTCACATAAGAGAATATAAAATTTATGACATAAATAAAAAACCTTTTTAGGTTGGTACACTCTATATAGATTCTGACTACATCTTATTAGGTTTTATTTAATATACTCGCTTGATAGAGTATACAAAGGAATGTGAGTTCTGAGTCCCTCACGATCATAGTTCACAACCTTATACCTCCAGTCCACTTGGAAACTATCATCTTTGTTCTCCGATGCTAGTGGCCAGACCATCATTGATGTCACCTAATCTCCAATGGCAACCTATCTACTATCTTTTTTTTTTTTTTTCTATCATTCAATAGTAGTAAGAGAAGCACCAAACCACCAAGTCTAGGTGAATTTATCAATTTAGTTGTTATAGATGTTCATGATGTCTCTACTTTGGTTTGTTCACTCTATTTTTGTCAATTTTTTTGTTAATTATATTAGTGATTTTGTTAGAAGGATTGTTGAAAATCTATTATACTATAATTTAAATTTTTAAAAAGAGGTTTGCTTCAAATTAAATTGAATTAAATCAAACTAAAATTAATGCTATTTAATTTAAATCCCGATTTGTTAGATGCAATTCCATTCATTAAGGCTTTAAATTGAATTACTTCAAATATGGTTTGGTTCTCATTGACTCGTAAACCGAACCAAATCATTAACACTCCTAGATTTTATATTTAGTAGAGGATAGCAATAGAATCTAGAAATATGGTGAAAGGGTGACCCATGATTGTCGACTCGTGTGCTCCCCATTTATTCACATTTCTTAAAATGGGCTTGAATGTTAATATGCGATGTAGTTGTTAAACTCACAATTCTACTTAAAATTTAAACGTACAAAATTGGTAAAATTGTATAAAATCATATAAAATTGGTAAATTTGAAAACTTGTAGAGTACATCTAAACTTATAATTATATAAAAATCTATATTTTAATGATTTTACATCTATTTTAACTATGAAAAGCCTCATAAAATTATAAACTTTTAGAATCGGACAATTGGCTTGTGATTTTAACAACTATGAATTATGTGATAAAAATGTATGTAAATAATTTTAGAAAAAGTAGAAACAATAAAAATAAAAATTCAAAACTTGTAGTTTATGGTAACGAAATATTTAATTTGAAGAATCGCTACGTAATACTTGGAAATTCTATGTAAATAATAGTCAGAGGGAAAAAAATATAGATATGCACGTGTACGTATATATGGGCGTGCAAATCTATATATGTATGTATACCTATACTTACATTTTTATAAACACGTATATATGTAAGTAAACATGTACATGTAAATATATATATATATATATTTAAACATGTATATTTATGTGTATATATATGTGTGTGTGTGCATAGACAAATTCATATATGCATGTACATGTACATGTATATACATACATACATACAAATATATATATATATATATATATATATCATATAATAAACATACATTATAACATATATGTAAATAGACTTATAAAGTATATATGACTGTAAATGTATATGCATATATGTACATACAATGTATGTATGTGTAATATATAAATGTTATATATGTAAAATATTTATGTACATATTGCATATATGGGGTATTTATTTATATATGTCATGTTAATGTGTCACATGACCTTCTCTAGTCTTGTTTATTATTTTAACGGGATTGATCTAATCTTCAATTTTATTATTAAGTTATATATATTAAATTTGTACCAATCTTTATTGTTAATATATAAATTAACAGTGAGATTGAAAGTTGAATTGGTCCTGCAATATAAAAAATCTATCACATGTACCAATATACACAATAAATATATGTGTTACAATATATATGAAATATAATATTATATATATTATATTGTAGATGTTTATACATATATGTGTATGTACGTATAATTTAAATATATTGTATAACATATATATGTGTATATGTATATACATATTTGTATGTACAACGTATGTAAGTATAATATATAAATGTTATGTATGTATAACATTTATGTACATATTACATGTACGTATATGTACGTATAATGTTTATAAAAATGTTATATATGTATATAATTTATGTACATATTACATATGTGTATTTATTTATATATGTACTAGTATACATAATAAATATATATGTTATAATATATATATATATATATATATATATATATATATATGTAACATTATAGACATTTATACGTATATGTGCATTATGCACATAAGTACATATAACATATATCTTAATATGTATATAACATATACAATATATATGAGTGTATATGTATATATGTATATGTATATACAACGCATATGAGTATAATATAAAGTATTATATATGTATAGAATTTAGGTAATATTATACATATGTACATTTATTTATAATAAACATATTAGTATTGTAATAGAGAGGATTTGGTTGCAATGGTTATGTATATGCAGCATGTGTTTTGCATAACACACGGCTTTAGAAGAGTGACATAAGATGACATGTGGAGGATAACTAAGGATAAGAGACAAGGAGGGAGAGAAGCTATCTTAGAGAGCTTGAATGTACTAGTGATAGGTAGAGAAGTTATATAATATCAACCCACAGTTCTTGGAAAGGAGTGTTGTGCTCTTTGTTTTGAGCTTTGTAGGGTTTGTTATAAAAGTAATCTAACAACACTACGGTGTTTGTCTTAATTTTTGAATTTGTTAAATGAGAAGGAACTTTGAGTATTTATAGTTTTTTATTATTGTTGTTGTTCATTGGATTGTATCGACGATCGATAGTCAAGATAAATTTTTCTTTGGATAGATTTTTCTATGGGTTTAGTCTTTTAACTCATATTTTTCTTCTTTCTCTTTATTTTATTTTATTTTTAAATCATATAAGCTTTCACATATAAATTCTTTCGAAACAACAGAAGACACATATAAATTCTTTTGAAACAACAGAAGAACTCCACGAATTCACATTCAGCTGTGGCTCACGAAGGCAAAAGGCCTAGTCAACATCCCCTTTAATCAAGTTAAACAAATGCAATTCCATTCCTGCTAAACTGCCCCTTGTCTAACATTCTCCTGAGCCTAAAATAACTTCAGCGTGCAATTTCTCGCAGTGCATGCATCAGACAAAAGATATATATATATATATACATATTCAATCGCTGCTTTTATTTCCTTCCCTTATGCTAGTTGGCTTCGCTCACTTTCCTTCTACTCTTCATCTGAGTCCCCTCGATATAAATTTAACAAAGCGTCAACGGTATCGAATCTTGGTATAGATGAATTAATTCAAAGCCAAATCTTGCCCAATCTCGTGAAAATATTGGAAATTGAATATTTACGTACGCAAGACACAACTCTTCCGATCCCCCAACTTATGATATTCAGCTGCGTTATTTGATTCAAAGTCACTTGCTCTATAAATTTGACAAACCCCCATTCTTTTTTTCAGCCATGCTTGAACAAGAGGAAGCGATGGCGACGGCGGCAAAGGTGAAAGAATATCGACGATAGTTTCCTAGCTATCGTATCGCCAAAGGATAGTTTTCTAGCTATCGTGCCGCCAGATGATATATCGTTCCGCGGTAGTATATTGCTGCTCATTATTTATAGCTCGTCATCGTAAACTTTCGTTGTCGACGGGCACGGAGACAAGAAGTATACGTTCACGCTTTCATCTCAAATCCTGGCTTCTTTTCATGCTTTCTTCAGTTGTTCTGTTTTTTTTTTTTTTTTACTTATCCCTCATTATAATATAATGTAATTGTAGGAGCGGCATCACCAAATTCGGAGACGAGATACTGGCAACACATATTTTCCTCTTCAGCTTTGCTTTCCTGATTAAATCGTTGATGAATCACTCGAGGAGATATGCCACTAATACACATGTTATTATAATGTAGCATATTGGGATGAGTTAGGTCTTTGACTGGTCTCAACTTAGACATCCTCTCTCCGACAAAGGTATAGTGTCCAAAGCAAAGAATCCTTATTCATAACGTGATTCTTCAAATCTTAATTCTTGCCAAGCTTCGTGGGATAGATGGTGCTTTTTCTCCCTTTTTATTTTTGGTTCCGTAAAAGGCATGAACATGTTGCTGTAAGGCATTATGTGGTTAACTCGTAGACTCGCAGCAAACGAAATCCGTAATCGTAAAAAAATAATAATGCTTGAACCGCATTCTCATTCTTGTTTTCTTCTTCTTCTTATTTCGCTGCCCACTAATTCCTCCCTTAATAATAATACTCTTAATGATAGAAGGCCAATTGTAAGTGGACAATCCTGGAATCTTCATGTTGATTGTTGAGTGCACATTTGAGTTTCTTATGTGTTTTGAAATTGTTCAAATCAACAATGGTGATATGTGGGCTTTATCTCGTTCATTTATCTCCTTAGCTTCGTGAATTAGGATTCAATAATCTGGGCATTTTCTATCACTGTGGCCGCAATGATGATGTCATATACCCAGAAATCAAAGGCAATGAGTCGCAATGAATGATTCCTAGATTGTATGTTCCAATACTCGAGACACTGTAACCAGTTACGTGTTTTTATAGGATAAAGATATGTTATGACTCTTAACTAGTTAATACTATATAACATACAATAACTGTTAACTATAATTAAAATAAACTGATTGGCATCACTTATGATGATTCAATCGAGTCTCATTACAAATTACAAATTGTTTTAAAGATGATCTTGGTACTTTATTATGATAACAACTAGAAACATTTAAAATTCTAACAATTAACCATCTTATTCTACTCCACCAGTAATCACCATATTAGCGATGTTAAGAACTTTAGTTGACTTCCTCGCATAGTTGTCATAGTATTAATAGTACTCTATATCTCTCCCATCCTGCGCAAATGACCTTAGGTCCTCATCATAGAAGATATAATCATCTATACTTGCAGCTAAAAAAAAAAATAGATCTTTGAAGGGTGAGCTAATACCCAATACATATAATTCACAAGCACACATGCATGATCAAGCATCTCGAGTCACATGCATCAATACATATATCAATAATCATACAATAGGTTATTATCTAAATTAATCTTCAAACAACAAAGGGGTGCTAATGATCTCACCACACCATATATAGATATAATACATAGTATAGTGTTAGGAACTGCCACTATGGACCCTAACTCTCATAAGTCCTAAAATCTACTGAAATATCTCAATATGTAACTTCATAGGAGACACCGCCACGTGCCGATCAACAAGTGCCTCCTAAGGTTCTACCACTATGGGTCCTTAAGCTAAGTTAAGCACAACCAGCAAACAATTTAATCATAACCCATATACTTTTAATTCCATTTCCTCGACTAACTTAACAAACACAAGCAATATATAAGATTACATGTACCTAAAAGGGTGGTATCCAACACAACGGATCCTTACTTAGTAATTACTTTAGAATCTATCAAGTTACGGAACAATCGATCTTAGTACTAGTCTAAAGTATCACCTAAGTACTCAATTTTTATTACCTAATAGTTATTAGATCAATTCTCTTACTTTGGTATAGTTTCTAGAGTAGTACTAGCTATTTGGGATTAACATAATTCAAATAATAAGAAAGTAAATCGAATAAAGAAGTTTTTCAAGGTACACGGTTGTACATTAGGACGTGTACATGAACATTGTAGGGAATACGACTGTATACCTTTTTATACACATTTATCATTCTATACGCTTAAGTATACAATCATATAATTGGCTGCGTATAGTTACACAGCCAAGTACACACCACATGGGTAGGTACATGGGTGTGTACCTAGTCATGAACTTCCCAACTTATTCTTTTCTTTACTAAACAACACGGGTAGGTACATGGGCATATACCTAGCTGTGTACCCCACTGTTTGATTGCAAATTCTCTTCCCAATTCGCCAAATTCCAATTTCTTCAACCGTAGTTGTGATCCAACAACCCTAACTCTTAATTTGTGATACTTACAATATCAAGATGTTAAATTACTTCAAATTGAACCATTTACTTGTAGAGATCTGCTCTAAAAATCGAAGTCTTGTCCTAACCCTTGTTCGTCCAATTTGTTCTATAATGAAATTCAAAGAATCCAATCATCAATGGTATTGTATGTAAGTAAATAATGATAAAGAATCATTGATTGGTTTACTTATGGTGTGTAATTTTGTTAGATCGTATGGTATAGTAGTTGCCTTCTTCTCCTAGGGTATTTTTTCCTTACTTTGGGGATATTGTAGTGCAAAATGTGGGAAAATGGTCAAAATGACATGTGGTGGCCTATTTATATTTTCTTCGTCAAATGACCACATTATCCTTGTTACTAAACCCTTTTTTACTTCTATTTGTCCCGATCTTATTATTTTTAATTTTAATTTATTTTTCTTTTGTGTTTTACATTCTTCCTTAACCTATCCCTCCTCTTATAAAAACTTTCATCTTCTAAAGTTACTAGAGTTTGAAAAAAGGTCTAGATATTTAGCCTGCATTTCTTCTTCTAGCTCCCAAATAGTCTCTCTTTTAGCTTGATTAGTCTATTGCACTTTCACATGAAGAATGATTCATCTCCTCAGCACTTGCTGTTTGGTGTCTATAATTTTGATAGGTTGTTCTACTATGGTAAGATTTGGATGCACTTCCAATGGCTATAGAGTTGTTACTTCATTTGGATTGTGCACATATTTCCTTAGCATGGACACATGGAAGACATCATGTACTCTAGCTAGATTAGGTGGTAAGGCCAATCGATATGCTATAATGTCAATCTTCTCAACAATTCGAAGGGTCTAACATATATGGGATTCAACTTTCCCCTTAGTCCAAACCTAACTACCCCTTTTGTGGGTGATATCTTCAAAACACTTATTTTCCCATTAGAAATTCCAAAGGGCGTCATCTTTTATCAGCATAGTTCTTTTGGCGACTCTAGGCTACTTGCATTCTTTGTTCAATTTCACTTTATCAACAGTCTCTAATGCCAATTCAGGTCCTAGCACCTGTTTTTCTTCAATTTTGTCTTAGTATAATGGAGATCTGCACTTTCTCTCGTACAAGGCTTCATAAAGAGCCATCTATATAGTCGCTTGATAACTATGATTGTAGGTAAATTTTACCAGTGGTATGTACTCATCCCAATTCCCACTAAAACCCAATACATAGGCTCTTAACATGTCTTCAAGGATTTGTACAATTCTTTTTGATTGCCCATCTGTTTAGGGATGAGAGGTAGTATTGAAATTTAGTTTAGTACCTAATGCCTTATGTAAACTTCTCCAAAACCTTCCAAAAATTAGGTATCCCTATTAGACACAATACTTAGTAGAATTCCATACAATCTTACAATCTCCTTTATATACATTAATGTTAGCTTACCCAACATATAACTAATATTAATTGGTAAGAAGTGAGCAGATTTGGTCAATTTGTCCACTATTCCCCATATAAACATCATGTTTTTCTTTAGCCATAGAGAGAGTTGTTACAAAATTCATAATGATGTGCTCCCACTTCTACTCTGGCAAAGGTGGGGGGTTGCAACTCACCTACTGGCCTCTAATGTTCTATTTTAATCTACTAACATGTCAGACATTGAGAGACATGCTCGACTCTTTCTTACTTCATGTTTTTCCACTAATAGTGGCATTTGAGGTCCTTATACATCTTGGTACTCTCTGGATGTATTGAGTACTTAGAATAATGTGCTTCTTTTAAGATCTTCTGCTTCAATTCTAGATCCTCTAGCACACATAATCTGGTTCCATACCTTAAGACTCAATCTAGATTAGTATTAAATTCAAGAGCCTTGTCCTATCCTAATTTGTTTTTGATCTCTTGAATGCTAAAATCTTCTACTTAAGCTATTTTATTTCTGTCCACTAGAGTTGGCTAGATGTGTAAATTAGCCATCTTCACTCCAACTTCTTGAGTTAAGATCTCCAGTTCTAACTTGCACATATCATCCGGCAACTTCTGTTATGAGGTAATTAGAGTGGCAAGATTACCTTGTTTTCTTTTGGTAAAGGCATCCACCACTACATTGACCTTTTCAGGATGGTATTGGATTTTAAGATCATAGTCCTTGATCAATTCCAATCATCTATGCTGCCTCATGTTTAATTCTTTTTATGTGAAGATATACTTCAAACTCCTATGGTTAGTTAAAATCTTTCTTTTCTCCCTATATATATAGTGTCTTTGTAGTTTTAATGCCAATACTACTATTGCCAGCTCCAAGTTGGGAATTAGGTAATTTCTCTCATATGCCTTTAGTTGACAAGATGCGTAAGCTATGACCTACTCACCTAGCATCAAAACACAACCTAGCCCTTGGGTTGAAGCATCATTATAAATAGTAAATTCTTTCCACTCTTGGGTAATGCTATTATTGTGGCAAATACTAGCTTCTCCTTAAGCTTTTTTGGAAATTAGCTTCACACTTATCATCTTAATCAAATTTTACATTTTTTTTTGGTGTTAATCTAGTGAAAGGAGTTGCTATTGTAGAGAATTCCTTTACAAACTCTTTTTAGTAACTTGCTAAACTTAAGAAGCTCCTTATGTTCACTATAGCTCTCACTTTTTCTAAGTCTATTCAGATTTCATCTTTGTTAACCACATGGTCTAAGAAAACCACTTGTTCTAGCTAGAATTAACATTTCTTGAACTTGGCATACAACCTTTCTACTTGCAATTTACTCAGCACCAATCTTAAATGCTCTTTACATTTCTCCTTGCTCTTAGAATATATTAGGATATCGTCTATAAAGACGATCACAAACTTGTCAAAGAAATCCTTGAATACTCGATTCATTAAATCCATAAAGGGTGTTAGAGCATTAGTTAAAGTAAAGGGCATCACCACATACTTATAGTGTCCATACCTCATTTTGAAAGTTGACTTCGGGATGTCTTAGTCTTTAATCCTTAATTGGTGGTATCCTAATCTTAGGTTGATCTTAGGGAATATATGTGCTCCTTGTAACTGGTCAAATAAGTCTTCTATTTTGGGGAAATGATACTTGTTCTTGATGGTGACATGATTTAGTTCTCTATAAGTTATGCATAGTCTCATGCTTCTATCTTTCTTTTTGACAAAAAGGGCTGACATACTCTAGGGAGACGTACTAGGTTTTATGAATCCTTTATCTTGTAGGTCATACAACTGTTTCTTCAACTCTTCTAATTTAACTGGCACTATCTTGCATACTGGTTTTGATATTAGTGCAGTACTCAGTACTAAATTGATGCTAAACTCAATTTCCTTAATTGGGGGTAAACCATGAAGGTCTTTTGGAAAGACATCGGGAAAGTCCTTCACTACTTACATTACCTCCAATCTCATTAATTCACTTGCCTCAACTGCCACAACAACTAAAATACTCTTTCCCCACAACTCATAAAGTAATTCTATTAGTCTTTATGCTTCTAACTTAAACTTAAGGATTTTCCTTTAGGTATGTTGAAGTGTACCACCATATTATGGAAATCAATAGTGGAGTGGTACTTTGACAACCGATTGATTCCTAAGATTATGTCAAACTCTATCATCTTATCACCAATAGATCTATTGGCATTACCTTACCCGATATCTCCACTCTTACATTTTTGTAGATCCTATTTAAAACCTTTCCAACTCCTAGGGGAATACTAACATTTAAACAATCACCTAGATATTTAGGAATCGATCTACAATCATGTATAAAAGATTTAGACACATAGGAATGAGTAACACCAGTATCAAATAAAACATAGGCATTGCCAGTGTGTACTTGAAGCGTACTTGCAATAGTGTTTACATTTAGAAGGTCTTAGTGCTGCAGTTGCTGAAGTGCAAATATATTGGTTGGAACTCATTGTTCGAGGTCTCTTGCCTATGGTCTACTGCTCTGCACCAGTGTTGGAGGTCTCGCTGCCTGTTAAGTTAAGACTATTTGATTCCCTGCTTGACCATAACTATAGTCGACTACCTTGTGTCCCCTCTGCTTACACACATGGTATAATATCAATGGAATGGATCTCTTGGTGTAATTTTTGGTTATGTGATCTATCTTCCCACAGTAGCAACATGCACCCTTCGGCCGTCTATAGTCCCTTTATTCATGGGGCCCGTAACATCTGGTACATCTGATTATGGGAGGCACTAGGGGGAAGTGCTAAAGGCATTGGTTAGATCTGTAAAGGAGGAGTTATAGTAGTTGGCGACTTGTTTTGAAATATTTGGGGCCTCTTAGCCTTATCTTATGTTACTACACTAAAAGTCAGCCTCTTACCTAAAGCCACTCCTAACTTGTGAGCTAATTGCTCCTCTATCCTTTTTTTTTGCTTTTCTCCATAAATTTAGCCTTATCTACTACCTTAGTATAGGTGGTTAGTTAGAAAGATTCAACTTCATGTTAGAGATTTGACTTTAACCCCCCCCATAAATCTCTTTACCCTAGATCCATCATCAGCATGTACTGCCTTAAGTAGGAACTTAACTAGGCGATTTAGTTTTTCCTCATGTTCCTCTGCTAACCCGTTCCCTTATTCACAATTATAATATGTAGCTTCCATCCTATCATAAATGTTGTTGGGGAAATACTTTTGATAGAATAATTCTTGAAATCCCCTCCATTCTACACATCCTCTTGCTAGCTTGGGAACTGATGCCCATCAACTTATTGTAGTTCCTTTTAGCATGAGTGCAACATAGTCTACTTTCCAATCCTTTGGAACTTAGAAGGCAACAAAGGTTTTTTTCATCTCCTGCATCTAGCTCCCTGCTTCTATTGGGTCATCAATACTAGGGTTAAACTCCTTTACCACTTGAATAAACCTGTCCAAGCTTATTGGCTCCTCAACTACTCTAGTTTGTCAGGCATTCTGCATTTGTTATCATTGTGCTAGCAACCTCACTAGGTTGTTTATAGTCTCCAAGAGTTGGGCGGTCTGGTTTGCAATTGGACCTTATCCCCCTTATGGTTGCTGACCATGGAGATACCCCTCATCTAGGTTGTCATGCCTTGCACCTCTTGATGATCTTGGTCTAGTAATTCTTTTTAGAGGCATTCCACTTGAGAGGAGGTAATCGAATAACCCAAGGGTTAGAGTAAGTGTATAATGTTAGTGATGGTATAAATATATGCACACATATATCTACACACACATAAGTAAAATAGAGGTTTAAAAGAAACTGCAAATAAAGATAATAAGTAAAATAAAATAAATTGTTGAATAAAATAATCAGCCCTCAATTTTACCACTTTGTTTATATCTCACCGTCTTACAAATTCAATGCTTAGTTTATCTAAAAGATCACAACTTACTTTCTGCTAATTAAAACCTATACTTATTGATCATCAACCTTGTTTCTAAGAATTATCAAACCTAAGCTCTGATACCATTTAAGCTGTAAACCCCCAAAACCTGGGATGCCAAAGCCCATTATGTGTGTTTATAGGGTAAAGACATGTTAAGGCTCTTAACTACCCAACACTATGTAACCTACAATAACTGTTAATTATAATTGAAATAAATTGATTGACATCACTTATGATGATTCAATTGAGTCTCATTATAAACCACAAATTATGATAATAGCTAGAAATAATTAAAATTCTAACAATTAACCATACGATCCAACTATAATAGTAATCACGATATTAGTGACATTAAGAACTTCAGTTGTCTTTCTTGCCTAGTCGTCATAGTAATAATAATACTTTATATCACTCCCATCTTGCACATATAACCTTAGGTCCTCATCATAAGAGGTGTAATCATCTATGCCTACAACTAATAAAAAAAAAAAAGAGATCCTCAAAGGGCCTAATGCCTAGTACGTATAATCCATAAGTACACACATATGATCAAACATCTCTTAAGTTATATGCATCAATGTAGATATCGACAATCATATAACAAATTATTATCTAAATTAATCTTCAAACAATAAAGGGGTGTACATGACCCCACCACACCATATATAGATATAATACATAGTAAGGTGTTGGAAACTGCTACTATGAGCCCTAGTACTCATGAGTCCCTAAATCTACTGAATTATCTCAGTACACAACTTCACAGGGGACATCGTCACATACTGATCAATGGGTGCCCCTTGAGGTTCCACCATTATGGGTCTTTAGGTTGAGCTAAGCACAACAAGCAAACAACTTAATCATAATCCATATACTCTTAATTCCATTTCTTTGACTTACTTAAAAAACACAAGCAACACACAAGATTACCTGTACCTGAAAGGGCAGTATTTAACATAATTGATCCTTGCCTAGTAATTACTTTGGAATCAGTCAAGTTATGGAACAATGGATCTTAGTATTAGTCTAAAGTATTGTCTAAGTACTCAAGTTTTGTTACCTATTTGTTATTAGATCAATTCTCTTACTTTAGTATAATTTCTAAAGTTGTACTAACTGTTTAAGATTAATGGAATTTAAATAATAAGAAAATAAATCAAATAAAGAAGTTTTTTAGAGTATACGGACGTACATTAAGCCATATACATGAATTTGGTAGAGAACATGACTGTGTACCTTTCTATATACTTTCATCATCTACACGCCCAAGCACACAACTGCGTACTTGGCCATGTCTAGTTACACAAGCAGGTACATGGGCGTATATCTGGTCGTGAACTTACCAACTTGTTCTTTTCTTTACTGTAAAACACGGGCAAGTGCATGGGTGTGTACTTAGCTATGTATCCCGCTATTCCATTGCAAATTTTCTTCCCAATTTGCTAAATTCCAATTTCTTCAACCCTACTTGTGATCTGACATCTCTAACTCTTAATTTGTGAGACTTACAATTTCAAGATGTTAAATTACCTCAAATTAAACTTCTTACTTGCAGAGATTTGCTCCAAAAATCGAAGTCTTGTAAGAAGCCTTACTCATCCAATTCGTTTAGTGGTGAAAATTTAAGAATCCAATCATCAATTGTATTACATGCAAGTAAATAATGATCAAGATCCATTGATTAGTTTATTTATTATGTGTAATTTCATTAGATCGCAGGATGTAGCAATCACCTTCTTCTCCTCGGGTATTTTTTCCTTACTTTAGGGATATTGTAGTGCAAAAATGTGGGAAAAAGGTTAGAATGACATGTGGTGGCCTATTTATATTTTTCTCGTCAAATGACCATGTTATCTTAGTTACTAAAACCCTTTTTACTTCTATTTGTCCTTATCTTATTATTTTTAATTTTGATTTATTTTTCTCTCAAGTTTTACATAGATAGTTCTTAACTTATCGGTTAATCAAGATTAGAATGGGGGATTTGATCAAGTGCACCATTAGAGAAACTTGAAACACATTCATAATGCCACTTTACGGATGGCACTACGCCAAGCAGACCAACTCTTTCTTTCTTTCTTTTTTTTTTAATACATATATTTTGAAATGAAGCAACCTCTATGCCATCTAGTACAAGTGCTTTCATAGAGTTGATACTGACCACGTTCCTCATTACATACCTTCAGCTTTTGGAACAACTTTTGAATCCTATCCTTCATTTGGTTGATAATTTGAGAGCCCCTACTAATTTTGACTCTTTCCAAAGGAGCGGTTGTTCCCTTCTTTTCAAGAGTACATATGTTGTTGCATATACCCGTAGTAGCGGATACCTTGCCAACATCAATAGTTCCATCGTTGCCATTTGTGTGACTCTACAATTTCTTCATCTAAATCTTTCTAGATTATTTCTTGAATGCTAAAATCTAGTTTTGTTAGGGAAATTTCATGTTAATTGGAAGCATCAAGCTTGATGTAGTGTTGTGATATATAGCACTTGAACTTTGCCTTGCAAAAGGATTAAACTCGATGTAGTGATTGTTCTATGCTATGATTTTTGGCGTTGATCCGGTACGCGAGTTGGATTCAAGACACATGGGGTGCTTCTCATTCCTTCAACTAATGCTATTTGGACATCCGCACGAATTTTTTCTTGGTTGTCGACCTTAACTTTTGTCGATTTGCTGGCATGTATAGCTTGCTTTTGGCATAGAAACTAAGAGTATTTATGGTGTGGTTCGGTCTAGTTCAAGAATTAAATCAAATTTAATCGCATTTAAAACAATTCGGTTAAAATTCTCAATAAATTGAATAGCTTTTAATGGTTTAGGGTTTTCAAATTGAACTCTTCAAATGTGGTTAGGTTTGATTTGATTCAGTTCAAACCACATCAAAAAGAAACTTATTTAGGTTGATAATACTAAGATTTTAACCAAATATTAATGTTCAAATTAAGAAAACTTACTAAAAAAATTAAGTTATATAATACTATATCATGGTGATAATGTATCTTATGTGATAGTAAAGGCAGCTAAGTTTGGTTAAGAGATACTAGACGAAGGCAAAGGAAATGGAGTAGATTATGGAGGCTAACAGTTAGATGGAAAAAGACAAAAAAGGAAAGCTAAATAGGGGTTATATATATTTTTGAAAAAAATTACGTAAATATTGTATCTATAATAATTATTACTAAAATAGGTTTTGAAGTTGCGGACGACATTTGTAACTTTAGGGGCACAAAAAAAATTTAAACTGAAGGCGTAGATCCAATCTGTGCCTTTAGTACAAGTTTTATTTATTTATTTTTTTAATCTGCAAACTTATATTGTAAACTTATAAAAGTTATAAAAAAAAGTTTATTACAAACCTATAAACAGACTACAAACCTATAAAATTATTATGAAATGATTGTTGCAAACCTATAAAAGTGATACAGTAAAATTATATGATATCATAACATGTGATTTGTAATACACAGGAAAAAATTTGTACCGACAATTTGTAATATAAATATGAATCCTTAGTTTGTATGTTCATATTTTCATCTTTCAATTTCTTTTGCAAATTTCACTCTATCTCATGAGTTGCAAATTTTGTTTTCTATAATTTATGTTTCACGTAGGTTTTACTTTGAAATACGTGTGTGGAAATATCTTTATCAAGATTTAGATATGTTTTCTTAAGAAAAAAATTATTTTTGTTACTATTATACTAACTTTAGATAAATGAAAAAACAAACACATGTAGTTATATATACTGCACAATTTTTATTGAAATAGTAGTTATTGTTCATTAAATATTAATTAGTTAATATATGATAAATTAACATTAGTAAATGAATTATGTTTATATGTTATTATAATGTATTTTTGTAAATGTAGTCATTAAATTAAGTTGTTGTTAATTAGTAGTGATTAATCGTTCATATGTAAGTAAATAATTGTTAGAAAAATAATTAGTAAAAAATTTTGTGTTGATTGTAAATATAAAATATATGAATGGTTTTATAAAATTAGTTATAAAATGAAGTAGTTATTAACAATAGGTTAATTAAAGGTGATTAGTGGTTAATATGTTATTAATTAATTGTTATAAAATTAATTAGTGAAACATTTTGTGTTGGTTGCAAATGTAAAATATTTGTATGGTTTTGTAGAATTAGTTATAAAATTAAGTAGTTTTTAATTATTCATTAATTAAAGGTGATTAATTGTTAATATGTTGTTAATTAATTGTTATAAAATTAATTAGTAAAATTTTTTGTATTTATTGCAAACGTAAAATATTTGCATGGTTTTGTAGAATTAGTTATAAAAGTAAGTAGTAATTAATTATCCGTTAATTAAAGGTGATTAGTTGTTAATATGTCGTTAATTAATTGTTATAAAATTGATTAGTAAAAAATTTTGTATTTATTGAAAATGTAGAATATTTGTTTGTTTTTGTAGGATTAGTTATATAAATAAGTAGTTATTAATTATCCGTTAATTAAATGTAATTAGTCGTTAATGTGTCGTTAATTAATTGTTATAAAATTAATTAGTTAAATTTTTTTTATTTGTTGTAAATATAAAATATTTATATGGTTTTGTAGAATTAGTTATAAAATTAAGTAGTTATTAATTATCTCTTAATTAAAGGTGATTAGTTGTTAATATGTCGTTAATTAATTGTTATAAAATTAATTAGTGAAAATTTAGTATTGGTTGCAAATGTAAAATATTTGTATGGTTTTGCAGAATTAGTTATAAAAGTAAGTAGTTATTAATTATCTGTTAATTAAAGGTGATTAGTTGTTAATATGTTATTAATTAATTGTTATAAAATTAATTAGTGAAAAATTTTGTCTTTATTGCAAATATAAAATATTTGTATGGTTTTGTAGAAATAGTTATAAAATAAAGTAGTTATTAATTATCCATTGATTAAATATGATTAGTCGTTAATATTTTGTTAATTAATTATTTTAAAATTAATTAGTGAAAATTTAGTATTGGTTGCAAATGTAAAATATTTGTATAGTTTTGTAGAATTAGTTATTAAAGTAAGTAGTTATTAATTATCTCTTAATTAAAAGTGATTAGTTGTTAATATGTCCTTAATTAGTCATCATAAAATTAATTACTAAAAATGTTGGTATTTATTATATATATAATATCTTTGTCTATTACTGTAAAAGTAAGTATGAACTTTGATTGTTGTTAATTAACTATTAATTAGACAGTAAATAGTCATTAATTAATATATTGACGGTAACATATACTAATTTTTTTAATATATTCTATCTTGCAAACAGATGGAGCCTGGACTTTTCGATCCTTTAGTCTTGACGCAGTAGGAGAGATATGAATCACAAGCCGTTTGGGACAAAGAGGTAAATGACCTTTCACTTATTAATTAGTTTATGTTACATTAGAAATAGTAAAACACTTTACATAAAATCAAGCAACCTTCGCTATTTGATGGCATGAGTTGATGCGGAACCCCAAGACCCAAATTGTTTCTTAGAACTTGTTACCAATCAATCAGAATTTGATTCTCACCAAAGTAATAAGAAGGTTTGTTCAATTACCCAAGAATACGTTTGTGAAAAGAACTCAAGTTATAATTGAAAATTACCCCTTGAACCCAAGATCAAAGTATTCAAGAACAATAGAAATAGGAATTAAAAATTGAAATACAAAAGATGAACTCAATTGCATTCAACTCAACACCTTATGCATAAAAACACAAGAAAACAAACTCTCTTATATTCCAATCTAGAAACTCAATATAACTTACATGATGCTTAAAACAAAACTAAACAGCCCTATTTATAGAGTTTTTTTCATCAAAAGTACATCGAACCTAGACAATCAAGGTAGTGTCACTAATTAACTCTTGTAACTCCCACCTGGTTGGAAAAACTGCTCAAATTTATTGCAAGGAGTTGTTTCAAGGTTCAATGAATCTAGACATTACTTGGATGGCTAGAAATGAGATGGGCTGAATCCAAAGCTAATCTTTTAGCCCAACTAAATTAATGAACTTGGGCTCTTTAAAATCTCCAAGCTTGCATAGCCCATTATCAACCCATTTTTGCACAAATAATTGAAGTTGTTCCTTTAGTCTTTTAGTTTGGGCCCTGGTGATTGGTCTGCTAAAATCTCCAAGATGATTCTCCAAGTCACTTTCTTGAACATTAGTGGCATGTGGAGTAGCATTTGTATCATTTCCCCTCCCTTCAAAAGGATTCGTCCTCGAATAAGATCCTGCATCAATATCAAAGAGAGATAAATCAGAAACATTAAAAGTAGCTGTAACACCATACTCACCAGGTAGATCAATGTGGTATGCATTGTCATTGATCTTCGCAACAACTTGAAAAGGCTCGTCTCCACGAGTATCCAATTTTGATTTCCTTTTGGAAGGAAATCTTTCCTTGCGTATATGAACCCAAACCCAATCTCCTGGTTCAAATGACACCATGCGCCTTCCTTTGTTAACTTGAGATGCAATTTGCTCATTTCACCTCTCTATCTTTTGTCTTGCTTTGTCATGAATGGATTTAACCATTTCTGCCTTTTTATGTCCATCTATATTAAAAATTTCACTCAAAGGAACAGGCAAAAGATCTAAAGGAGTTAGCGGATTAAAACCATACACAATTTCAAAAGGAGAAAACCCAGTGGTAGAATGCACACTCCTATTATATGCAAATTCAACAAAAGGTAGATTATCTTCCCAAGTTTTAATATTCCTTCCAATCAAAGCATGTAATAAGGTTCCAAGAGTCTTGTTTACTACTTCAGTTTGCCCATTAGTTTGAGGGTGTGAAGCAGTAGAAAACAACAGTTTAGTACCAAGTTTGGACCAAAGCACTCGCAAGAAGTGGCTTAAAAATTTAACATCCCGATCGGACACAGTGGTCTTAGGAATACCATGTAAACGCACAATATCACGGAAGAACAAATCAGCAATATGCACAGCATCATCAGTTTTATGACATGATTTGAAATGAGCCATTTTGGAAAAACGATCCACAACTACAAAAAATGAATCTCGGCCTTTTCTAATCCTAGGTAGACCCAAAACAAAATCCATAGAAATGTCAACCCAAAGATGTGAAGGTACTGGCAAGGGCATGTATAATCCATGGGGTTGAGTTCTAGATTTAGCTTGTCTACATGAAATGCAACTAGAACAGATTTTCTCAACACTCTTACGCATATTAGGCCAAAAGAAGTGTTCATGCAAGATGCTCAAAGTTTTATCAATGCCAAAATGTTCCCTTAAAAAGAAATCCCTCATGCTTATAGAAATCACGGAATGCAGCATGCTCACAAGCATTATAAACATTAGAGAAATCACTATCATGTGCATACAACTCCTTCAAATACTCAAATCCTAACAACTTCGTTGAAAGAGTAGAGATTAGAGCATACCTTCTAGATAATGCATCCGCCACAATATTCTCTTTACTTTGCTTATATTGGATCACATATGGAAAGGATTCTATGAATTCCATCTATTTGGCATGACGCTTGTTCAGCTTACTTTGTCCTTTCAAGTGTTTTAATGACTCATGATCTGTATGAATCACGAACTCCTTTGGTAACAAATAGTGCTGCCATGTCTCCAATGCCCTCACCAAAGCATACAACTCCTTATCACTTATCATAAGTTGAGTAGTTAAGTTGTGCTCCATTTAGCTTTTCACTAAAATAAGCAACATGCCTCTTTTCCTGCAATAAAACAGCACCTATACCAATCCCGGAGGCATCACATTCAATTTCAAAAGTTAAATCAAAGTTAGGCAGCCTCAACAATGGTGCACTACTCAACTTTTCCTTTAGCAAAGAAAATGCATGTTCTTGTTCCTTACCCCAAATAAACCCCTTATCTTTTTTCATGATTTCAGTTAATGGATCAGCAATTGTGCTAAAATCTTTGACAAATCTCCTATAGAAACTTGCCAAGCCATGGAAACTTCTCACATCACTCACGGTCTTAGGTTTCGACCATTCTTGGATAGCCTTTACCTTTTCACTATCTACTTCAATTCCATTTGTACTCACCACATAACCCAAGAAAATGATGCGATCGATGCAAAATGAACATTTCTTCATGTTAGCATACAACTTGTACTTACGCAAAGCATCAAACACACATTTTAAATGCATAACATGCTCATCAACGGATTTGCTATACACTAGAATGTCATCAAAATAGACAACCACAAACTTTCCATTAAGCTCACACAAAACATGGTTCATTAAGCGCATAAATGTACTAGGTGCATTGGTTAGGCCAAAAGGCATTACCAACCACTCATACAATCCATGTTTTGCTTTAAAAGCGGTTTTCCACTCATCACCTAGTTTCATTCTAATTTGATGATAACCACTTTTCAAATCAATTTTTGAAAAGACACATGCACCATGCAACTCATCTAACATGTCATCAAGTCGAGGTATAGGGTGTCGATATTTTACCGTTATTTTGTTGACGGCTCTACAATCCACACACATACGCCAACTTCCATCCTTTTTTGGTACCAACAATACAAGTACTACATATGGGCTTAGACTTTCTCTTATATGTCCCTTCATCAAGAGCTCATCCACTTGCTTTTGTAGTTTTTTTGTTTCCTCAGGATTGCTTCTATATGCCGGCCTATTTGGAATGGCAGCCCCGGGAATGAGATCAATTTGATGTTCTATCCCTCTCAAAGGTGGTAAACCTTGAGGTAAATCATCGGGAAAAACATCATTGTATTCCTACAAAACATCAACAACAACACTTGGCAAAGAAGGGTCAACGTCGTTAGTAGAAAAATAAGCCTCTTTGTACAAAAGTACAATCATTGGCCTATGAGTGATTAAAGCCTTCCTCACGCCCCTCATTTTTGCATAGAAACTCATTTTGTTTTCCTCTTTTCTTTCTATGGCTGAATGCTCCTCACTCACTCTCTCTTTTTCACTCTTCTTCTCATCTTCTTTTTTCTCACTTTTCTCTTTTTCTTTTCCACTTTCTTTTCTTTTTCTCTCGACCTCTTTTTAAACAAACTCTCCATGAGACTTCTCAAGTTGCAATTGATCTTCAAAGATCTGTTTAGGAGTCAAGGGAAGAAGAGTATGCTTTTTGCCTTCTTTCTCCACCATGTACCTATTAAGATACCCATCATGGTTCACTCTCCTATCCCACTGCCATAGCCTACCTAACAACAAGTGACTAGCTTGCATAGGAACAACATCACAGGTAACCTCATCATGGTACCTTCCAACAGCAAATGGAACCCTCACTTGTTTAGTAACCTTCACTTCCCCACTATTGTTAAGCCATTGCAATTTATAAGGTCTTGGATGTTTTGTAGTTTCTAATCCCAACTTATTCACAAATAAAGTACTAGCTACATTCACACAACTACCCCCATCAATTATCAAACTGCACAGTTTCCCTTCAACTAAGCACCTAGTATAAAAAAGATTTTGCCTTTGCAATCTAACCCCCTCACTATCCTCTTTCACTTGCACGTTAAGAGCACGCCTGGTAACCAACAATTGTCCCTCAGTAGGCAACTCAACATCACTACAATTATCCAAAGGTGGCATCTCATCCTCATCATCACTTTCCTCATCCATCTCTACCCCATTTCCACGCATCACCATTACCTTTTTATTTGGGCATTGAGATGCTATGTGCCCATACCCCAAACACCTAAAACACTTAATGTCACAACTTCTAGAGTTTTGGACAAAAGTAGTACCTTTATTTTTACTGTCAAATGATTGAAATGGTTGTGCCTTATCATCCTTCTTTGTTTGGGCAGCCTTGTTATCATTTCTCCAATTCGACCTCCAAGTATTGTTTTGAGCCGAAAATGTGTTGGCTTGTTTCCCCTTCCCTTTGCGCTGCAATTGCCTTTCTATCTTCATAGCCATGTGCACCATATCTTCTATCTCTACATAGTGTTGCAACTCCACTCTGTCGGCTATGTCCTTATTAAGTCGATTGAGAAACCTTGCCATGGTGGCCTCTCTATCTTCCTCTATATTTGCCCAGATCATCGCAATCTCCATTTCCTTGTAGTATTCCTCCACACTCTTTATTCCTTGTACAAGGCTTTGCAATCTTTGGTGCAAGTCCCTATAATAATGGCTTGGAACAAATCTGCGTCTCATGATACCCTTCATTTCATCCCAAGTTTGGATAGGTCTTTCACCATTTCTCATCCTACTTACAAGAAGTTGATCCCACCATACAAGTGCATATTCTCCAAACTCCACCGCTGCAAGTTTTATTTTCTTTTCCTCCGAGTAATTGTGACATTTGAAGATTAATTCCACTTTTCGCTCCCACTCTATATATGCATCCGGATCATTTTTCCCTAGAAAGGATGGAATTTTCATTTTGATACTCCCAATATTCCTATCAAGATCATTTTGGTTCCTCCTACCTCTTCCATAATTTCTGCCTTCATTGACCAAGGTAGCTTGATCATCAAATTCCTCTTCAAACTCTTCTACATATTGAGGTGTAGGTGGCCTCCTTGCTCTTGGATTGTTTTGGGCAGCCCCTTCATGCAAGACATTGATCTCGTTTTGTTGCTTCTCCAAAGTGTCATTCATGTTGCCAAGAACAAGTTGAATCCTACCAAACTGTTGTTGCATAGCCTTGAGAAGAAATTCTTGGTCTTTTGGTGCACTTACTCCACTTCCTTCCATTTTTGCAATATGAAATATCAAAAAAAAAAAAAAATAACAAACAAACAAGAACCTCACAAACACTCCCTCACGTGTTTCCCTCGTAGTAATTAGCACTTCTCTCGTGTTTGACTCAAATTGGTTTTTACCCTCTTTTAAGCTCACACTCTCTTGCCTTTTACCACTCAAGCAATCTTTATGATTTTATACGTAAGGGCCAAATCAAACAACAATCAAGATCTTAAAGTAATTCAATTTTATCAAAGAAATCCTAAAAATAAGCAACAAGGATATGTGAAACAAAACTAGAAGCAAAGCAAAATAACCAATAAAGAAAAGACACACACTTGATGTATATGATGACTAGTAAAGAAATAGAATGACAAATACTGAATTTAAGAAGGAAACTTGTAATTCCTTACAAATTAATACCCAAACACTTCAAGAACAGATTTTTTTTTTTTTGGTTTGTGAATAGCAAGAAGAAGATCAACAAGCAAGAAGAAGATCAACAAGGCTAATGGAAAGAAACAGAAAAATAAAAGGATAGATAATTACTTGGTGTACCTTGCTCTGATACCAAATGATGCAGAACCCCAAGACCCAAATTGTTTCTTAGAACTCGTTACCAATTAAATCAGAATTTGATTCTCACCAAAGTAATCAGAAAGGTTTGTTCAATTACCCAAGAACACGTTTGTGAAAAGAACTCAAGTTATAATTGAAAATTACCCCTTGAACCCAAGATCAAAGTATTCAAGAACAATAGAAATAGGAATTAAAAATTGAAATACAAAAGATGAACTCAATTGCATTCAACTCAACACCTTATGCATAAAAACACAAGAAAACAAACTCTCTTATATTCTAATCTGGAAACTCAATACAACTTAGATGATCCTAAAACAAAACTAAACAGCCCTTTTTATAGAGTTTTTTTCATCAAAAGTACATCGAACCTAGACAATCAAGGTGGTGTCACTAATTAATTCTTATAACTCCCACCTGGTTAGAAAAACTGCTCAAATTTATTGCAAGGAGTTGTTTCAAGGTTCAATGATTCTAGACATTACTTGGATGGCTAGAAATGAGATGGGCTGAATCCAAAGCTAATCTTTTAGCCTAACTAAATTAATGAACTTGGGCTCTTTAAAATCTCCAAGCTTGCATAGCCCATTATCAACCCATTTTTGCACAAATAATTGAAGTTGTTCCTTTAGTCTTTTAGTTTGGGCCCTGATGATTGGTCTGCTAAAATCTCCAAGATGATTCCCCAAGTCACTTTCTTGAACATTAGTGGCATGTGGAGTAGCATTTGTATCAGTAAGTGGTGAGATGTGACTATGCTGCTTTTGCTTTGTTTGAATTCGTCTTTCTTTTGTGACTTTGGAAGTGGTTATCAAATGGTGAGATTAATAGTTTGACTTACTTAGATTATTCTTAAACATTTGACTATAATATACTAAGTATAAGTAGAAAAATGGTAGGTTTGAGTGATAGGCACTAATGAGTTACTTTGGATTGATTGAATCGGAAAATGCTATACTTGATTTGATATTTTCTTATGAGTATAATTGATGATAGATCTTTTGTCCTTGTTTTGTTTGCTTGAGGAGGACAAGCAAACGTTTAACTGTAGGAAAATTTTTAGTGTCAAAAGACCTTTATTATTTATTCTTATTTGGACATATGTGTTATGTATTTCATGTGATTTGTTGAAGAAAAGGATAATTATTTTATGAAAATTCTTTTCATGGTTTAAAGAGCTCATTTGGAACATTTCATGATGATCAAGGGAAATCAATGCAAATTAAATAAGTTTGGAGAAATTTTACAAAGGAGTAAATTTTTGTTTTTCAATCCCTACATTTAGTATGGCCATGCTAGATTGCAAGGTTAACCATAACAAGCATACAAACTTAGTTTTTGTTTTCAACTTCACCCCAAGCACGGTCATGCAGCAAGCTGTACTAACTTATGATCATTAAAAAGCTATAAATAGCATTGTTATTTCATATTAGGGTTAATTAGGGAGTTTAGCTTGAGAGTTTTTAAATAGTTTTAGGGCATCCTTTTTTCTAAACCCTAAGAGAGGAAATACGAAGAACAAATAGGGAGAAATTTCTTATACATCATCGGAGATCACAAGACACCAATTATAAGGGTTTTATCTCTATATCATGATTTCTTTTGTCTTTAACTAGATCTTTTGCGCTTATTGTAAACTCCATAAAGGAGTAAATCTCTCATGCCTTGTACTTTGTGAAACCTTAAACCATGTGAATTAAATTGCTATTTAATTAATGAAAAATTCATGTTTTTGTATCTATTCATGTGATTTCATTGTATTGTGATCGGTTTCTGCATGGATTAATTGCATTTTTGATTCTTATTAAATAGAAAGAGGTTTCATTTAATAGGATAGATTTTCATGAATAGAGAAATTGTGTGTTTCACCTTGAGGTAGGGAAATTCCGATTTTCTACTATAAGAATTTAATTCTTATTGTAAGGATCCTAAACTTCATGTAATCTTATGTGGCATTAGTAAAGGAGAGGTCTCTACTATCTCATGTATGGTTAGGAATTAATTGACTTAAGGGGGTAATTGATTTAATTAATGAGATCCTACAATGTGAAGCGTGAATAATTCATTAATCAATCCATTATTTTAATAATTTTAAGGTTTAAGGTAGATAAAGGTAAGGGGTATGTCTTATGATTGAATTCGTTTTTTGGAAAGTATCCATAATTGATCTTAGGGTTGCTAGATTAGTTGTTTAATATTTGAATCATAAATCTCACGTCAAAATTTAGGCTAAATAGTGGAAAAAGGGTAATAGTAGTACTTATTTTCAAGATCCTTATGGATGACACCCTAAAATCTATGCTACATTAGATAAGTATACTTGCCTAGCTTAGATCGTCAATTTAATTGGGTCTATAAATTTAGAATTTGACACAATTGGTAAGTGTACATTAATGCCATTCTATATAGCGCCTTGGATATTGGTGCCATGCTCGATACTAGGTTAATACAAAATTCTATTTCCTTGATTGGCAATAAGCCTCATAGATTTTTTTGGAAATACATCTACATATTCCTTCACCATAAGTATGTTTTCTAGTTTCTCAACTTGTATAACCTCTACAAATAGTGCCGATATCCTACTCTTACCCCACAACTCATAAGTAGGAAGAGTTGTAGACCTCTGTGCATTTAACTTGAATACAAATGAATCTTCATTGGGGATTTTGAAACAAAACACTAAATTGCGACAATTAATAGTGAGATAATACTTAGACAACCATTTTACCCTTAAAATTATATCAAATTCCATCATCTCCAATACAAATAAATCTACTGGTGTTTCTTTCCCTTGTATTTTGATCTCAACATCCTTACACATTTGATCTAATCTTCCTCTTACTCCGAAAGGAGTATTCACAACTATAGCATCATTTAGTAGCACAAGTTTCAAACTACACGTATGCATAAAGATAGGTAATATGCATGAATGCACCACACTCATACCAAATAATGCATAAGTAGTAGCTGAGTTTACAAGCAACGTACCTACAATAGTGTATTGGTCTGAAGTATCTTTCTGCTATTACTATTGTAGAGTAAATATGCAACTAGGTGCCCTTTGCCTTGGTTTTGTGTGTTGAGGTCTACCTAGTAGCCCTTTAAAGGGAGGTCCTATTGGCTATTATGCTAGAATTTGTTGGGGGTACTGTAGTCATTTGGTTAAAGGTATCACCACATTTAAAGGATCTATGCCCTCTTTACTTACAAGTGTAGTAAAATGTTTAAGGAATAGATTTCTTTAGACAATTCCTATGGAGATGTCCTGTCTTACTACAGGAAAAGTATGCCCCTTCAGTTTAATTACATTGATGCAGATTATGTGGTCCTAAACACTTGGGATTGGGACATCTTCTCCTTGGCCCAATTTATAGGGGTGGAGGCAATGCTAGAAGCATTGGCCTAGTTTATATAGGTCTAGGCATGAAAGCCACAAGTTTGGCTTGATACATTACTGACTTCTTTCCTTTATCAGCATATGACATACTCAAAGTAGGTCCTTTCCCTAAAGTAATTCCTAACCCAAGGGATAGTTGATCCTCAGTTCTCTTCCTTCTCTACTTTAGGAAATTTACCTTATTGACAACCTCTGCATAAATGGGTAATTAGAAGGACCCCACCTTATGTTGGAGGTTAGGCTCTAAGTCGCTCACAAACCTTCTTGCCTTAAAGGCATCATCAATGAGAACTACTTTCGGTAAAAATTTGATCAAGTGGTTTAACTCCACTTCATATTCCTCTATAGTCCAGTTACCCTGTTGGTAGTTATAGTACTCTGCTTCCATTCAATCTTTAATGCTACTAGGAAAATACTTTTCATAGAATAGTTCCTTAAATCTTTGCCAATGGACAAGAGCTCTTGCTAATTTGGACATATTAGTCCATCAGTTCGCAGCCGATCCTTTTAACTTGAATGTTGCGAATTTCACCTTTCTATCCTCTGGCACTATGAATGCCTTGAATGTCTTTTTAATTTTGAAGATCCAATGTTCAACTTCTATTAGATCATTAACTCGTAGGTTGAATTCCTTTGCCAACCGAGCTAACTTGTCAAGTCTAAACTGGCCTATTCCTATTGTTGTGCCATCATCCTTACTAAGGCATTCACAATTTCTAACAGTTGAGTAGTCGTGATGTTAGCTTGAGCTAGAGCTCCCTATTAAGGCAGTCTTAGAGGATACCTTTCCTTTGGGGCATCTTCACCTTGTCCAGCACTACTAAATGAACCTTGTCTATGATTCTTTTGGGAAGCATTTTATTTGAGATGAGACAACTAGATATATTCGAGTGTTAGAGTTAATGTTAGGAGTTAGTGGTAGTATACCTATGTCTACACACACACACACATATATATGAGTAAATTGTTTTTTAAAAGAAAGTATAACTAAAGATAGTAATTGAAATAAAATAAGTTATTAAACAAAAACAATTATCTCACAATTTACCTACTCTCTTCATCTCTTACTATTCTACAAATTCAATACTTAATCCATTTAAAGATCATACCTTTCTTTCTATTGATTAAGCTTACACTTATTGATCAACAACCTAATACTTAAGGATCTTCAAACCTAAACTCTATAGACCATAAACTTGTACTTTATTAATCAAAACCTAAGCTCTAATACCACCTAAGCTGTAATACCCCATAACTTAGAATGCTATAGCCTACTATAGGTCCCTATTAAGTAGCGACACACTAAGGTACTAAATCTCCTTTCTAATTTCAACATGTTCACCTTCTCTATACATTAATATCAATGTAACTTCAATAATATAGGTAAATGATTCACTGGTGATCCATTTCAATCACTATAACTTTAGGAAAGAGTACATCTAAACCAAAAACCAAGATAATCATTCATCAACATATAATAAAATATTATATTTGAAAGTCTATAAGTTCTAATAAGGAGATCTTCTTCAACTTCCACATTACTCTTCACCATAATAATAACAATGCTCCCTTTCATTTTCATCATAATAATAACACACTAAATTCTCGTTCTCATCTTAATTGACATATTCATCATATTCACATACAACTAAAAGGCATCACTAGAAACTTAAAATACTTATATTAGGTCCTAAAGGTTGTCTTTTAGATATCGTCTTCCTTAATCCTCAATTGGTGGTATCCTAACCTTAGGTCGATTTTAGAGAAAACTTGGGCTCCCTATGACTAGCAAATAAATCATCAATCCTAGGGAGATGATACTTGTTCTTAATGGTGACACGATTCAATTCTCTGTAGTCAGTGCATAGTCTCATGCATCTATCTTTCTTTTTAACAAAAAGGACTAGCACACCCCAAGAGGATGTACTAGGTCTTATGAATCTTTTATCTTGTAGGTCCTATAACTGTTTCTTTAACTTTATTAACTTAATTAACACCATCTTGTATACTGGTTTCAATATTGCTGTAGTACCTTATACTAAATCGATTTTAAACTTGATTTTCCTAGCTAGGGGTAAATTAGAGAGGTCTTTTGGAAAGACACTTGGAAATTCCCTTAGTACTGACACCATGTCCAATTTCATTGCTTCACTTACCTTAGTTGTCATAGCAACCAACATACTTTCCCCCCCACAACTCATAAGCAAGTAATCTTCTTAGTCTTTGTGCTTCTAACTTAAATTTAAAGGAATCTCTTCCTAGTAGGTTGAAGTGTACCACCATGTTATGGTAATCAATGGTGGCGTGGTACTTTAACAACCACTTTACTCCTAAAATTATATTAAACTCCACCATCTTCATCATTAATAGGTCTGTTGGCATTATCTTACCTCGTATCTCTACTCTTACTCTTCTATAGATTCCGTCTAAATTCCTTTTAACTCCTAAGGGAGTATTAACAGTCAAATGATCATCTATACAATCAAAAGTCAATCTACATTCATGTACAAGTGATTTAGACACACAAGAGAGGCACCAATATAAAAAAGACATAGGCATTACAGATTTGTACTTGAAGCGTACCTGCAATTGTGTCCATATCTAGAAGGTTATAGTGCTGTTGTTGTTGAAGTGTAAACACTCTAGTGGGAGCCCATTGTCTAAGGCCTCCTGTCTGTGGCCTATCAACCTATACCTGTGTTGGAGGTCTTGCCACATACTAAGTTAGGGTTATCTGATTCCCCACTTGACCTTAAGTATAGTCGACTGCTTATGTCCCCTCTATTTACACACATAGCAGAACATCAATGGGACAAATCTCTCATTACAATTTCAGCTCATATGTCCTATTTTCCTATAGGAGAAACATGTACCATCTAGCCATATGTAATCCCTCAATTCATGGGATCCATAACACTTGGTGCATTTGATTGCAGGGGTTGCTGAAGGAAGTGCTAAAGGCACTAGTTGGATCTGTAGAGGAGGAGCTACGATAACTAGAGGTCTCTTTTGAAACATTTAGGGCTTCTTGCCTTTGCCCTGCATCATTACTCTAGAGGCTAGCCTCTTACCCAAGGCTACCCTTGACTTGTAGTTCATTTATTCCTTTGTCCTTCTTCTACTTTGCTCTAGAAATTTTACCTTATCAACCACTTCAGCATAAGTGATCAATTGGAAAGATCCAACTTCATGTTGGAGATTTAGCTCAAACCCCCTCAAAAATCTCCTTGCCCTAAACCCGTCATTAGTAAGAATCACCTCAAGCAACAATTGAATTAGGCAATTCAATTCTACCTCATATTCCTTTACTAACCTCTTTCTTTATTCACAATTATAATATTCAACTTCCATTCTATACCTAATGCTGCTAGGGAAATACTTCTAGTAGAATAGCTCTTTGAACCCCCTCCACTCCACACATTCTCCTACCAGCTTAAGAACTGATGCCCACCAACTTACTGTAGTCCCCTTCAGTATGAATGCAACATAGTTTACCTTCCTATCTTTTGAACCCGAAAGGTAGCAAAGGTCTTCTCCATTTCTTGCATCTAGTCCTTTACGTTTATTGGGTCATCAACTATAGGGTTGAACTCCTTTTCTATTCGAATAAACCTGTCCAAACTTATTGGCTCCTCTACAACTCATTCTATTGGGGATTTTGTGCTTACTGTTGCTATGTTAACAACCCCACTAGGTTATTTATAGTTTGCAAAAGTTAAGTAGTCTAGTCTACAACTTGACCTTATCTCCCTTGTAGATGCTGACCATAGGGATTCCCTTCATTTGTGTTGCCATGTGCAACACCTGACGCAAACCCTAGATATCGATCTAAGACCCAACGTTCAAGAAGGATTCAAACCCGAGAATCGAAATTGAATCGAAAACGAAACATAACTCGATCCCAATTGAACCCGTCGATTAGAACCTAAGCTATCCGGATTGATTTCTCCAAGCGTTTAGGATGAAGAAATTGAAGGAAGTTCTTTTGTAAGAACTAAAGAAGAGAGGATTCTCTCAAGGAAAATTTCTTTCTCCAATTGATAGAAAGTGTCCTTTCAAATGACAAAACAAAGTGTTATAGTCGAAAAAAAAAACATAAGCTGGCGGCCTAAATGCATATATGGCCGGCTTTGAAATAACAGAAGAAAACAAAAAGACGTTCTACGGATGTCTAGGCCGGCGGCCTTGAAATTTAGGTCGGCAGCCTTAACCCGCCGGCGTTGCTTCCTTCAAGGCCGGCTCTCCTTTGCCTCTAGGCCGACGACCTTCCCTTTGTTGAAGGCTGTCATTCCATCATTGATGGCCTTCGCTTCGTCTGTGCTTTGATATATTATGTTTACTAGCTCGGGACTTGAATTAGACTTGTGTTGACCTGCTTCTTGCTCTTGGAGTTCCATAACTAATCCTTGCAAGGCTTCTCCCACTTGTTTAGCTCTAACTCTTGTCATTGGACCTCCAATACCATGTAGCGGGTCATTAGACTTTGGCTCGTGAACTCTTGATGCTACTTGATCCCCATCATTCCCCCCTTCCTCGGAAAGATTCGTCCTCGAATCACCTGCATCATACAGAGAAAGGTCAGAAACATTAAAAGTTGCGCTTACATTACCATAGTGACTTGGCAAGTCAATCTTGTAAGCTTTATCATTGATGCGCTCCAACATTTGAAATGGCCCATCTCCCTTGGGGTGCAACTTAGATTTCCGTTGTTAAGCAAATCTCTCCTTTCTCAGATGTACCTACACCCAATCTCTTGGATGAAAAACAGTCTTCACAAGACCCTTATTGGCTTGTCGAGCATAATGCTCATTTTTCTTCTCAATGTTGGCGCGAACCTGAGCATGTAATTCCCTCACAAACTCTGCCTTTTTCTTTCCATCAAGATCAACAAATTCGTTAACAGGTAAAGGAAAAATATCCAATGGAGTCAGAGGGTTAAAACCATACACCACCTCAAATGGAGAATAAGATGTAGTGAAATGCACAGTCCTATTATATGCAAATTCTACATGTGGTAGACATTTCTCTCATTATTTCAAATTCTTATGAATCATAGCACGCAACAAGGTTGAAAGAGTCCTATTGACTACTTCCATCCGACCATCATTTTGAGGGTGTGCAACAATAGAGAACAACAATTTAGTGCCTAGCCTATTCCACAAAGTACGCCAAAAATGACTTAAAAATTTCACATCCCTATCACTCACAATGGATTTAGGCAAGCCATGCAACCGTACAATCTCCCTAAAGAACAAATCGACAATATGTTGTGCATCATTAGTTTTAGAACAGGCAATGAAGTGAGCCATCTTACTAAACTTATCAACAACAACAAATATGCTATCTTTGCCACTTTGAGATTGTGGTAACCCTAATACAAAATCCATAGAAATGTCAGTCCAAGGTTGATTAGGCACAGGTAATGGAATGTATTCTCCATGGGGCATTACTCTGGATTTAGCCTGTCTACATGCAATGCACTTGTCACACACAATTTGCACATCATCATTTTTGGCCAATAAAAATGTTCATGTAAAATATCCAAATTCTTTTTAACACCAAAGTGTCCCATCAAACCACCCCCATGTGTTTCCCTCACTAGCAATTCACGTATAGAGCTTTTAGGCACGCATAACTTATCTTTCTTAAACAAATACCCATCATGCCTATAGAAATCAGAATATCCAGACTCAGCACAAGCAGCCCAAATTCGACCAAAGTCAGCATCAATCTCATATAACTCCTTAATGAATTTAAACCCAAGCAATTTAGTTTGCAAAGAAGTCAAAAGTGAATACCTTCGAGAAAGTGCATCAGCTACCACATTCTCTTTTCCTTGCTTGTATTTGATCACATATGGGAAGGTCTCAATGAACTCCATCCATTTCACATGCCTCCTGTTCAACTTACCTTGAGTTTTCAGGAACTTCAAACTCTCATGATCGGAATGAATGATGAACTCCTTATGCCATAAGTAATGTTGCCAAGTCTGCAAGGTCTTCACCAAAGCATATAGCTCCTTGTTATAGATTGGGTAATTTAATGTAGCACCACTAAGCTTTTCATTAAAATAAGCGATTGGCTTGGAATCCTACATCAAAACACCACTAATACCTTTCCCGGAAGCATCGCATTCAATCTCAAAAACTTTTTCAAAATTAGGTAAAACAAGTAAAGGTGCATTAGTCAACTTACCTTTCAAAGTCTTAAAAGCTTGCTCATGCACTTCAGTCCACTTGAACTCGGTGTTCTTCTTAACAAGATCATTTAGAGGAGCAGCTATGGAACTAAAGTCCCTAACAAATCTCTTATAAAAGCTTGCTAGCCCATGAAACCTCCTGACCTCACTTGCATTCCTTGGTGTCGGCTACTCCCGAATCACCTTCACCTTTTCTTCATCTATAGCAATCCCCTTTGCATCTACGACAAAGCCAAGAAAAACCACAGTTTCCATACAAAAGGTGCACTTTTTCAAGTTCGCATACAATTTGTTTCCTCTCAAAACAGTAAACACACTTTGCAAATGTTGAACATGTTCACTTATAGTTTTGCTATAAACTAAGATGTCATCAAAGTATACAACAACAAACTTCCCAATGAAAGCACAAAGAACATGATTCATTAACCTCATAAACATGCTAGGCACATTTGTTAATCCAAAAGGCATTACCATCTACTCATATAAACCATGCTTAGTTTTAAAAGCTGTTTTCCACTCATCTCCCTCTTTCATGCGAATTTGGTAATAGTTGTTTTTTTTTTTTTAAATGCTGTTTTCCACGCATTTGTTCACAAGCCAAAGTCTAATGACCCGCTACATGGTATTGGAGGTCCAATGACAAGAGCTAGAGCTAAACGAGTGGGAGAAGCCTTGCAAGGATTAGTTATGGAACTCCAAGAGTAAGAAGCAGGTCGACACAAGTCTAATTTAAGTCCCGAGCTAGTAAACATAATATATCAAAGCACGGACGAAGTGAAGGCCATCAACGATGGAATGACAGCCTTCAATAAAGGGAAGGCCGCCAGCCTAGAGGCAAAGGAGAGCCGGCCTTCTTGGTCGGCCTTGAGGGAAGCAACGCCGGCGGGTTAAGGCTGCCGACCTAAATTTCAAGGCCACCGGCCTTGGTGCGGGCCTAGACATTCGTAGAACGTCTTTTTGTTTTCTTCCGTTATTTCAAAGCCGGCCATATATGCATTTAGGCCGCCAGCTTATGTTTTTTTTTTCGACTATAACACTTCGTTTTGTCATTTGAAAGGACACTTTTTATCAATTGGAGAAAGAAATTTTCCTTGAGAGAATCCTCTCTTCTTTAGTTCTTGCAATAGAACTTCCTTCGATTTCTTCATCCTAAACGCTTGGAGAAATCAATCCGGATAGCTTAGGTTCTAATCGACGGGTTCGATTGGGGTCGGGTTACGTTTCGTTTTCGATTCAATTTTGATTCTCGGGTTTGAATCCTTCTTGAACACTGGGTCTTAGATCGATATCTAGGGTTTGTGTCAACACCTCTTGATGCTCCTAGCTTGGTAATTATTTTGAAGGCATTCTGTTTAAAAGGAAATAATTGAATAGACCCGAGAGTTAGTGTCAATTTAAAAGTTAGTGTTGTTATACAACTATATATATACATATATATGTCTATAGATACATGTATACTTATATATGAATAAAATAGAAATTAAAAGAACTACAAATAAAGATAATAATTAATGTAAAATATACTATTGAACCAACCAATCAACCCATAATTTCACTCACTCTCTTCATATATCACCGTCCTACAAATTCAATTCTTAATTCATCTAAGGATCACAACTTACTTTCTAATGTTTGAAACCTATACCTATTGGTCATCACCTAGTTTTTAAGGATCATCAAACCTAAGCTCTGATATCACTCAAGCTGTAACACCCGGACCTAGAGTGCCACTACCTGCTACATGTCCTTACAGGGTAAAGACATGTTAAGGCTCTTAACTCAACTAATACTATGTAACTTGCAATAACTAGTACTCACAATTGAAATTATTCATCTGACGACATTCATAATGATTCAAATAAATCACATTACAAGCCACCAATTGCTTGTAAGCTAATCTTGGTACATCATTTTTAATCAAAGTCTACAAACAGTTGAACTTCTAGAAATTTACTAGCCTATCATACTCCAGTAGAAGTCACCATGTCAATACATATAAAGAACTTTAGTTTCTTTCTTCACCTAGTCGTCATAGTAGTAATAGTGATCTACATCGCTCTCATCCTAAGCATATGACCCTAGGTTCTTGTCATAGGAAGTGTGTTTATCTATGCTTGTAGTTAAAAAAAATGATCCTTGAAAGGTGAGCTAATGCCCAGTACATATAACCCATAAACACATGCGCATGATCAAGTATAATGTAAGTCACATACATCAATGTAATAATATAAACATTCAAATAGCAAGCTACAACAAAGGGGGTACTTATGACCTTACCAAACTATATTATATATATATATATATATATATATATATATATATATACATACACTTAATGCATAGTATAGTGTTGAGAATTGCCACTATGGGTCCTAACACCCATGAGTCCTTAAATTTACCTAGATCATTTCAATGCACAACTTTACTAGGGATAGCATCACACAAAGATCATTGGGGGTACCCATTGGAGATTTGTCACTACGAGCCCTTAGGCCAAGCCAAGCACAACCAGCAAGCAACTTAATCCAATTTGATACAAATTATTCTAGTTCCATAATTATCCTAATAATCATAAGTAACAAATAAGGTTACACGTACATAAAAAGGCAATCTTAATCACAACTTGTCATTAACTAATTGTTAAAATGTAGATAATTCAATCTTAGTACTGGTCTAAGTATTGTCTAGGTTACTTAATTTTGTTCACTTAGTGTTATAGGATCACTTCTCTTACTCTGGTAGAATTTCTAGGGTTGTATAAGGTGTTTAAGGTTAATAGAATTCGAATAAGAAGAAAAGAAATTGAATAAAGAAATTTCTCAAGATATACAGCTATGCATTAGGTTGTATACTTTAGCACGATAGGCTATACAGTCATGTATTGTGGCCATTTACCTTTCTATGAACTTTTATAATTTGATATGCTTAAGTATACGAGCATGTACTTTAGTTGTGTACCTTTCTATACACTTTTGTAATTTGACACGCCTAAGTATACAATTATGTACTATAGCTGTATACCTTTTTGTACACTTTTGTAACTTTATACAGGTGTGTACCTGGTTGTGTACTCCACTATTCTATTGTGAATCCTTTTCCTAATTTGCTAAATTCCAATTCTTCAAAGCTTAGATGAAATCCTTCACTTTTAAGCCTAATTATGCATTGTTTCTATCATTGGAACACTAATTAGGTTTAATTAAATGACTTATTGGCTTGGATTGCTCCAACAATCAAAGTCTTATCCTGAACCTTTTCTTGTACTGATCATTCTGCAATGAAATCCAATGAAATTAACACGAATTAGTATCATACACATGTAAACGAAGATCAAGAGTTATTGATCAATTCACTTAACATAGGCATTTGGTCATATCATTGGGGTGTAGCAATCACCTTTCTCTTCCAGGGTTTGTCCTTACACTATGAGGTGTTGTAGTGTAGAATGTGGGAAAAGGGTTAGGATAACATACGATGGCTTATTTATACCCTCCTTGTCAAATGACCAAATTGCCCCTAATACTAAACTCTTTTTACTTCCATTTGCCCCAATTTATTATTTTTATTGAGTTTTACAATCTTCTAATTAAATTGGAGGATTAGCTAATTGAAGATCGTCTTGTGGCTTTACCTTTCTAGGTATGAGATAGTTATGTATTGCATGCTAGATCTAGGAAATCTAAAATGGATTAATACTTTGCCTAAGTATCTGTAATGTTGCTTGTGCATACTTACCCAATGCGGAGAGTGACAAAAGTAATGTAGGTACATAGGATACAAAGGTGGTGCGGCGAATAGTTAATAGGGTCAGTACTTACATAAAGTAGTCATGGAAGTGAAGAGAAGTCAACCGGATGCTGTATAAGGTGTGGGTCTCGTATGGGATAGTAGGAACTGACTGCGACCATGGTGGCTAGTTTAGCATTTAGAGCGAGCGTTCGGACGAGACTACTTTTTATTAATTGATACTTTTGGTCACAATAATTGGATATACTATGATAGTCTTGATGGGAATCAACCCTATGGTTCCAGTAATGGGAAACTTGACTTGGATACATGAGCCCAGAATCCACATATGGCCACATGTTATCTAATAATGTTTGATTTTGTACTCTAGCAGGTACATTTATTGGTTTTTATAGGATGGCCAAATAACATGCACTAAGGATCAATTTGCGGGACATTCTCGGAGTCACATCCAATGGCCCACAAATTATTCAATTGAAGTGAAGAACCGGCCACTTGAAGACCATTTGTATTTGTAATTGTTACTTATGAGAACCAACCATTTTATTTTATACTTGTATTTCATGATTTTGGAACTGGCCACTTAGTGGCATCTTTGTAATTTTTAGTATACTTTTACCCTAATTGGAGCAAGTATAAATACTTGCTAACTAGGGTTTTTGAGAAAGCTTTTTGATAATTTTGAGAAAACATACACTTTGTGCCATGAGGTTCCATCCTTGCAATCAAAGATCTCTTATCAATTTCTTGTGAAATTGTGGCGAGAATCAACAAAGGTAGATTGTGAGTAATATTAATGTTCTTTTTTTGTTGTTACAAATTGTGTTTAGTGAGTAATATCTAGGTACAATTTGTGCTTACTTGTTCATTCACGTGGATTGGGGTTATAATTTTTAGATTTGATCTTTTCAATTTGAAATTGAATCATAGTGTAATTGCATGATTTTCCATTGAAAATCACATACTTATTTGATCATAGTCCCATTTGGTATTTTGCTTAATTGGAATCAAGTTCATCACGCCATCTTTTAGTCCAATTTATGTGGTTGATTATTCATTTGTATTGTGTGCTTGTGATTTGGAATCAAGACACATCATAATTTGGTATCAGAGCACGGTTTTGGAGAAGGGGAATTGTGTGAACTTCACTTGATATTTAGGGTTCTTGAATTTGATTTCTCGATCCAAATTATTAAAGTGAAATTGTAGTTGATTGTGGTTTATGTTGTATTCTAATTGTTGTTGTTGAAGTGGACATGGAGTACTTGTAGTAACATTTGTCTTCTTGAACTTGCCGTGAGGGAAGGAGGAGTGTTCCTTTATGCTTGCTCAAAATTGAAGCTACATCTACTGAGACAAAGAAGAGTGAATTGCTTGTTGTGTTTTCGGAAATTTGAGGATTGTCATTTGCAATTTTCAAATTTGCCTTGTATGGAGATTAGGAAATTATTTGAAATTTAAACACATTCATTAAGTTGAAGAAGTTATTGTGTAATAGTTGATTGAATGTTATTTGAATTTGAATTTGTTTCTTACCATTTGTGGAGAAGTTGCATTAAGAGTGGTATTTAAATTTTGTTAAGCCGTGAGTGTAGTGGAGTTAGTGTTTTAGTGGATTGAAGGGTGCTGCATGTAAAGTGGAGTTGTGTTTGAAACTTTCACCGTGAGTGAGGTGTGTGTGTGGCGGAGTGAGTTATGTTGTGATGGGGTGTTGCAACGTGTTGTGTTGTGTGTGTAGTGGTGAAAGGGTCCAAGTGGAGGTGTGTGTTTGTACCGTGATTAAAAAGGGAATCATAGTGGTTCAAATTTGAATTTCAAAACAAACATTAAAGTGTGGAAGTTATTATGTATTGATGCTTGAACACTTGCTTAGTTGAATTCATTAACTTGCTAATTGGGAAGTGTTTAATTATTGCTTCAACTTATTGTTGTCATAATTGAAGTGTAGGACAGTGTGTGTTGCATTGGTTGTTTGTTGCACTGTGGGTGTGTAAGAGTGTGTGTTGCCATGGTATGTGAAGTTAAGCGGAGTTTTTTTTGTGTTTACTTTTGTAGGTGGTTTGATTCTTGTGTGGCAGGTGAAGTGTGGTTGTAGTGAAGGGAGTGTACTACATTATTTTAGACTATATTTGTAATTTGACAAATCAAATCCACAACTATGCCGAATGATAGTGTGAATGGGAGAATTGGCAATGAGGCTAATAGCCAAGTTGGTGGAAGATAGGGTCATCCTATTGTAGGTGGGAGAAGTTTGGAGGAACAGCTTCAGGACCATACCACTATTGTTGCTACACTAGCAATAAAGATTGATAGGATGATGATGCCATAACCACCAGTGGCGAATCCTTAGGCACCACCACCTAGAGTAGCTCCTCAGAACGTTCAAAGGGAGGGAGTAAGAGGAGGAAATATGGGAAGGAGAGTGAAAGGAGATCATCATGCCTTTAGGGAAGAGAGAGATGATGACTTATCCATACCCAAATAGAGATTTCAGGCCACATCGGGGACTAGAATATGTGAAGTTGAAAATGCCTTCATTTGATGGTAGAGGTTCAATAGACGATTACCTAGATTGGGAGGATAAGATTGAGGGCCTTTTTTAGTGTTATGTGATGGGAAATTTTCCAGCACCATAGATGCTCTCAGAACTCAATTTAGATGATGACCCAAATCGCTCATATTTCACTTTATTTCTTTTATCTAATAAATATTTGAGTAATAATCTTACATGTACAATAATATTTCTCCATGAGATGCCAAATGACTTACATTAGTTGATGGCCACGAGACATTATTAGATTTGCATCCAAAGGCCCAATGCGATTGATTTCACTTCGAAGCATTGGCTCTTGAAGATTTATATTATTTTTATACTTTGTAATTGTTATTGGACCATCTTATGTTGTAATTTTCTTTTGGGACACTTTCATTTGTTTGTAATTTTCATTTAGTACTGGCCACCCTAAAAGTGGCATAGTTGTAATTTTGTAGACTTTTTAACCCTAAAGGGAGCAAGTATAAATACTTTCTTAAGTAGGGTTTTAAAGGTACAATTTTCAGAATAGACACATCATTTTCATGAGAAAATTAGGGTTCATCCTTAGTTCAATCCCTCTTATCAATTTCAATCCTAAGAGTTGGAATTGTGGCGAGTGCAACAAGGAGAAATTGTGAGTTGTATCAATTTCTATTTGTTGTGTTTCTTTTCTTCTCTAGTGAGTCGTATCTAGGGTTGGGTTGAAGCTTTCTTGGTTAGATTTGATTGCATTTGTAATCAAATTATTATTGCCTAATTGATTGGTTTTTAGCCTTGAATTCTATTCTTTCATTTCGCACATTTTTTAACCATGAAAGCAAGTGTTGTGGAAGTTGGATCACGACCATTGTTCTTGTTGATTTTGTGTAGTATTCATGTGGCTTTTCAAGTTTAATTAGTGATCTTCATTGAGGAGTATATCATTGTGATATTCATTTCATGAACTATGCATTCGGATCAGCTGTTGCATTTAGGGTTTATGCAACAATATTGCTCTAAATTGAACTGAATTGACCTTGTCTTTTGGGGATTGTTAGTTGGATTATTTTTGTTGTGCTTAATCTTCCTTTTAGGCACATCAATATGAGATCAATGATAACACCAGAGTTTGTCTTTCAACTGTAGAGTTCATAGGTTATGCTGCCTTGTGATGGAAGAATCTGGTGATCAGTAGGTGAAGGGATGGAGAGGCTGAAATACACACATGGAGAGACATGAAACAAGTTCTGAGGAAAAGATTAATTCTTGAGCACTATAGGTAGGAATTGTTTATGCATCTCCAAAAATTGAGGTAGGGAAGCAAAACAATGGATGACTATGTCTAGAACTTTGAGACATTAATGATCAGATGTGGATCAGTAGAGCCTCCTAAGCAAACCCTAGCACATTTTGTGTCTAGGTTGAAATATGAGATAGCCTGTGTTGTTGAGCTGCAAATGTATAGTACACTTGATGAGGCTATACAGTTAGCCTTGAAAGTGGAAAGGTAAAAGCAATCTAATCTATTCCGAGTCACTACTAACAGGCCTAATACCACTACTAAACCCATAGGGGTTGATGGTCAGTTGGGTGGACCAAAGGGAGTAGGCGAACATGCTAGGACTGTAGACAGAGTTATCCTTAGCACAGAAAAGGAGAAAATTGTTTCTAGAAAAGGCAAAGAGGTAGTTGGATCTGATGTTAGGCAGATAGTACCGGGGTTAACCTGTGGGAAGATGTGCCAAATTAAATGTTTCAAATGCATGGGATTTGGACATATGGTTACACAATGTCCCAATAAAAGAGTAATGATTGTTATAGAGGGCACCAAAGAAGAAGATGAGGAAGAAGCTGTCAAGCCTACAAATGTATCCATAGCCTTGCAAGAGTATTATGATGATCAAAACACTGAGACACATGAGGACAAAAAGGGTGAAAATTACTTGCCTATTAATGTGTTATGTAGGGTTTTGACTTTATCTCCAAATGTCAGGGACATATAGAGGGAGAACCTGTTCTACACACCTTGTCAAATTCGATGTAACCTTTGTGTGCTTTTCATAGATGGTGGTAGTTGCACTAATGTCATATCTGCTGCATTAGTAGATAACTTACAACTAGCCACTAGCCCACATCCTAGCCCTTATAAATTGCATTGGTTGGATAACTGAGGTAGTCTGCATGTTACACAATGGGCAAAGGTACCAATCAATATAGGAGAAAAATATAATGATGAGATTATCTGTGATGTGCTTCCTATGTGCGCCTTTCACTTATTGTTAGGTAGACCCTGGTTATTTGATAGAAAGGTGTTACATGACTGGTTTAGAAACACTTACATGTTTCAAAAGGATGGTACACGAATAGTCTTGACTCCTATGTCTCCATCTGAGGTGCACTCTTTCCAAGAACAAATTAGAAACACCTCTAGCTCTTCCAAAAGTCTAGCCAACAAGCAAACACAAACACTGGGTTTCAGTCCAAGAGAAGACCCCTTAGATTTGAGGGAAAATCTTTTAGAGGCCCGAAGAGATGATGGGAATCAACCCTGTGGTTCCAGTAGTAGGAAACCTGACTTAGATAAATGAGCCTAGAATCCACATATGGCCACATGTTATCTAATAATGTTTGATTTTGCACTTTAGCAGATACATTTATCGGTTTTTACATGATGGCCAAATAACATATACTAAGGATCAATTTGCGAGACATTCTTGGAGTCACATCCAATGGCCCAGAAATTATTCAATTGAAGTGAAGAACCAGCCACTTGAAGACCATTTGTATTGTAATTGTTGCTTATGAGAACCGGTGATTTTATTTTATACTTGTATTTCATGATTTTGGAACCGGCCACTTAGTAGCATCTTTGTAATTTTTAGTACATTTTTACCTTAATTGGAACAAGTATAAATACTTGCTAACTAGGGTTTTTGAGAAAGCTTTTTGATAATTTTGGGAAAACATACACTTTGTGCCATGAGGTTCCATCCTTGAAATTAAAGATCTCTTATCAATTTCTTGTAAATTGTGGCGAGAATCAACAAGGGTAAATTGTGAGTAATATCAATCTTCCTTTTATTATTACAAATTGTGTTTAGTGAGTAATATCTACGTACCATTTATGGTTACTTGTTCATTCATGTGGATTTGGATTATAATTTTCAGATTTGATCTTTTCAATTTGAAATTGAATCATAGTGTAATTACATGATTTTCCATTGAAAATCACATACTTATTTGATCATAGTCCCATTTGGTATTTTGCTTGATTGGAATCAAGTTCATCACACTATTTTTTAGTACAATTTATGTGGTTAATTATTCGTTTGTATTGTGTGTTTGTGATTTAGAATCAAGGCACATCAAGTCCCCAACACCTATCGAGTAGGGTCGGACACCTATTCTTCTTAAAAGTACTAAGAGTTATGATTACTCTCATGTTGCTTGCTTCACTTAAATTTAATTAACTTAATGAATTTATGCCAATGCATTAAAATTAGGTATGTATGACTTGCATAAATGTATTTAACTATTATGTGCTGAGTACTTGTTACTCTTATCCCTTTTTACATTTTTCAAGTGAGGATGGCCTTTATGTTGATGACTTATGTTATGATTATCTTAGATATGATTCTGACAATGAGTTTTGGGTTGATGAGAGTTACAAGTAGTATTGTTATATTGTTGGTTGTTTATGATTTCCTGTTTTCTACTTTTGAGTGATGTGAGGAGACTTTAGACTATTTTTGTTTGGGTGTTTAGACTATATGGAATTGATTTCGGACTTTGATCTTAGTTTATGTAGTTGGACTACATGTTGATATGGAATTGATTTCGGACTTTAGTCTTAGTTTATGTAGTTGGACTACATGTTGCATTTAGACTTTGTTTTTAGGCCACATAGCCTTTGAGGACTCTATTGATGGTTTCAATATCTTTTTAGTATTTTGTTTTGCTACTACAATGCTTTTGAATCAAATGATTTTTCAAAGTTAAAACTCATGATTTCGTAAATAAAATTGGATTAGAAATCCATGTAGTTAATAGTTGTAAGCTTTAGTACATCTCTACTTAAGTAGGATATGTGGCAGACTATACATGCCTATTTAGGGAAATGACAATTGGTAGCTTAGCTCCCATTACTAGCCCATTTATGACCCCTCGCAGGTAGTCTATCAGTAGTCCTCTCCTTACCACTCTTGCTCCATAGAGGACACACAACTACCGACTGAGTATTGATGACAACTTATAGCCTTCGATAGTGGAGTCTAATTCCTTCGCATGACTTCGATAAGACCCCATAATTGCTTGCAACATAAGAGTTATAGGCACTTCCTACCTTTGATGATAGAGAAACTGAATATAGATCCATATTATAAAAAATTACTAGATAATTTACTAGGACTAGGAGTAAGAAGGGATAGAGATATTTATGATTTATCTTTAATGTTTCAATGGATATTTGAAGTATTTTATATTTTAATGAAAAGTTTGTTTACTTTTTATTGAGTTTTCTAGGTTTCTAACTTGTGGGTAATATAATATCTTATATTTTCTTATATTATTGCCATTATGTATGTTTGTTAGAATGGATTGGTGTTTGAGATATGTTTTGCACTTGGGATGGAGTAGGGATGTGCATATGTGTGTATGGAGGCCTCCTTTGTTGTAAGTTCTGCAGCAATATGTGTCATTGAAGAAGGTGTATATACTATATATATCTTTTTTCCATAAAAGAAACTTTAAACTAAACATTTATTGAATATACTCTCAACTCAAAGGATTTACAGAAAAAGGCACGTGCACTATGTATAATATTATTTTTTTTCCGTCTTATTTTAATAACATTTTAAAAAAAGTCATCTTTTGGTATTTTTCTCTATATATATGACAGACCAATAATATTTAACAAAAAGAAGCGAAAAGGGTTTCTGTAAGATTAAAAAGTAAAAAAAGGGAACTTAGAGACACCACAACTCTCTTTCTAGTTGGTTACCAGTAAACATCTTCCCATATCATATATATGGATGTATAGCCATTATTTCATTCTGTCAGATGCTGCTATATCCATAGCTTCTCTTCGAAAATAAAGGGTTACTGTAGTCAATGCGCAAAGTGGGAAAGCAGGAGTCATTCAGATCTTCACTTTATTTCATATATACTGATAGTGTGTTATCTTAAAGCATGCATTATGGACCATTTTTCAATATATCCACAGGTTCGCAGCAAGCACAGAGTTACTTCCCTCCTGTTCTAAACCTATATTGGATGTTGAACGGGAATGAAGAACTTTTGAAAAGTACTTAGCAAAAGCGGGTAGCAAATTTCATTAGCCTATGTATTTTATACCGCCGGCTTGTTTGTGGTCAAACAATGTCTTTATTTTTTATTCCTCTAAAGTAATATGGATTTTATGGTATAATTATTAAAAAATAGCTACATGGTATAATTATATTTTTAATTACAATAAAAATAAAGTTTGTTAACAATAAAAAAAAAAAGGATATTGGCAACCTTTGAGAAGCTATCGAATTTAAAAAAGAAAAAAATTAAATAATTGAAATTATTATAAATAAGTCCCATTAATTATAAAAAAGTAATTATACTATATAGTTATTTTTGAGTAATTATACTATAAAATTAGTTACTAAACTAAGTTAGATTAAAAAAAAATAAAAAATTAATGAAAAAGAATTAAAGATTGGTTTCTGAAACTTAGAGGTTAGGTGCATTAAAAAGGGAAAAAAATTTGACTTTTCTATGAAAACTATACTAAATGCTTTGATTGCATTAAATTAATGAGAAAGTTATATCAGCTTAGTGGTTAGGAACTATCACTCAAAAAAACTATTGAGGTGGTTGTATTTTTGATAAAAATATTTATAATATATATTTTATCCTTTTCCGCATTAATATGATCCAGAAAAATAAAAAGCCTTCACAAAATACAAAAGAAATGCTTAACTACAAGATCATCCGGCGTCGCTTTCCTAAAATCTTGATGCAACCCGCCAACCATACCATACATATACATGCCCCCACTCCACAGGTCACATGGGACATGGACAGGGACAGGCCGGACAGCCAGCAAGCCTCATTCATTTATTTGGCTGGACCCGATCCAGTCTCTCCATTCTCTAAATGATGGTATAATTTTGTCCTTGTTGGAGCCTTAGAATGAAATATGGGTGTAGGGTAAATTAGAAAATAATAATAATAAAACCATGTCATTTCTTTTTCATCACTATAAAATAAAAAGCCTGACTTTAGATTTCTCTTCTAATCTATCATCTTAATTTATTTAGCAGTTTGATACCCTAGATCTCTATTCCTTATTGCATTTTGTCAGTCTAACGCGCAAATTAAATTCCTATTTATTAAGTTGTTCATCGATCATACAGTGAAGTTTCTCCTATCACTGTTTCTTTCTTTTATTTTTTTTTTCTTTCCAGAATTTTCTCTATCGACTCCACATGTCTATGTTAAAAAGAAAAAAAATATATATATTAAAAGTATTTATATGAAAATATATATTAATTAAAAATAAATAAAATATTACACAAACATTTGCACAACACAACAACAGCGAAATGAAGCAATAGATGGATCATGGATGGTTTAAGTTTTACTAGTCTTTTATTTTATTTTATTTTTTTTAAGCTCCTTCATATGAAGATATGGCCTATATGGTAAAACAGAGTAAAAAAAAAAAAAAAAGTGGTATCCTTTTCAAAGAAACAAGATATATTATTGGAAAACATAATAATTAATGAGCAGCAGTGTCAGGTCAAATTGACGCAGACGTACAGCTGAAGCCATCTGAACGAAAAATAATAGACTGAACGAAGAGGCTAGGGAGGAGGCTTGGCTGTATTGAATATATTATATGTAAATACATGCCCGGGCGTAGAGAGCCATCCCTTAGTTCCAATTGGCCATTCCAAAATCTACCCCTCTTTTTTATTCTCTTTAACAACATGCTTGTTGTGCTCTGTGACGTTGGCTGTCCCTTTTGGTCAACAAAAACAAAACACCAACATTGACATGTGATGTCGACGGTGCCAACGGACACAAATAAATAGAACTCTTCATTCCACAAAATTCATTGTCACACTACGAAAGAACTTCATGCTGACCGTATATATTGTAGGAAGAGATTGTAAATATATATTGTAGAAAGTGATGGTAAAGATATGTCCTATATTGCCACGCCGTTAGTGATGGCGAATAAGATGATAATCCAATTCAATATGTTTAGTTTGCTAGAAAAGACATCATTATGAGTAATTTGGATTGCATTTTTACTATCACAGTGAATAGAGGTAGGAGTAGAAAAAGAAATGCCAAAGTCTATAAAAAGTCGCCGAAGCCAGAGAACTTCAGCAGTTGTATCCACGAGTGCACAATACTCCAATTCAGCACTAAAGCGAGAAACAATGTCCTGCTTTTTGCTTTTCCAGGAAATTAAAAGTTCCCTAGAAAAACCAAGCATCCAATAGTAGAACGCCTATCAGTTACATCACCAACCCAATCGGCATCTGAATAGGCAATAAGAGTGGGAAGTGATGAAGATGACAATAATAATCCACGATGCAAAGTACCGGATAGATAGAGAATAATACGTAAGATAGTTGCATAATGGATAGAACGAGGCATGGCCATGAACCGAGATACCACATGAACTGCATGAATAATATCTGGGCAAGTAATGGCAAGGTAAGTAAGTATGCCCACTAATTGATGAAAAAGAGTTGGAGTGGAGAGCAACTCGCCATTTGTTGTCCGTAGTTTGGTGTTGACAGCAAGAGGAGTGTCATAGACTTTATCATTGCTAAAGTGAGGAAGGCAAAGAATTTCGGAGGCATACTTCATTTGAGAGATAAAATACCCACTAGAACTTTGACTAACCTCAATACCAAGGAAGTAGCTTAATTGACTTATATCTGTCATTTTAAATGCCCGAGCTAAATACTACTTAACTTTGGAGATGCCTTGAATATCACTTCCTGTAAAAATCATATCATCCACATAAAGCAATATAAACACATCACCATGTGTAGTATGACGGCTGAAGAGGGCATAATCATTAAGACTTTGCTGAAAACCAAATTAAAGGACAGTAGAACGAAAATTTTCAAACTAAGCACGAGGAACCTGTTTAAGACCATACAGTGCCTTTTTGAGTCGACACACTTGCCCTGACTAAATCTCAAGTCCCTATAGAGGCTCCATATACACCTCCTCTTTAAGATCACCATTGAGGAAAGCATTCTTGACATCCATTTGATGAAGATCCCAGTTTCGTAGAGCAGTAGGAGCAAGAAGAACTTTAACAGTAGTCATGCGAGCAACATGACCAAAAGTCTCGTCATAATCAAGACCATGTTCCTAAGTAAAACCTCTGGCTACTAAATGAGCTTTATAGCGCTCTATGGATCCATCAGCAGGAGTCTTGACCTTATATACCTACCTGCATCCAACAATTGACTTTCCTGGAGGCAGAGAGGTGAGTTCACAAGTAGCAGTTTTATGTAAGGCAGATAATTCTAATTGCATAGCCTTAACCCAATGAGGATGCACACATGCCTCCTGATAGGTTTGTGGTTCATGCACGTTAAAAGAAGAAACTTCATGGTAATCATAATCTGATAAGTAGGGGGGTAGGGCTTGAGTGCGATAGGGATATTTAGGCGAGGACCGCGGGGGGGGGGGGGGGGGGGGGGGGGGGGGGGTGGTGGGGCACAAAGGGTGCTCCACAGGAAAAGGCATTGGTTCAGCCAAGGGTGGATCAGTGGCAACATGTGGTGATGGGGTGTCGATCCTGGTGGGGGAAGTAGGTGAGGGAAATTGAAAGTAGTATTTGATAAAAGGATCAACGTATGTAGGTGGGGGTAGATGTGGAATTTTTTGATAATAACATGTAAGTTGTATTTTCCCAAAAAAATGACATCTCGACTAACCCTTATACGGTTGGCTTGAGGATCCCAACAATGATACCCTTTGTGTTCTATTCGATACCCTATAAAGATATATAATTGAGACCTAAGAGAGAGTTTTGAAGGACATTCTAACTGTGGCAGTAGGACAAAGCAAGTTGACCCAAACTTCCTAAGATGAGTATAGTTGTAAGGAGCACCATAGATGAGTTCATAGGGTGTTTGGCCATTTAAAAGTGGTGTAGGTGTGCGATTGATGAGATACACAGCTGTAAGAGCAACTTCTCCCCAAAAGTGAGATGATAGTTTTGATGTGAGGAGAAGTGTGTGAACTATTTTGATTATATGTCGGTGTTTTCTTTCAGAGACGCCATTTTGCTGAGGTGTATGTAGACATGATAACTGTGGTAAAGTGCCATGTAAGGAAAGTAGATCTAGAAAGCGTTTGGAGTGATATTCCCCACCTGAATCCGATCAAAAAACCTTAATGCGAGTTTGAAATTGTGTATATATCATGGTAGTGAATTTGAGATATGCATCATAAACACCAAACTTTTGGCATAAAATAAACAACCAATAGAATTGAGAATAATCATCAATAAACAAGACATATATTTAGATCCACTTAGAGAAGGTTCAAAAGAGGTCCAAACATCACTATGGATTAAATCAAAAGGTGCTTTACTTCGTGAATTACTCAAAGGAAAAGGAATATAATGTTGTTTTCCTAAAATACAATTTTGACAATCAAATTTTGAAGTTGGGGAAACAGAGCCTAAACTACCATTATCAACTAAAGTCTTTATTCTTGACATAGAGGGGTGTCCTAAGCAATCATGCCAGAGAGAAAGAGAGATGGAGGTGGCAAGTTGAGGTGAACTAATGGGAATATGGAGATAATCAAGGCGATAGAGACGACTAAACCTACGCCCCTTCCCACATAGCGTCCCTGTCCGCAAGTCCTATATATAACAAGTGTTTTGGTTAAAATAAACATGTAGATCTTGATTACAAGGTTAGGAAATTGATATCAAATTCATAGTTAATTAAGGCACATAAAGAACATGTGGTAATGTCAATTTAAGTGATTGAATTGTAATAATTTGCTTGGTGACAAGAGAAGAATTATCTATAGTGTCGACAGTAGAAATATTTGGAGATATGGGAAATTTTGGGCAAAAAAGATTAGGTAAAAATGTCATATGATTTAACGCGCATGAATCCAAAAACCATAAAGGTTTAAGAGGCATACTTGGAGTAATGGTCGCGAAAGTTGCAATAGAATTACCTTCTTTCTGCATAATTTAATTAACAAAATTTTCAACCACTCCTTAAACTGCAATCTGTAATTGGCTCATGGAAAACAAGCCATCAAAAGAGGCGACTAAAGTTGGTGGGTCGATGGACGACGTGGCAATCGCGGCTTTGGGGTTAGTGAGCTAATTCTTACGTTGCAAACGAAGAAAATTCTGTTTAGTATGCCCTGTTTTCTGACAATAACTGTAATAACCTTTACGTTCTCCTGACTGATGATTACCATGAGGTTTAGATGTAAGAGCAAGAGCAAAATTAGTAGCACCATCAAGAACCTTGTTTTGAAGAGTTTGCTCAGAGATTAATTCAAGTAGAATATCTTTAACAGATGGTAGTAGAGATCGATGGATGATAGACCCCTTAAGATATTCAAAATCACCATTGAGTGCATGAAGAAATTGAAAGGTTTTGTTTTCTTCCAAATAACATTTAAACTCTTTATTTGAAACTAAGGTCTCGGGAAAAGTAAGATAATACTGTTCCCATAAAATAGTCATTTGCGCGAAAAAATCTGATATGCTCTATGAGTTACCTTGACGAATATCTGATTCCAATTAAAATCGACAAGCAAGGTCTTTTTGCAAATAAGTCGATTTGAGTGTATCCTAAATGTTTTTAGCGGAATCTGAATCTGCAATAGACATAGCAATCACCTTCGAATAGTTCATGCGAATGAGAGAGATGACAAAGTATTTTTTACGCTCCCACAGTTCAATTTCAGAATTAGATGCATTAGCCTACATTGAGGGATTAGGTGAGGCTCCTATAATAATTTTCCAAAGCGCCATACCCTTAGAACCGAGGTCATAGACTTGGCCCAGTAGGTGTAATTTGGACCATGGAGTTCTACGTTAATGGACTTCAAGGTGAGTTGGGACTCTTAGGAAGCCATAGGAACGTAAGAGGGGTGATGAGGGCTAGTGGAAAAATATGTAGATAGCGGCAACTTAAGAGACCTTAGGAACTTTCAAAAGAGCTTTGATACCATGTAGGAAGAGATTCAAATGTGAAAGGCAAAAGTAATGACTTTCATTAAGAGTTTGTAAATATATATACAAGTGTACAAGCAAGGAATTAAGAAACAAAATAATAAAATATATGCAAAACCTATCTCTATTAGGAAATAATCACAAATAGAAATATATATGTAAAACCTATCTCTACTAGGAAAGAAAATATATATGCAAAACCTATCTCTATTAGGAAAGAATCACAAATAGAAATAAAGGCTATTTATAAGCCTATTTACATGCCTAACATATATGTTGACCTGTTATTTGATCCTCCCGAACTATTACAATGACTCGCTCCTTCAAAACGAATCCCCTTTAGTAGGTAGAGAATTAGTGATGATCTTTCCTTGTTCAGTTGTTTATTATTATTTTCTATTTGGTGTGTCTAATATCCATAATCTTCACTTAGGTTTTTAAGTTTCTAATAAATCCTTCCCATGTTTCAACTGAAATGTGAATAGCTTGTATATAATTGTGGTGATATGAATAAGTGACAAACATCATAGCAAATGGTGTTAAAGGGGGGGGGGTTCTTTGCCAAGACTCCTGTAAAGTAAAGCTTTGGAGATTTATATTATCTTTATCTTATTTATTTAAAGATTTTTAATAACTAAAACATTTTAAAGGGAGTCTCATAATTGGGTGAACTAATCATCTCACTAGACATATAGCTCATGTTAGTCATAGGTAGTCTAGTCCATTGTCTTTATAGGTAGTTGTGTCCCATTCTAAGATTGCATCCTATTGGTAACTTCTCTCTATGTTTATGACCATTCTCTATATTAATGGTACATTTATCCACAATTACGATACTATTGACACTTCATTCATAATATTCAACCTATGGTAGGCAACTTATACCCAATCCATTACCTAATTATTTGGTCATTTATAATCTCATGATAATTACAAAATGCATATGACAAGTATCTCTTAGGGTTAGATGTTAGATATTATACCCAAATGAATTTTTGTTTGTTAATTTACCATCTATGTGTAGGGGTTACTATAATTGGTCGATCACATGTAGTAGGCGGGTCAATTGACCTTAGTTAAAGTTGTCTCAAGCTAATAACACATGGAAGGATGTTTTAGGAAAAGGCATGGGAAGAAGAACATGTAAATTCTCTATCTTGGATACGTGTGTGCAATAGCAAATTAAACCTAATGTTCCTAAGCATTCTTGAACCATTCTTCACCAATTGAGGATTTTAATCTCTTATAAATCTATTTCAATATAACTTTGACATTTGTTTCAAATTAGCCGATGCTTAAAATGTACCAAATAAGGAGGAAGAGACACTTATATATAGATTTTAACCCCTAATTTTGACCGTTAGATGATTTTGGGATGAACGACTAAGATCAAGCATTACAAGGAACCTTTAAATTGCTGCTAAAGGTCTAATGGCTATCATTGAAGCTTTCTTCTCCTCTTTAGTCTCATAGGCTTCGATAAGTTTAAAAGATAACAAGAATCAAAAGAAGTTGATCTTCAATATAAATAAGCCTAAGGCTTTATACTTTTAAAATAAACTCTAAGTTTCATATAGATACACATTTTAAAAATATAATTATATGGGTTTGAATTCATGTAATCACCATGAAGTTTTCTAATGTTAAGTTGCGGGTAAAGCACATTAATTACTCATATACTTTGCTTCATTGTTTATAATACAAGTTGTTGCATGTAGATATTATAAATTGTATGTATGGCTTCACAAACATATGTATTTTTTTTTCATAAAGTAGTTTTATATTAGGCATCAATGCTAATTCCTTTGGGGATTTTATTTCAAGTGATGGCTCCATCAAGAATAGTGAAAACTATGACTACTTCGGATATGATTACTAGTGATGGGCTTGATGATAGTTTAATATTAAACCAACAACATCAAGTATAAAAATCTAGTTTGTAATAAACTTTTTAGTATTTATGGATTATTTAGTTTCATTTGGAGACTAGTAGTTAGTAGGACCATCTAGATTTTCTTTTCATGTTTAGACTTTTTATTTAAGAGCATTGATGAAATTGATAAATTGAGGGATTTTGTCATACTCTAACCTTCTCTTAATCCTAAAAAGGTAGTGGTAAAGTAGTCATACCCTTATCTTAGGTCTTAACATGGAGACAAGGTGAGAGAGAGAAAGATGTAGAGAATAAAGAGAATGAAGAATGGTTATGGACTTGTAGTGGGTCATGATGGGTTACGGGGTTGATAGCTAACTATAATGAATATCTTGGTTGTGGTGGTTATGTTTGAGAACAAAAATGGAGAAAGCATAAATGTCAAGGAATGGAAGGAATGCGCATTTGTTTACTTGAAATGAGCATTCTACAAAATGTGTGATTTTTTTTCCATCAATTGTTCATTTTTTAAAAAACCATACCCTACCAATCAAACACTGTTGAAGAAAAGGAATGGCACAACTATTCTATCCTTGCTAACCAAAATTTTATGCCAAGCATGTCATACTTTACTAAGTTGATGTAATAGAGGTATTAGAAGAGCTAACCTATTATCATTATTAGACCTATGTTAGGAGGGTCAATTAGTTAGTGCTTATATAATGGTTAGGTTTGGCAGTGTAAATAAATCAAGTAGAGAAAATATAATGTTAAACTTGAGCTTAAGATCAACTCAAGTGCGGTTGAGTTTAAAATTTTAAGATTAAGCTTAATTTGAAGTAGCACTCTAAAAACTCAAGCTCAACTAGATTAAATCCCTTTAAACTTTATATATATACATATATGTATATATAAAGTTTAGTTTAACTTGAACCCAACTTACACTTAACTTGAATTGAGTTCGAGTGGGTACCAAGTTGAGTTCAAATAGTTTGTGAGTAGGATTATTTATTTACACCCATAGCTACATCCCATTTCCACACTTTATTCCTAATTTCTTTACTCGCTATAGGCTATATCATCTAAAGAAGAAGATTAAGACTTAGCCACTAGATTATAGATTCTTTTCATTCATTTTTTTTTCTTTTGTTGATTGAAGAGACTATGGGGGGTTCTATTGTTAAGGAATTCAAGCTATTGGATAAACTAACTATGATAAAACCAAGTATTTAGCTAATCTTTGATATGATCTTTTCGAGACTCCATATATGATGATCACGGTGATTGAATTAGAATGGATAATAGTTCAACATCTTATACATATACATTTAACATGGTTATTATTGATGGGCATTTTGACTTAAGCCCTCCAAACCCAAGTATGACCCAAGACGTAAGACTAATCCTTATCGAAAAGGAGCAAATGTAAGCTTCCATGTAGCCTTCATGCTAGCCGCTTTGATTTCTCCATCACATTTACTCCCTTGCCACATGTAGCCTTAGGAAGACAAGAGGAATCATGGCTATGCATGGGTATGTAGCTACCATGTCCCTCCCTCATTGCACCTATAAATAGACAACTAAACTTTGGTAGTAAAGGACTTCCACTCTTTTGTAACCTTAGATATCACATTGCGTTACTCTCTCTTGACCATAATATTAGCTTGAGCATTAGAAGCTCTACACTAGAGACACCTTCGATACTCTTTAGCTATTTCCTTTTATAGGTTTGTGCTCCACCTTAATATCCAACCTTTGCACTTAGGCTCAAAGTTATTGGTTCAAACTTGGAGCTATGTGCATAACACATTTTGTTTTCCTCTGGAAGTGCCATGTAGTGATGTGTGATTGGTCACATGATGCCATATAATTACTACATGGCATTGTGCAATTAGCCCAAAGGTGCCATGGTGCCACATCATCATCTTCTTCCTCCCATCTCCTTCCTCTTATAGTAATGGGAGCATGTTATGTGTGTGAGGTGTTCGATTTAAGGGCATTGTTAGCTAGTTGTTCTGCATAATTTTACCAAATTAATAGTGAAATCATATAGAAAACATGGTCTTGTGTGCATTGAGCCCAATAAAATGACCAAAAACAATCTTTAAGTGTGCTAAATTTGTGCCCAAGCATTGGAAAAAAAATGAAGAACTTCCATTTTTGTTTCAACTTAAGCTTTTAGGTAACAGACACTTTTTGTCACCAAAATTATGACATAAAACACACCTTAAACCTAACATCTAGCTGAGGATCAAACTTAAAATGAATTTTCCTAAGCTCCAATACATCTTGAAGTTACTAAAGTCATGGATAAACAACTAAATTTCTTAAGTACTATAAATCGAGTTTAAGTGATCAAATAAGCTTAAATTAATATGAGATGAGTCCAAAAGATAAAGTCCATTTTGAAAACCTTTTTTATTGACATTAAACTCAAAACATGCCTAAGTTTTGAAAAGTAAGAATGAAAAACAAAGGCTCAAAACAAAATCCATCTCAAGCTAAGTCAAGTATGCTTAAAAACTGTTTGAAATATATATCTAGAACTTCATATCAACCACTTATATGGGTGATTTCAAATTGAATTGGTCAAGATATTGCCAATTCAAGTTAAATAAACATAACTAGGAAATGAGTGAATAAGATTTTGTCACTTTCAACCAAATCAATCTTATTAGATGTGTATAATTTGATTTCATACTAAAATTTTAATTTAGTAAGCTAACAATATATGTAATATGTAATGTAACCCCAATTAGAAGGTAAATATAAATAGATATGTACAAACCTTATGCAAATAGAAACTTAAGTAAAAGGTAATATGTAAGTATATATACTCTGTGCAAATAGAACCTTAAATCTTAAGTAGAATGTATATAAAACCTTAAGCAGAATATAAATATTGATGTATAAGTATATGACATAAAGTAGTATTTCCTCATAATTTTAAATCATAACTTAAATGAATTTTGTATCAAAGTATAATGTGGACCTAAAATCGAGTATGAATAGAAATAAAAAGATAATTAGGCCATATAAGTAGTTAATCAAATAATAAAAGAGACTAAGTCACTTTAGGACAAATTAGAACACATAACAAGTAAGGTAATCACTTAAACATAAAAATAGATAACATTTCACTAAAAATATAATATAAAATGCGCCTATAATCTATAATTCAAGTAAGGAACATATTTGACACAGAATTTCTTAAGACTTAATGAACTTTAAAATCAACTCAAGAAGGGAATGATGACTAAACAATTTAAGTACTACTAAATCAAGAATATAGGATAGCACAAATCTCTTTATACTAGAATAAGCTTCTTTTAACATAGGCTTACTTTCCCTTTGAATAACTCTACTCTTTTAGCCAATAGGTTCTAAATCCTAGCATATTTACATGTTTTAGATGACTCATTCATTTATTTCAAGGTACTTAAATACTAATTTTATTGAGCATTATAAATAGGTGAGGGAGTTCTTATAATTACTTGATGAGAATTTTTCCGGTAACCTAGATGATTACAGAACTTGATTTGAATGATGATTCAAATCGCTCATATTTTACTATTGTTTCTTTTATCTAATAAATATTTGAGTAATAATCTTACAGGTACAATAATATTTCTCCAAGGGATGCCAAATGACTATCATTTGTTGATCGCTTAGGGACATCATCAAATTCTCATCCAATGGCCCGTTGTGATCAACATCACCTTGATGCATTGGCTCTTTGAGGATTCTTATTATTTTTGTATTTGTAATTGTTTCTTTGGACTATTTATGTTGTAATCTTTCTTTTTGGGACATTTTCATTTGCTTGTAATTGTTTTTTAGGATCGGCTACCTTAAAAGTGGCATAGTAGTAATTTTGTGAACTTTTTAACCTTAAAGGGAGCAAGTATAAATACTTGCTTAAGTAGGGTTTTAGGGGAGTCAAAATTTTCAGAAAAGAACAACACTTTTATGTGTGAGGGTTAGGTTTTTCCTAATTTAAATTGCTCTTATCAATTTCAAATCCCAATTTGAGGTTATGGCGAGTGGCTCCAAGGCTAATTTGTGAGTAATATCAAATTTATGTTGTTGTAATTTCCTTTCTTCTCTAGTGAGTAGTATCTAGGGTTGATTTGGGAGTGTATTGACCAAATTTTGATTGCATTTGTAATCAAATTCTTGTTGCTTCAATTGATTGGTTTTAACCTTTAAGTTTTAACCTTCAATTTAGCAACATTTTGAACCATGGATCACTTTGTTGGGAAAGTGGATCATGGAATTGGTTCTTGTTGTTTTGTGTGTAATTCACTTGGATTTATTTGTGATCATTGTTATTTTGGAGGAATTTATCATTGTGGAATTTTTATTTGCAATTTAAAGCATTCGGATTTCATTGCATTTCCATGAGGGTTCACGCTAAACCTAGTATAGTTGAACCGAAATTAAACAAGTGAATTGGGGTTTATAAATTGCTCCAATTGCATGTGCTTAATCTTAGTTTTAGGCACATCATATTTGGTATCAGAGCATCATCATACTTGGAATTAGGATTGATCACGCCATTGTTTAAGAATTGGTTCATAAATATTGAGGAATTGTGCAATTGTAGAACTAGTTTAATTATCTTTCAAATTGGTTTTGCATGTGCTTAATCTTGGTTTTAGGCACATCATATTTGGTATCAGAGCTTGAGGTTGTGAGAAGGGAATGGTTGCAAATTAAATTCGGAAGTTAGGGTTGGTTGTTGTAGCATTTTGAACCAAACAAGTTGTTGGCATGAACTTGCATCTTGTTGTTGTAATTGTTGAATTTTGTTGTCATGTTGATTAGTGGATGACCACTTAGAGAATTGGACACTCTTAAAATCCTTGCTTATGGCTGTGAGTGTATAGTGCTTGAATAGCAAACCGTGAAAGGAAGTAGTATTTCAATTGTGAAGTGGAATTGTGTAGTGTATATTTTCGGAAAAGGTGGAGGAGTTACAATTGTAATTTTCAAATTTGAAATCAGAATTGAAAGTGTACATTAAGAAGTTAATTTGAAATTTCAATACACACATTAAGTCATAATTAATTGTGTGTCATTTGAATTTGAAATAGCTTCTTACCATTTGTGGACTTATGTACTATTGAACTGCTTTTTGAATTTGAAAGTGAGCTGCCTTATCTTGTATGGAAGTTGCGGTTTTGGTTGTAGTTATGGAAGTGAAATTGTGCCATGGCTTGAGGAGTGTATTTGGTGTTATATTTTTATTAATTTAGTAGAGGTTGTGTACATTTGGTATTGGTTATTGTATGTGTTGTTAAGGACATTGTTAGTGGTGGCGTGAAGCATTGTGAACCGTGAGCATAAGGGGACTTTTGTGGCGGTGGATGGTGTGTGGTGTTTGTATTTTCCTTCCTACCCATTGTGTATTTAAGCGGTGAGAAGTCAAGGCAAGAATAAAGAAAGTTGAGTAGTAGAATTTTAAATTCAAACAAGTCATTAGAGTGTAAAAGTAATTGAACTAATTACTTAAACACTTGTAGTTGAATTTAATTCTATTTACTTGAAAGTAGTTGTGTATATACTTCATTTATTGAACTTTACTTAGAGTACTAAATTATTTCCTTGTGCCTTAAAGCTTTTGCAACGTGATTTATTGTATTATTGTGGTTGTTAAACGTGTAGGTTGGTGTTGTTGAAGGCGTGTGCTATAATTAGTGGGATCACTTCTTCAAATCACGACACGTCTAACAACAGTGTAAATGGGGGAATTGGCAATGAGGTCAATAGCCAGGTTGGTGGAGGTCAGGGTCATAACACTGTAGAAGAACAACTCCAGGATCTTACTACCATTGTTACTACTTTGGCAACAAGGATTGACAAGATGACGCTACCATAATCACTAGTGGTGAACCCTCAGGCACCACCTCGGGTAGCTTTATAGAACCTCCAAAGAGAAAGGGTAGTGGGAGAAGGAAATCTAGGTAGAAGGATGGAGGGAGATTATCACCCCTATAGGGAAGAGAGGGACAACAACTTTGGGCCTAATCTTTACCCAAATAGGGATTTCAAGCCACCCTGGGGACTAGAATATGTGAAGCTGCAGATGCCTTCTTTTGATAGTAAGGGTTCAACTAATGATTATCTGGATTGGGAGGACAAGGTTGAGGGTCTCTTTGAATGCTATGAGATCAATGATAACACCCGAATCCGATTGGCTGTAGTTGAGTTTATAGGATATGCTACTTTATGGTGGAAAAATCTGATTATCAGCAGGCGTAGGGATAGGGAAGCTGAGATACAGACATGGAGGGACATGAAGAGGGTTCTGAGAAAAAGATTTATTCCTGAGCACTATAGATAGGAACTGTTCATGCGTCTACAGACATTGAGGCAAGGAGGTAAGACGGTTGATGATTATGTGCAGGAATTTGAAACCCTCATGATTAGATGTGGGTCAATCGAACCTCCAGAACAAACCCTAGCACGCTTTGTCTTAGGGTTGAAATATGAGATAGCGTGTGTTGTCAAGCTACAGCGATACAGTACACTTGATAAGGCTATTCGGTTAGCTTTGAAAGTGGATAGGCAAAGGCAATCCAATTTATTCAGGGTTTCGAGTAGCAGGCCTAATACTACTACCAGGCCCGTAGCAGCTGATGGTCGATCAGGAGGGACAAAGGCAGTAGGTGAGACAGTGAGGGCAATAGACAAAGCTACCCCCAATACTGATAGGGAAAACATACCCTCTAGGAAGGGTAAAAAGGTAAGAGCACCGAACGTGAGGCAGACTGTTCTGGGATCTACTAGTGGAAAAATACACCAAATCAAATGCTTTAAATGCATGGGATTTGGGCATATGGCAACACAATGTCCTAATACGAGGGTTATGACCATTATGGAGGGCGCTGGAGAGGATATTGAGGATGAAAAGGAACAGGCTAAGCCTACGGATCTGTCTATAGCATTGCAAGAGTACTATGATGATTAGACTGCAGAAACACATGAGGAGGGTACATGTGAACAGTATTTACCCATTAATGTGTTACGTAGGACTCTAACCTTATCTCCTGATGTTGGGGACAAACAGAAGGAGAACATATTCCACATTTCTTACAGGATCATAGGTAACCTTTGCGTACTCATCATTGATAGTGGTAGTTGCACGAATGTTATATCTGCTGCACTAGTAGACAAACTACAATTATCTACTAGTCCACATCCTAGCCCTTATAACTTGCATTGTTTGGATAATTGGGGCAGTATGCATGTTACGCTAAGGGTAAAGGTGCCTGTGAGTGTTGGTCAGAAGTATCACAATGAGGTTCTATGTGATGTGATCCCTATGTGTGCATTCCACTTGCTATTGGGTAGGCCTTGGATGTTTGATCGGAAGGTGTTACATGATGGCTTCAAAAACACCTACATGTTTCGTATGGGAGGGTCTCGAATAGTACTATTGCCAATGACTCCATCTGAGGTGCACAAATTCCAAGAGCAGATCAAAACTACCGCCATTACATCTAGTAACCGGGAGAACAAGCCAACAGAGATATCTGGGTTTAGTTCTAGAAATGACCCTCTAGATTTGAGGGCAAATCTTTTAGAGGCCCAAGGAGATGATGAGAATTTTTCTAGCAACTTAGATGATTACAAAACTCAATTTGGATGATGATTCGAATTGCTTATATTTTACCATTATTTCTTTTATCTAATAAATATTTGAGTAATAATCTTACAAGTATAATAATATTTCTCCACGGGATGCCAAATGACTATCATTTTTTGATCGCTTAGGGACATCATTAGATTCTCATCAAATGGCTCGCTGTGATCAACATCGCCTCGATGCATTAGCTCTTTGAGGATTCTTATTATTTTTGTATTTGTAATTGTTTCTTTGAACTATTTATGTTGTAATCTTTCTTTTTGGGACATTTTCATTTGCTTGTAATTGTTTTTTTAGGATCGGCCACCCTAAAAGTGACATAGTTGTAATTTTGTGAACTTTTTAACCATAAAGGGTGCAAGTATAAATACTTGCTTAAGTGGGGTTTAAGGGAGCAAATATAAATACTTGCTTAAGTAGGGTTTTAGGAGAGTCAAAATTTTCAAAAGAGAACAACACTTTTACGTGTGAGGGTTAGGTTTTTCCTAATTCAAATTGCTCTTATCAATTTCAAATCCCAATGTAAGATCGTGGCAAGTGGCTCCAAGGCCAATTTGTGAGTAATATCAAATTTACCTTATTGCAATTTCCTTTCTTCTCTGGTGAGTAGTATCTAGGGTTGATTTGGAAGTGTATTGACCGAATTTTGATTGCATTTGTAATCAAATTCTTGTTGCTTCAATTGATTGGTTTAGCCTTTAAGTTTTAACCTTCAATTTAGCATCATTTTGAACTGTGGATCACTTTATTAGGAAAGTGGATCACATAATTGGTTCTTGCTGTTTTGTGTGTAATTCACGTGGATTTATTTGTGATCATTGTTATTTTGGAGGAATTTATCATTGTGGAATTTTTATTTGCAATTTAAAGCATTCGGATTTCATTGCATTTCCATGAGGGTTTACATTAAACCTAGTAAAGTTGAATCGAAATTGAACAAATGAATTGGGGTTTATAAATTGCTCCAATTGCATGTGCTTAATGTTGGTTTTAGGCACATCATATTTGGTATCAAAGCATCATCATACTTGGAATTAAGATTGATCACGCCATTGTTTAAGAATTGGTTCATAAATATTGAGGAATTGTGCAATTGTAGAACTAGTTTGATTGACATTGTTTGATTGTCTTTCAAATTGGTTTTGCATGTGCTTAATCTTGGTTTTAAGCACATCATTACTATTGCCTTGTTGCTTGATGCTTGATGCTTGCATGATATTATGTTGAATGTTATTGATTGTGTGATTGAATGACTATTTGGTTTATTTGCTGTTATCTTTGTAGCTACCTTAATAATTGGTAAATTTGAATACTTAATTGGAATAATTGGACATACCTATCATGTGTGTATGAGTTATTGAGAATGTGATAGGAAGTGTTCAAGCTTTACAATATGTTTCTTAAAAAAAAAAAAAATTAAAAGCGAAGATTAACTTAAAATCCAACATGAGATGTCACTAACCCCATTTCAATTCGATTTTTTTTTTAGGAAAACAAAATAATTTTGAAAAGTGAATAACCAAAGTAATTCCTTTTGAACACATCTTTGCTCGAGGCCCAAGTGGCATTAACAATTTGAGTTGTTTTCTAGGGTACAGTTAAGCATTAAGATGACTTGCTTGAACATTTGTGGTGAGGGAAGAACTTACTAAATTGTAATTTGCTCACCCCCAATAGTCTTTCTTACAAGTTACTTCAAAGCGGGATAGGTTAGGATTTGAGGGAAGAGTGCTTCCTTTCAAAAGCTTTATAGAATAGGTTTAGATTTAGAGATGTGATAGTTGTTTGATTGAAGTGAGATGTAAGATGTAAGATTTATGTAAGAACTTAAGATTGAACCTCAATCCACGTTATTTTCTTCGATATTACAGAAGTTTTCATATGGCTCCCTTATCTTATTATTTGGTAAGAGAAACCACTCTCTATAGTTATAGATAACTGAAATATTTTGATGAAAACAACTATATTTCTTATTTATCTATTTACGGGCATTACAATCAAGTGCAAATAGGTGTTATATAAAAATCTTATACATTTTGATACATGAGATAGTTGTCATGTAGTGGATTTACACATAAAGTGATAGCTTATAGAGATGCCACTACTAGGTGCCATTTAAGAGTATGATAGAGTATGATCACTAGTGGTCAATACGATGGCGGTCTCCCTATGAAATGATTAATGTTTTTTGTTTTGGATGCAGTGATTTGACCATTCTATCAACCCCAATAATCTACTGTGGTAGGATTCGAACCTCTTAATTCCTTATATCATTTGTTCAAAGCCATTACTTACTCCTTATTCGAGGACACTTGAATCATGTTGCTTGTCTACACTAAATAATTACTTTTAAATAAATCCTAGTTGCTGTATTCTAATTAGGTATGCATATGATGTGCCATAGCATGTGTTTGTATAGTTGTTGTGTCATATGTTTTGCAACTTACTCTTTCGAGACTTATTTTTTCAGGTAATGACCGACACGTTTACGATACTTACAATGAGCTTGGCTACGATTTGTATGTTGGCTGACAATTATTGTAGTGTAACAATGTTTAGAGACTTACGCTATTTTCCTTTTTAGTTGGACTATGATCTCGAGTAGACTCTCACTAGATTTGTACTTTATCGTTTTTACTGCACTATGCACGGACTTTGGACTTTTATTACTTTTGGGCCTACAGGTTTTTACACTTTAATATGGACTTTTACATGATATGCTATCGATGGACCTTCATTAAAATGTTTTGTCATTTAAAAATAGAATGTTTTGTAAATGTTGAAATTGGTGAAGGATTAACAAACGGTTAATCAGTATAGCCTTTATGTCTAGTTTCGAGCTACCGAATATAAATATGAGTGAAAAATATTGCTAATTTTTCCATGTATGACAATAAAACGAAATAAATCATAGTACCCTTTTTTTTTAAAAAAAAAATTTGAAAATGGGACCTGAAATCACTATCATAGAATTCTGGATAGTGCAAGTAGGTTTTGGAAGGTAATGTCAAATTATCATTCTTACATGGGTAAATTCATTTTTAAAAAGTAACCTTAGGTTTTCGATGGTACAGATGGCATGCTGCAATTAACCCTTTGCTATAACTTATAAGAATATAACTCATTCTGCTATATGATTTATTGATGTCTTATAGAATAGAACCCAAATAACATGTAAAATATATTGCAAATATAAAATATCTTTTTCTTCCATCTAATGTACGTTAAAAGAGCACATACAAATTTTTACAAGAACGAAAAATCCTGTCGTTTCCCACAGCACTGTAAATTAAATATCTCATATTTTTTTTTTAAATTTGTCAAATATCATACTTAAAAATATTATTTTAAAAATAAATTGTAAATACATGAACAAGATCTACACCTTAATAAATTTGTATTAAATGTGCAAACGCCATTAGCACCTTAAGTGTTTTTTTATATACTTAAGGCGCAATTAGCACCTACATCTTCAATATAAAAAAATTATTAAATAAATAAATAATTTGTGTAGAAAGTGTAAACATTATCTATGCTTAAAAAAAAAATGCTTAAAAGCACATATATCGTCTGCATCTTCGGTATAAATCTATTGAAGGTGTGGATACCGTTGATGTCTTTACAATATATTTTTAAAATAATTTTTTTTAAATAAAATATTTACCAAAATTTTTTAAGAAATTGCAATATTTAAAAGTATTGCCTAGATTGCTCAAAGAAGTACTGGGGCGCACTTCCCATGTCACGGGAGTGCAGTGCGTTACTCTAAACTGTTTTCGAGGAATATAATGATTTTTTCTTCTTCTTCTTCTTTTTTAAGCACCCAAATTCTGTCACACTGAACGAGCGCTGGGATTATAGTATAGCCTAACTCCTGCAACTTCAAACCCTTCGCCTGGTGGTAGCATCAACCGTTCCATTCACACAATCACGTAAACCTTTTTTTATTTTCAATCTACAAAATGATTTTGTTTGCTAACAACAAGCAACTACTTCAATATTACCATGCCGTCCGCCAATTTCTTCAACCACTTTTGCAGCTTCCTTTTATGCCTCTTTGCTGTCAAAGTTACTTCTTTGCTAGATTGACCATAGGACCTCTGAGCTTGCGATAACCTGATAGGAAAAGCAGTCCCTTCTTCTCTTTGTTTAATTGAATCCATCACCTTCTTTTATCATTTTGCATTAAAACGAGAAGGCATCCGATTGAAAAGGTTTGAACTGTCTAGTGGTTGCCAGTCCAATCGCGCCCCCCACCACCCACCCCCCCCAATCCTGTCCAAAGTCCGGTGTTTTTCTGCTCTATCTTACGTTCACTAGCTTTTCTTCTCCTTCAACAGCTTTTATCACTCCATTGAGGGACTGACCGAAATTTGATTTTATTATGGGCAAAAATAAAACGCCTTGATTTGCAGAGCTTTTCCGTCCAATTGGCTTCATGTATATACCATGAGGGGAATAATAAGAATTCCCAAAATTAGAGCATTTCTTCCTACTAATTAATGCCACCATTTGAATCTAAATTTTCCTTTAAGCCATTAATGTTTGTCATAGTTTTTCACGATTCAGCTCATCTTGATCTTGCTTCCTTCCTTGGACAAGTGAACAAGGAGATAGGATCAATTGATGCCAATGGTATCCATTGTAGAAAAATCAACCCACACCAACAATGATTAGAAATTACCAGTAGTCTTTGCATGAACAGCTTCCTCCAACAATGTGGTGGAACCGGTTTTTGTCTCTCAGAGTGATTTCTCTTGCATATATTTTTGACAAAAACTTCGCAAAGTTGTGGCAGTCAACGCATATACGGAGATTTTTTATCACACGGATTGGAACTCCAGAAGAAGAAGCAATCAGCCCAAATGCCAAGGCCAGTTTTTCACTGTGAGCTAGAAGTATCTTCTCCTTCTGTTCCTCATCGACATCATATAATACACAATTTAAATCAGGCATATAGCCAGCTTCCTTCATTCTAACCGATAAATCCTTCACCTTTGCAAAGATTTCTTCCCTTCTTGGGTGTGAACGATCACTAGCATGAAATGTATGGAGGATTTGGTCAAGCTCAACCCAGCTTCTCCCGGGATCCTTCACAACAGCCTTCTCCTTCATCAAATCCCTTAAATTGCGAACATCTTCCCACCTCCCTGCTGAAGCATATAGATTGGAGAGTATAACATAATTTCCAGCATTTTCAGGCTCCATCTTAAGAAGTCTTTGACCTACAAGCTCACCAATATCAACATTTGAGTGAACTCTACAAGAACCCAGTAGGGAACCCCAAATTGCAGCAGTAGGCTCAAATGACATGTTTTTGACAAATTTGAAAGCCTCTTCCAGTCTGCCAGCACGGCCAAGCAAATCAATGACACACGCATAATGTTCTATCTCAGGTTCAACCCCATATTTACCACTTATCATCTCGTGAAATATCTCTATCCCTCTTTCCTCCATTCCTCCATGGCTACAACCAGATAAAACTGCCAATAGAGTAACGTTATTGGGTTTAACTTTTTCTTCACTTCTCATTAATTTGAAAAGCTCCATCACTTCTCCTCCCAATCCATATTTACTATATCCCACAAGCATTGCATTCCATGAGATAACAGTTCTCTCAGACATGTTGTCAAATACACTCCTTGAATAAGTAAGGCTACCACATTTGGAATACATATCAATCAGAGAATTCTGGAGAACTACATAGAAAGGCAGTTCAGACCTGAGAACCTGGCCATGGACCTGCTTACCATGATCTAAAGCAGCAAGTCCTGACAGGGCTGTCAAGACACTGGCATATGTGACATAGTTGGTATCCATTCCATCTCTCTGCAACCTACGAAATAGATTCAATGCCTCTTCATCATAACCTAATTGGGCATAACCAGATATAATAGCGGTACACGAGACAACGTCCCTTTCTGGTAGGCATTCAAAAACCTCATTTGCTTCGTGGATTCTACCAGCTTTGGCATACATGTCAAGAAGTGAGCTCCCAACAAACATGTGGGTAACAAAATTTCTTTTCACAGTGAGAGAGTGGACTTGCCTTCCAAGATGAAAACCACATGGCCCCGTACACGAAGAAAGAATGGTTGCAAAAGTGAACTCATTTGGCTCAATATCTGTGAATTTTTTGCAATATTACCAAAAAGATAAAATGAAAAGAGTTTGCTGCTAGCTTTCTAATGTAATGACTGGCCTCTAAAAAGATAGTTGAAAATAAAATTCAATCTTGTTTCTTTTTTTTTTTTTGCAGTTAAACAAATTGTCCCTGTAATTCCACCAAACAGTGGCTTGCCATAATCCAGCAATCAACAAGGGGCATACATTTTCTACAGATATATGCGGAAGGATAAAAACACGTCTCACAAAAGAGCCATCTCATTTTTTCTAAATATATTGATGGCATGCATGTAAACCCAAGATTTATAATACTAGCTTGATTCACTAAATTAGTAACAAGCCTCAGGGGAAATCTTTAAACATGAAAGCCCAACACATTGAACAGTCTGCCATAAAAAGATTAAGGTTATCTATTCCTTGCTGCTTACATGATAACCCTATAAAATCGTCATGAACGATAATAATACACAAGATAAAGAAAATGCACAACGCTTCTTCAGGCAGTTTGAAGATACGATATCCATGACATAGACGCATCTATCAACTTATAATAGGTAAGGAATGGTGCAACAGACATGTCCTGATCAAACTTTGCCCTCTAGTTCAAGAAAAAGTAAGGCAAAAAATGTATTGGCATAGGCTCATTAGAAGTCAAGCATTGAACTATGTTTCTGAAAAGAGTGATAGACCCATCGCGTAATGCTATCATGGCTAGAAACTTAGAATGGAAACATAAAACTTTGAAATGATAGCTTATAAAGAGGAAGAAAGTACCTGATCTTAACATCTGTAAAAAGAGGTGCAGAGCTTCAGAAGCAAGCCCCTTCTGGGAATAGCCCGAAATCATAGCTGTCCACGAGACAACATTCCTCTCAGGCATTTCATTGAACACCTCCCGTGCACATTCCAAATGCTCGCACTTCACATAAAAAATAATAAGCCTTGTCCTGAGGAACACAGAAGGGAAATAACAGGTTTTGATCATATGGGCATGTACCCTTTGGCCTTCTCTAAAAGCCCTTTTGTCCAAACACTCATTGAGCAAGGCGTTATAGTCTCTGAACTTCATTGCAGGGCCTTGCATGGCCATGTCTAGTAAGGCTTCTTTTAGGTGAACGTTGGGACATTGAGCTTTCGAACTCTGTAAATTTGGCGGGGACGAAGTGGTTCCGAATTGACGAGAAAACGAGGGAGAAGTGATGCGTAATACGTTTCTGGAATGATGGAAGATTAGTAGTGTTTTGGACTTGGTTAGCATTTTAGTATCAAATTACCTTCAGTCCACGTCATTTGGGAATATTTGAACAGATGGACGGAAGGTGAATTTATTAATTGATTGTCGCAATTAGGCGGAAGGCGGAGGCAGGCAAGGTCCGCCATAAAACTTCGTGCTCAGCTCCGTTGTCCGCGCTCACACTCGGCCAGGCTGCAGCTGCTTCACGTTTGTGACGCACTGGTCTACTCCAATTTGGATGGCATGCTTTGATTTTGTTTGTTGAGCCAGCCTATCAAACTCGTATGCCAGTGCCACTCATGTGGCGGTGTGGTTCTCTCCAGAATGACTTCCATTAACGATTTTAATCATTTTTCAAATTAAAAAGAAAAGAAAAAACCTTTAGAAAAGTAATGATAAAATCAGTAGATTTATGGTCACGTGATTTTTTCGCATGTTAAAATACAGAAAATATCAATCAATTTTACTCGCGTGGCTGAAAATAAAATATTCAACATTTGCATATTAAAATGAAGCATATATACGGTTATACATTATTACTACTAAACGGGCTTGCTCATGTGAATAAGATGATTTTTGAACCATTAATCCGATTTATTTTGTACAGTACAATACAATACGATTGCTTCATGAAGAAATATGCAATTAACTATTGTTTTTAATAGAAAGGAAAATAATTAAAGGAAAAAAAAAACCCTTTGCTAAGTTTTTAAGTAAATAAAATATTTGATAATGGTGAAACAAGATAAGGTATAATATGGTACACGTGAGTAATGGGAGCATAAAATAAAATGTAAATCTTCAACACTATCCAGGCAACAATTAGGAAGATTTATTATCAAATTATCACTATAGCTTATTGATTAAAGCAACTTTAAAAGTGAGTAAGAGGTTAAGGATTCATCTCAAGACAAAAAGTATCTTTCTTTGAATTTATAATTTTTTTTCTCATGTTGTTGTCCTTTTTGCGAACTCAAAATTGACTTCATTATCTGGTTTGTGCCCTAATAAAATATGAACATCGAAATATCAAATACGGAGCTTGTGAATTGTAACAAATCTATTATGGTAAAAATGGCTACCATGCATGTGTTTCAGGGGGCACATTTGACCAACAACAAAAACCATATGAACCGCTAAAGGATCTACCATCAACCAATAGAGCTACTTCCATTTCCTCGCACAGGTATATAACTTTAAGGAAATGTACGAGAAATTCACTTATACACAATGAGGACAACATCATTGTATCAACATAAAAGCTTTTATATTGAAAAGAAAAAAAAAGAGCTCCTGAACAAAAAGTTACAAGTGGTTTTAGATATACCTTTAATTAAGTGAAACTTAGATTAGACATCTAAGATCATAAAGAAGTGACTAATTTACAACAGTAATAAGCAAATAGTCCCATGCTAGCTGACTCCTTAATTTTAGGAGTATTGAAAGGAGAAAAATATAAAAATTAAAAATAAAAAAGAGGAAGAAAATAATACCTTTTTGATGGACCAGGTGGAGATAAGTGCAATGCATTTGCCATGGACCAACATCATCTCTGCAAAAGAGTATGCTGAAAAAAAAAGTGACCTAACTATATAGCAGTATTTATGTAGATAATATAGATTTTCAACTAGGATAATTTGCAGCAATAGTTGCAATTTAAACAAAACCTTCAAAAGTTAAATGTTAAGTTTAGCGAAAATAAAGCAAAAAAAAAAAAAAAAAAAATTCAAAAAATAAAAAGGAAATGAGTGACAGCAGAGCTTTATATTCCATGGATGAATTGTTGGTCGTGAGCACCTGGACTCATAGGATAATAGACATGAAAATCGGGAAAAAAATTGTTCTTTTTATTTTTATTTTATTTTTAAATATATCAAAAAATCTAGCAACTTGAAAAGTAATTATAAAAATACAATACTTGATATCGAGTCTTCAAGACACAATTTTAATTTACATTAAAATCATGTTTTAAGATATGATTTCACCAGGTTTTGAAATGATGTCTTCAAGACACGATTTCAATTTGCAATTTTTTAGCAACCCTTACTATAATGCATTCCCATCCCAACTTATACCATATGTTTTATATAGATGAACATAAAACTAAATATAAATACAAATACAAATTCCTCTATAATCATTCACTTTAAAAGGTAAACCCAACCTCCATAACTTGTCTAGTAACACAATCAATAGAATCAGATAACAAGTTATGAACTCTTCCACACAATCAAACAACTCATCAACCCCTCAACACATGCTAAAATCTTCAACACTTGCCAAACTTGAATGATTAGTTAACACTGAGCTAAAATTAGAAGCTAAGAATACAATTATAGAACAATAAAGAGTTTTCCACTCATATCATTTCATCCATCCAAATACAAATGTAAATATAAATGTACAAGCTCAGCATGAAAACCAAAGAGGAAAAAAAAAAGAAGATAATTTTAAGGCTATCTTCTTTGCCGATGCTTGAATATCTGCACCTCTTAAGTATCGAGTTGAGTATTAAGCTAAGCTTGCACCATCTAATGAGGATCCGCCTATATAATTTGCATGCCGTCCCAACTTGTGGGTGATGAGCCATAGGTGGACTCATGTGCATCGGTATAGGATTGTGCTCGAGCTAAGTTAGCCCCTCATCCATGTCATTGGCTTGACACCTTGATCGCCTCTTTTATGGAGTTGTAGGAGTGTGAACGTAGGCACTAGAGCACTCGCCTAAAGGTGTGACAAGCGGTTGTGATGCCGATGTAGAAGGACTTGAATAGGGATATTGAGATGTAATGGGTGTAAGAGATAGGTGGGGTGACTCATCATGTCTATCTATTGAATCATATTTGATATTCATTGACACATGTTTGCGACCCTAACCTCAACCTAGTCCCTCTCTCCGTCCCCTATGTCGTTTGCCTTAGGGTAGCTCAAGAGGTGGTGAGTAATAGGTTCCACATCTTCATATCCTACCATTATAGGGTGATTAAGAGAGATAACTTGGAATCGATGGAGGGCTATAACTACCTCTAGTGCCTTAGAAAGGATGTTGGCATATGGCATATGGCATATAAGGCAAGTAGCCAATGACGTCATGGTGGGAATCAAACCTCTAGATCCAACATTGAGAAGCCTACTTGAACAAATAGAACCAAGATGTTCACATTTTGTCTTATTTATTTTATAATAATTGTTTTTATATTTTATTAGGTACATTTTGTCGGTTTTACAAGAAGATGACCAAGCACAATAGCAATTGGTTTGTGAATGAATCACGATCCATAATGAACTGAATTGGACCAAAGGAGAATCGGTCTTGTGTTTTCTCTTTATGACGTGATTGGAGCTTGAAGTTGATAAGGATCAACTAGCATCACAAAGGAAGGAACCAAAATCTCATGATCCATTACATGGTATTGGAGGCTCAATGACCCGAGCTAAAGTTAAAAGGATGAACAAAGCTCTACAAGGACTAATCATGGACTTGCAAGCTCGAGAATTAAGCTACACAGAAGGAAAACATACATGTGTTAACTTGATTCACATGACCATGGAAGGATGAAATATTTTAGGAATATTATATATTTATGTGGATAATACATTAGATGATACATTCAGTTTTGTTATTATTTGTTGGTTTGTTTTCTATGTTATTTAGTTGCCTACTTGGTGACACAAGAATAAGGATATAATAGGTAACTTATGATTTCTATATTGTGTTAGGTTTTTTCCATATTGTATTCGTGTGCTATATATACCGTGTTAAAGGCCGGCAAAAAGACAACTTTGATATATGAAAAACACATACTTTTCGTGAGTGAACGAAAACCACTTTTTTGTTCTTTTTCAAAAGAACTTTTCCATAGAATTCTTAACCGAATTACTAGGAATACTTATTGATAACTTAGGTTACAGTCAATATGTTTGATTGGGGTCTAGTTATGCATTGCTTATTCAAGACGATCATTGGGGTAATTGAAACCAAATAGTATCGTTGGGGTTCTAAGTTCAATATACCTAGGGTTACACGCATCATTTGGTATCAAAGCTTTGGTTTCTTGAATAAAGTAAATTCTATCATTTTCTTTAATTTGTCTGTTGTTCTTTTCCATAGTCGTCTGTTGTTCTTTTCCATATTTATCTGTTGTTCTTTTCCATATTCATATCTGAAAAAAAATTCGTATAAAAAAAATTATGTTCTTTTCCATATTCGTCTGTTATCTTTTCCATATTCATAGACATAAGTCATATATATATATATAAAAAATCAAATTTGGTTGCAAAAGAAAGAATCAAGAACCGAAATTCAAAAAAAAAAAAAAAAGGAATTCGGCCTTGAAAGAATTACAATTACCGAAATCACAAGATAGCTTCTTGAATTGTCAATTACATAATTGGTTGAGTCAATTCACTTTCCACATCAATTGTTTCCAATTCCAACCGTGATAGATGCTTTGTGATTTCTAAATTGTGCATCCGAAAATTACATTCCATAATCATTTATTGTGTATCAGTGCAAATTATATCCTTTTGTGTTTGATTGTATATCTATTTAGTGGTGAATCTTTTCCATATCAATTAGATTGTGTAATTAGTCTTCCTTCATTCACGTGACTTAGGCTAATAGTAATAATTAGTGTTGACTTAGTAATTTGCATTTAGGAGTTCCTAGCAAAAGAATTACAAAAAGTAGGTGGTGAGATCATATTTTGTGAGAGATATGCACGAGTGGAATTGTGAGCAATACATGAGTAAGTGTGAAGAACATACTTATATATTTTTTGTAATTGTGATCGTAACTTGCTACAAATTATTACAATTATGTCGGGATAGAACACTAATGGAGGAGAAAGTCGGGTGATGTTTGAGGAATTGATGGGGGAGATGAAGAGGATCCTAACGGGTGAACTAGAGCAGATCCATGACAGGATGGAAAGGAGTAGGGAACCGTCTAGCAGTACCACTATTAGGCGAGGAGTAGGTAGACATAATAGGAGAGGAGTTAGGATAGATGAAGAAGACGAATATGATTTTGGAGATTACCAACATGTGAGGGATAGGGGAAGTATCCAGAGGCGTGATAGTAATTTAGGGAGTATTAAGTTGAAAATCTCAACTTTTCAAGGAGAGAATGATCTAGAATTGTATTTAGAATGGGAGAGGAAGATGGATCATATCTTTGAATGTTATAACTACATTAAGGAGAAAAAGATAAAATTAGTTGTAATAGAGTTTTCAGATTACGCCAGTGTATGGTGGGATCAATTGGTGCGTAATAGGCATAGGTATGGAGAGCGACCTATTAACACTTGGGAGGAGATGAAAACGATCATGTAGAAGCATTTTATTCTTAGTCACTATCATAGGGACTTACTAAGGAAAGTCCAAGGGTTGACTCAGGAGAATAATAGTGTAGAGGATTATTACAAAGAGTTGGAGATGGCCATGATTAGGGTGAGAATTGAGGAGGATGGTGAGGCTACTATGGCTAGATTCATCAACAGATTAAATCGGGAGATAGCTGATGTAGTAGATCTTCACCATTACTTAGATATGGAAGAGTTACTGCATAGAGCTATTAAAGTAAAGCGGCAGCTAAAATACAAGAGTTAGCAGAGGACTGGCTCAACTTCCAAAACTCCATGGAAATCTACATGGAAGAGAAACTCCACCGATTCAAAGCCTAAGGAGGACGTAAGGGCTAAGAATCTAGTTGCTGCACTTAAGAGAAAGACTGACACTAAACCCCCTTCCAAGACGAGAGATATAAAGTGTTTTAGGTGTTAGGGATTTGGGCACATTGCATCCCAATGTCCAAAAATCAGAGGGCTATGATTATCAGTGATAGTGGGGATGTAGAGAGTGTGAGCTTTGAGGAGGAGGAGGAGGAGTCACCATCATAGGAGTATGAGGATGTTGACTTAGAGGGACCTGTGAGTGGCGAGTTGTATGTTATTAGGAGAGTGCTTAGTGTACAACCCCAGGAGGATGGTGAAGGAATCCAGCATGAACATATTTTTCATACACGGTGTCATGTGCAGGGTAGAGTCTATAGCTTAATAATCGATAGTGGCAGCTGCACTAATGTTGCTAGCACTTTGCTAGTAGAAAAGATGTAGTTGAAAGCAGTGAAGCATCCTATACCATATTGATTGCAGTATGGTGTTTTCTTTTGACTTTGTTATAGGAATAGATGAGCTAGCCATGGATGAGAGGAAATTGGATGCGATTCAGAAGTGGCCAATACCAAAGGGACATGTCAGGACTGTGTTTTATCCAGGAGAAAAGGTTTGGGTGCATTTGAGAAAAGAAAGATTTGCACCACAGCGAAAGCCTAAATTACATCCTAGAGGAGAGGGACTTTTCCAAGTCTTAGAGCACATCAATTACAACACCTACAAGATTGATTTGTTGAGTCACTATGGTAATATAAGCGCAATTGTAATGTTTCTGATCTTACTTTTTATAATGCAGGTGATTTGAGGACGAATCTTTTTGAGGAAGGAGGGAATGATGAGGATCAACTAGCATGAAAAAGGAAGGAGCCAAAATTCCATGATCCATTACATGGCATTGGAGACCCGATGACCCGAGCTAGAGCTAAAAGAATGAACGAAGCTCTATAGGGACTAGTCATGGACTTGCAAGCTAGGGAATCAAGCTACACTAAAGGAGCACATACATATGTCAACTTGATTCACGTGACCATGTAAGGATGAAATAATTTAGGGACATTAAATATTTGCGTGGACCGCTACACTAGAGGATACATTTGGTTTTGTTAATGTTTATTTTTATTTGTTGGTTTGTTATTTATGTTATTTAGTTACTTACTTGGTGACACAAGGATAAAATAGGCAACTTAGGATTTTTAGTATTTGTTTTGGTTTGTAATTTATATTATTTAATTGCCTACTCGGTTACATGAGGATAAGCTAACAAATAGATTAGGCAATTTAGGATTTCCTTATTGTGTTAGGTTTTTCCATATTGTATTCATGTGTTATATATGCCGTGCAAAGGGGGTAGCCAAAGACAACTTTGAGATATAAAAACACATCTTTTTTGTAAGATACAAAATACCTCTTTTTGTTCTTTTGCAAAAGAACTTTTCTATAGGATTCTTAACCGAATTACTAAGAATAACTATTGATCACTTAGGTTACAGTCAACGGGTTTGATTGGGGTTTAGTTACGCATTGCTTATTTAAGACGATCCTCGGGGTAATTGAAACCAACTAGCATCGTCGAGGTTCTAGGTTTAATATACCTAAGGTTACACGCATCGCGAGGAGTAGGTAGACATAATAGGGGAGGAGTTAGGATAGATGAAGAAGATGAATCTGATTTTGGAGATTACCAACACGTGAGGGATAAGGGAAGTATCAAGAGGTGTGACAATAATTTAGGGAGTATTAAGTTGAAAATCCCAACTTTTCAAGGAAAGAATGATCTAGAATTGTATTTAGAATAGGAGAGGAAGATGGATCATGTCTTTGAATATCACAACTACATTGAGAAGAAAAAGATAAAATTAGCTGCAGTAGAGTTTTCAGATTACGCCAATGTATGGTGGGATTAGTTAGTGCGTAATAGGCACAAGTATGGAAAGTGACTTGTTAGCACTTGGGAGGAGATGAAAATGATCATGCAGAAGTGTTTTATTCCTAGTCACTATCATTAGGGCTGGTAATTGCGAGGCGGGTCCGCGGGTTGACCTGCCCCACCCGCAAAAATATGTGGGGCGGGCAAAAAAATTTGACTCGCAGAAGCTGCGGGCCATTTTGGCCTGCGCCCACTTGACTCGCGGGGCGGGGCGGGTAGTTCCCACGGGCGGTAGGCTAACTCGCTGGAAAAAAAACCTGTGCTGTGCGAACAAGGAGGACACCTGACCTGGACGACGTGTATGTGAGTTTGGTGAGGGAATGACGACTGACGACGTGATGAACAATGACGACTTGACGACTGGCGACGTGACGACTGACGACGAGACAACGCCGACGCCGCCGCTAACTGAAATGACGAGATAGGACAGCACCGCAGGCTTCGGACTTCGGCGACGACTAGTTCACAATCACAAGAGGACTTCGCTCCGCAATTACACCCCGCACACTGCACTTGATACAGTCGGCACCGCACCTTCTCCTTCGCACTCCGCAGCTCGACCTCGATAGGATAAAGGACAGACATAGACAGCACCCTGCACCCAATCGTGCACTCCGCAGCTCGATGTCGCACTCCGCAGTCCACAGCATGCATACGCAGTAGCCCATATGGCCACACCCCACGCCTACGGTCCATACCCCATGCCCATGGTCCACACCCCACCACCAGCGTCTTCCAATTCTACCTCACAAACCAACATGCAGAGACGATCACACGAACAGGAGAGAGGAGACAGTGATCACCGGCTGCCTGTTAGACGTCGTTAATTAAGGTAAAGCAATACTTTATTGTCCTCTATTGTCCTTTGACTTATTGCAGCGTAGTGTGGCATGTGGTGGTGTGGGGTGACACCGGTGGTGTGGTGTTGCTTTAGGGTGAAGTGTTGAGGTAGTTTTTAGAGGGTTTGTGACTGTGATGGGAATAATGACGATAAAGGGGCTGAGGATTGGGGCTGAGATTCTGCAGTAGTGTTAGCGTATGAGATGGTGGAAATAGAGGAGGATGGTTTAGGCGAAAGAAAGATGGGTGGTGGAGGAGGAAGAGAATGTGGGTAATATTTGAGACACATAGTGGACCGTGTGGTGTGGACCGTATGGTGTGGCCGTGTGGTGTGGGGGTGTGGTGTGGTCGTGTGGTATGGCCGTGTGGGGTAGGGGTGACGCCAGTGGTGGTGGTGGCTTGGAGAATGGAGATTGGAGAGTGGGGTATGGTGTGGTGTGGATCGTGTGGTGTGGAGTGTGAACTGTGTGGTATGGTGTGATGAGTGTGGTGTGGCCGTGACGTTGGTGGTGGTGGCGGCGGCTTGGAGAATGGAGCTTGGAGAGTGGGGTGTGGTGTGGCCGTGTGGTGTGGTGTGGTGTGGCCGTGTGGGGTGGGGGTATGGTGTGGCCGTGTGGCCATCGGTTGTGGATTGGATGACGCCGATGCGGTGGCCGGTGGAGACGTGGAGTGACTATATTTAATTATTTACATTTTATAACTAAGTGCACTACTACTAATAATATTTTCTATATTTACAGAATGGATCCTTTAAGTAATGATACTGCAATGGAACCTATTAATGTGGATGATGTGTTTGAAGTTAGTGGGCATAACGATAATCTACAACCAGGATCTTCTCAATCTGAAGAACATGCAGGTAAGAAGGCTCGAGTAGGTAGCTCTTCTTCTCAGGTTTGGGAATTATTTACAAAAGTTGGTATTGGGAAGGATGGTAAAAATAGGGCTAAGTGTAAAGCATGTGGGAAGGAATATGTTATTGGAACACATTCACATGGAACTTCATCTTTATGTCGACATATAGAGAAGTGTCATTTGAGTCAAATTCCTAGATATCATGATGTTGGTGATATGATAATTGATCATGCTGGGAAGTTAAGATCAAGAAAACCTGATCCTAAATTTTCTCGTGAGGTAATGGCTATAGCTATTATTGAGCATGATCTGCCATTTTCATTTGTTGAGTATAGGAGGATTACACAGTTCATAAGGCTATATAATCCTGATTATAAGCCAATTAGTAGAAAAACTACTACATCAGATGTTTGGAATTTATATTTGACTCAAAAGGAGAATTTGAAAAAAAATTGCAAAAAATTCCAAGGAAAGTATGTTTGACTTTTGATGTATGGACTACTTCTACTAGTGAAGGATATATTTATTTGATTGGATATTATGTGGATGACAATTGGAAATTGAATAATAAAATTCTTGCTTTTTCTAAAATGCCCCTTCCTCACTCAAGGTTTGAGTTGTCGAAAAAAGTATTTGAATTTTTGAAAGATTGGGGCATAGATAGGAAGATATTCTCCCTTACATTGGATAATGCATCTGCAAATGATTGTACTCAAGATTTTCTGAAAGAGCAATTGAACTTACAGCATAGTTTGTTATGTGGTGGTGAGTTTTTTCATATTAGATGTTGTGCTCATATTCTTCACTTGATTGTTAAAGAAGGATTGACTGTAAATAGTGAAGCATTGCATAAAGTAAGGGAAAGTGTGAAGTATGTGAAGGGTTCTGAGAGTAGAATGAAACACTTTTTGGAGTGTGTTGAACAGGTTGGCAACATTGATACGAATATTGGTTTGCGCTTGGATGTAACTACTAGATGAAATTCCACTTATCTTATGCTTGATAGTGCACTCAGGTATCGACGTGCTTTTTCTTGCTTTCAATTGAATGATCGTCATTATAAATATTGTCCAGCCAATGATGAGTGGGAAAGAGCAGAAAAGATATGCAAGTTTTTGAGCCCGTTTCATAGTATCACTAATTTGATGTCAGGATCATCATATCCAACATCAAACCACTATTTTTTGCAAGTATGGAGGATTGAATGTTTGTTGAATGAAAATTTAAATAGTGAAGATCATGTCATAAGGGAGATGTCTATTAGAATGAAACAGAAGTTCAATAAGTATTGGAGTGATTATAGTGTTATCCTTGCACTTGGAGCAATCTTTGATCCTCGAATGAAGTTTGATTTTTTGAACTTTTGTTTTAATAAACTTGATCCCCTCACTTGTGAAGAGAAGTTGGCTCACATAAAAAGCAAGTTATATAAACTCTATAGAGAATATGAGAAGAGCAAAACAAATCACATATCTAGAACTAGAAGCAATCTTAGACACAAGACACATCTGGAGGTAGTAGTAGTAAGGGAGCAGCAACACATAGAGTTGGTAAGGGCTTGGAGATTGATTTTGCTACATTAGTGGTAAGTTTAATAATTTTTTATTTTCTCAATTATTTTTTTTGTAATATATATTAGTATTTAAATAGTTTTTTTTCTTAATAATGTAGGAATTCTGATACCGTTAAGTAGAAGTACAAAGTTGTGGTAAATCTTGTTTGGATATTTATCTAGATGAGCTAGTAATGGATATGGACTTCTACTCAGAATTGGATGTGTTACAACATTGGAAGAGTCAAAGCCAGAGATATCCTGATTTATCTATCATGGCCTCCGATGTGCTTAGCATTCCAATTACTACTGTAGCATTAGAGTCAGCTTTCAGTATCGGCGCTTGTGTACTTAATAAGTATCGCAGTTCTATGCTTCCAGCCAATGTAGAAGCTCTCATTTGTACACGAAATTGGTTACAAGGATTTGCATGTGAAGGTAATTTTTTTTTTGTTATATTCCTAATATTTTCTTTTAATGTATTGTTTCAAGCATCTATCGTCTAATTTAATTATATGTGTAATCTCATAAATTGTAGATCAAGAAGAAGACAATGGGAGTGTAGGTGGGAGTGCGACTACTTCATCGAAAGGAGACTCCAATTTAGTTATTGATGATTATGATAGTGATGACTGATGTGATGATTGATTTATATATGTAATTTTATCTGCTTCATTATTGTATTTGTTTTCCTATATAATTAGTGAAAATTGAAAAGTACTTTATGATAATTGCTTGATTATCGTTTTAGGTTATTTTCTTTTTTATCGTATGAGAATGGGATTTAAGAGTAAGTACGTATAAATCAAAGTTGTATAAGGAAAGTGAATGGAAAAATTGAGTGATATGTAATATAAATTATATTTGCAAAAGAAAAAAAGGTTTATCTAAGAAAAAACAAAAAAAATTTCACATAACATGTTTATTTTTAATTTTTTACATAATACACTTAAAAAAAAAATTATTGCGGTTCATCGCGAGCCAGCCCGCATTGGCCCACGGGGTGCGGCGGGCCGACTTTCTTGACCCGCCAGACTTGCGGGCCAGCCTGCGATGACCCGCGGGCCGGTGTGGGTCGGGGCGGGTCGACCCATTTGGCCCGCATTACCAAGTCTAACTATCATTGGGACTTACTTAGGAAAGTCCAAGGGTTGACTCAGGGGAATAATAGTGTAGAGGATTATTACAAAGAGTTGGAGATGGCCATGATTAGGGCAAGAATTGAGGAGGATGGTGAGGCCACTATAGCTAGATTCATCAATGGATTGAATCGGGAGATAGCTGGTATAATAGATCTTCACCATTACTTAGATATGGAAGAGTTACTACATAGAGCTATTAAAGTAGAGGCAGCTAAAATACAGGAGTGAGTAGAGGACTAGCTCGACTTCCAAAACTCCATAGAAATCTACGTAGAAGAGAAACTCTACCGATTCAAAGCCCAAGGAGGATGTGAGGGCTAAGAATCTAGTTGCTGCACCTAAAGGAAAGACTGACACAAAACCCCCTTCCAGGATAAGAGATATAAAGTGTTTTAGGTGTCAAGGATTTGGGCACATTGCATCCTAATGTCCAAATTAAAGGGCTATGATTATCAGTGATAGTAGGGATGTAGAGAGTGTAAGCTTTGAGGAGGAGGAGGAGTCACCATTACAGGAGTATGAGGATGTTGATTTAGAGGGACCTGTGAGTGGCGAGTTGTATGTTATGAGGAGAATGCTTAGTATATAACCCTAGGAGGATGGTGGGGGGATCTAACATGAACATATTTTTCATACACAGTGTCATGTGTAGGGTAGAGTTTGTAGCTTGATAATTAATAATGGCAGTTGCACTAATGTTGCTAGCACTTTGCTAGTAGAAAAGATGCAGTTGAAAGCAGTGAAGCATCCTAGACTATATCGATTGTAGTGGTTGAGTGATTGTGGGGAGGTTAAGGTGACCAAGCAGGTACTTATAGCCTACTCTATAGGGAGCTACAAAAACGAGGTTATGTGTGATATGGTACCTATACAGGCTAGCCACATTTTGTTAGGGCGACATTGGCAGTTTGACAGGAAGGTTATGTACGATGGGTATAAGAACCAATATTCTTTTGTTTTAAACAAAAGGAAAGTGGTTCTCATGCTTCAGAAGCTATGGGAAGCTAGTGAAGATCAGATGAGAATTGCAAAGGAATTCAGGGAAAAACACTCTAGTGCACGTGAGAAAAATAAAACGAGTGAAAAACAAACACTTGTGAGCAAAGAGGGCAAGTACACTCAAACACTGAGAGTAGAGAGAATGGCGAGGTAGAGTGAGGTTAAGAGTGCAGTGATAGTAAAACAACAATTACTTGTACTTATGTACAAGGATTTATATTTTTCTAATGCTGACATTAACTCTTCTATGCTTAATGTTGTTTCTTTGTTGTAGGAATTTAAAGACTTGTTCTCTGAAGAAGTGTCGTAAGGATTACCCCCCCCTACGAGGGATAGAGCATCAAATTGATTTCATGTCGGGTGCTTCCATTCCAAACTAGCTAGCATATAGAACGAATCCAAAGGAGGCTAAGGAAATTCAGATATAAGTGGATGGCCTAATGGAAAAAGGGTTCGTGCGAGAGAGTTTGAGCCCATGCTCAGTTCTAGTGATCTTAGTGCCCAAGAAGGATGGGACGTGGCGTATGTGCATGGATTGCAGGGCGATTAACAAAATCACAATTAAGTACAGACATCTCATCCCTAGATTAGATGACATGCTTGATGAGTTGTATGGTGCATGCTTGTTTTCAAAAATTGACCTTAAAAACGACTATTACCAAATTCGTATGAAAGAGGGTGATGAGTGAAAAAAATGCCTTTAAAACCAAACATGGATTGTATGAGTGGATGGTAATGCCTTTTGGGTTAACTAATGTATCTAGTACCTTCATGAGATTAATGAATCATGTATTGCGTCCATTCCTAGGAATTTTTTTGTAGTTTATTTTGATGATATCTTGATATACAAAAGGACTTTGGATGATCATGTACAATATCTGCAAAGTATTTTTACTGTTTTAAGGGAAAACCAATTATATGTCAACTTAAAAAAGTGTACTTTTTGTATGGAATCTATGGTTTTCCTTGGTTTTGTTGTAGGAGTAGATGGAATAGCTTTAGATGATGAGAAAGTGAAGGCAATCCGAGATTGGCAAACACCCCAGGACGCCAATGATGTTAGGAGCTTCCATGGTCTAGCCAGTTTCTACAGGTGATTCGTAACGGACTTCAGCTCCATTACTACTCCACTGAATGATTTGGTGAAGAAGAATGATGAATTCTAGTGGACCGAAATACACGAGTAAGCATTCCGGATATTTAAAGGTAAGTTAACTAATGCTCCTTTGTTAGTATTACAAAATTTTGATAAGGTTTTTGAGATTGAATGTGATGCTTTCGAGAAAGGTATTGGTGGTGTTTTAATGCAGGATTCTAAACCAATAGCCTATTTCAATGAGAAACTTCAAGGTGCTGCATTAAACTATCCAGTATATGATAAGGAGTTATATGCCCTGGTGAGAATGTTGCAGGCATGGCAGTATTACCTATGGCCTAAGGAGTTTATCATCCATTCTGATCATGAGAGCTTGAAGTAACTGAAGACACAGGGAAAGTTGAACAAGAGGCATGCCAAGTGGTTGGAGTTTATCGAAACCTTTCCATACGTCATCAAATACAAACAAGGCAAGGAAAATGTGGTGGTAGATGCCCTTTCTAGGAGATATTCTTTACTGACCTCTTTACATACTAAATTGCTTGGGTTTGAAAGTATGAAAGAATTATATGAACATGATGCTGATTTTAATCAAATTTGGTCTGCTTGTTCTGAAAGCGGGTATGGGGACTACTATAGGCATGAGGGATATTTGTTTAAGAAAGATAAATTATGTGTGCTTAGGAGTTCCATACCTGAATTACTAATAAGGGAGATGCATGGGGGCGGTCACATAGGACATTTTGGAGTAAACAAAACTTTGGATATCTTGCATGAACATTTTTACTGGCATAAGATGAGACATAATGTACAACTTGTGTGTAACAAGTGCATTGCATGTAGGAAGACTAAGTCTAAAATCATGCCTCATGGGGAGTATCTTCCCTTACCTGTGCCTAGTCAGCCTTGGATTGACATTTCCATGGATTTCATATTAGGTTTGCCTAGATCTCAGAATGGTAAAGATAGCATATTTGTTGTCATCGATAGGTTTAGTAAAATGGCTCACTTTATTGCCTGTTCTAAAACTAATAATGCTCGACATATAGTTGATTTATTCTTAGATGTACCCAAACCCAATCACCAGGCTGAACAATACACACATGTGTCAACTTGATTCACGTGACCATGGAAGGATGAAATATTTTAGGAATATTATATATTTACGTGGACAATACATTAGAGAATACATTCGGTTTTGTTATTATTTGTTGGTTTGTTTTCCATGTTATTTAGTTGCCTACTTGGTGACACAAGAATAAGGATAGAAAGGTAACTTAGGATTTCCATATTGTGTTAGGTTTTTTTTCTATATTGTATTCGTGTGCTATATATACTGTGCTAAGGGTTGGCAAAAAGACAACTTTGATATATGAAAAACACATACTTTTCGTGAGTGAACGAAAACCACTTTTTTGTTCTTTTGTAAAAGAACTTTTCCATAGAATTCTTAATCGAATTACTAGGAATACCTATTGATAACTTAGGTTACAGTCAACAGGTTTGATTGGGATCTAATTACGTATCGCTTATTCAAGACGATCCTTAGGATAATTGAAACCAACTAGCATGGTCAGGGTTCTAGGTTTAATATACCTAGGGTTACATGCATCAGAAGTGATTAGCCATGTGTACTATTTTATTTAAGTTATTTTTCCATAATTGTAGTAGGATATAAATACTTGTTTTGTAGGTTTTGTAAGGGACTTTTGAGAGATAAAAATGAGACTTTTGTTGCCATGGAGAGCTCCTCTTTCACACATCTACTCTTATCAATTTCTTTTGAAATTGTGACAAGTCTTGCTTAAGAATTATTGTGCATAATATCAATAGTTCTCAAGCCTTTTCTAATTGCTATTAGTGTGTAATATCTTATACGTAATTGGATTTGTTTCTATTTGTTCTTGTTTATGCAAATTAGGGTTCATTTTCAATTTAGGGTTCACACCCTAATTGATTAGAAATTAGCTCCTTATTGTGCCATCCTTGATTTATAATACAAATCAACAATTGTTCTTCTTCTATCTTGTTTAACGTCAAAGCTAGGGCTCATAAGGATTAAGGCTTCACGCCATTTTGATTGTGTATTGTTCAATTGAATCCTCAATTGCATTGTGTACTTGTAATTATTCTTGAACACATTATGTCAGCCTGTATTCAACAATTAACTTTATGGTTAAGATGCAACATAAAGATGAAAGTAAAAAGTTAAAAATAAGTTATGTACATACCATGTAATCTAGCATGGTTTTAGTCTGACCAATGTGTCACCTGGGTGATCTATAGATACTAGGGGTAGAAATAAGGAGATCTACCATCAATCGATCATGTGGGCAGTTCTAACTCAATGATGCTATCACGACATGCAACCCTCTATTTTAACTATGTAACATGCATCTCCATCTAGTTTGTCTCTATCTTGTCTCATAGGTCTAACTCATGCAACTACCTCTTAATGTCAATGTAAGGAGGGATGTGCTAAAGGCCTCTAAATTGTTGTAGGACACAATTGGAAAATGAAGCTCGATGATGTGGAAGCAGATTAAAGAAACCCAAGAAAGCTAAACATCACTCCCCTCCTAGCACTGACATCAAAATCAGCTCCCCATTGGCAAAGTAATGGCTAACCCTTTAACATTGATGCAAGTCTGCAATGTAGGGAGGCGATGTGGGGAAAGTGCTCTCATACCCAAACATGTAGAATAAAAATTGAACTGTTAATCTCTAGTGTATCCATGTATGATGCTAGATACAATTGTTGGTATAATCAAGCTAAACACGTTACACCCTATGCTTATTGGCCAGCTATAGCAAAATTATCTAATAGAGGTAGGAACATAAGAAGCACTAGGTTTTAAGATTTATCTAAAAATACCATACCCCTAACCAGCCGAAGGATGTGCACCTGAGTGTATCTTTACACCATCTCATCATTTGCAAACTTAGGTAACTTGTTAAAGATGTCCTTCAGCCATGACAACTTCAACATGCCCCCGAATTGGTAGACACAAGAGGTTATGTCCTCATGACAATGGTTGTTAAAATCACGAGTCAATTATACGATTATATGAGTTTGTAATTTTATAATGTTTTTTATAATCAAAATGGAAGAAAAATTATTTAGGTATAGACTTTTGATATAATTATGAGTTTAGATATGCGTTTCTATAAGTTACCGATTCTATTGGTTCTATACGATTTTATATGATTCTATCGATTCTATACCATTCAATTTCGGGTAAAATCGCGATTTTGACAACTATGCTCATGATACAATTTTCATGGCTCGATGAAATTGAGTCTTGAAGACACAATTTTAGTGCAAATTGAAATTATGTTTTGAAGACACAATTTCATTTGCTGTATTTTTGGAATTAGTTTTTAGGGGGTTAGATCTTTTGATATGTTTTAAAAAACAAAACAATATTTTTAATTTCGCTTTCCCCACATAAACCACTCAACCTAATCTATTATGACATACATGTATAAACACTAAAAAAGGCTTATACAAAAAATACCAATGCTTCATTTATCTAAAAAGATGGACTAACAATTGAGAAGTTTTGAACCTTGTTCTTTTCTAGATTCATAGATCCTTTAAGACTTGAATGATGGTAGAAAATGATAAGTTAAAGCACCAAAAGCAAGTCAAATAAAACATTGGATACATAGATCCCACTAATTATTTATCTATTGAGTTGAAAGGAAAAAAAGCACAAAAAAAGGGAGAAAGTAATAAGCATGGAATTCTTCAACTATCTTTCGATCTATTTATTTTAGCTAGCATTTGGCATCTAAGTTTTAATGAATGTATTTTATGTATGGTTTTTCTCATGTAGACTACCTTAACATGTAAAGCAAGTATTGCTAATGTGCCTAAAACCAAGTCTAAGCACATGCAAAACCAATTTGAAAGACAATTAGACAACGTCAATCAAATTAGCTTCAAAATGGTGCTAAATCCTCAATGCTTGTAACCAATTCCACAACACCACGTAAACAAGATTGAAATGATGAAGATCACAATAATGAAATCCTCAATTGAAAACACTAAACACACTTAAAATCCCATGAGATTATTACATAAAAACAACAAGAACAAAGCCGTTATCTACTTTCCCAACAAAGCCAATCCACGGTTCAAAATGAAGCAAAAATTGATGGTAATAACAAGTGTTAAAACCAATCAGTCTTATAACATAATGAAATGATTACAAATGCAATCAAATCTGACCAAGAACGATCCAATTCAACCCTAGATATAAGTCACAAGTGATGAAAAGGAAATTACAACAAAGAAAACTTGATATTACTCACAAATTCACTTTGAGGGCACTCGCCACAATCTTAATTTTGGAATTGAAATTGATAAGAGCAATATTGAAATTAGGAAACCCTAACCCTCAACATTTGAAGTGTTTGTTTTTCTGAAAATTATCAAAAGTCCCTCAAAACCATACTTAAGCAAGTATTTATACTTGCTCCCTTTAGGGTAAAAAAGTCATTAAAATTACAACTATGCCACTATAGGGTGGCCGATCTTAAAACACAAATTACAAACAAATAAAAGTATTCCAAAAACTTACAACATAAATGGCTCCAAATAAATAACAAACAAATAAAAATAGTCCTCAACACATCGGGTCTTCAAATCAACTCGTCGATTCAACTCATCTTCGGTTTAGGTCGGTCCATGGATAACCTACAAGTTGAGTTTTAGTGAGTTTGTCCACCGCCCTGTAAAGCATGATAAGTGTACTTGTTGGAATATACAATACATGAATAATAGAAAAGAGGTTAGTAAGCAAATAATTCCGGGGTCGATTTGCTAAAAAAGGACCCTTATCGCTAAGATTTGAAATCTTTTGGTTCTTGCCTTAATGATAGGTCTTATAGGATTTTGATTCCTATCATCTCCTTAGTCCTAAAAAAGATTTGTCCTCAAATCTGACAGGTCAAATGCAGTAGAGACTCTATATCCTCCTAGCAAGCCATATGAAGAAGTATCACAGCAAAATCTTAATATCTGAAATACCATAAGGGGGTTATTGCTTTCTCTTCTCCATTTCTAAGATGTATCTCATCTACAACACAAATAATGCCCCATTATCCACTAAAGTCTCCCCTGTCTCAACCCATTCCACTGATATTGTTTCCTCCTTTTCTAACTCATTTGTATGTTGCTGACCCTCATGGCCCCCTAATGGTTGGCTTAACTGCTCACAGCCCTCTAAAACCTCTAAAGGTGGACACAACTATCTTTAAACAGTCTGGCCCTCTAATGATGGGCTCATATGACTCTAACCTTCAAAATCCTCTAATGGTTTACTCAACTGCTCATGAGCCTCTAGTACCTTTGAAGGTGAACACAACTGCCCCTGAATAGTTTTGTCCTCTAGTGGTCTACTCATCTGACTCTGATCATTAGGGTCCTCTGAAGGTTGGCACATCTATGTTTGATAAGTTTTGTGCTCTATAGGTTAGCTCATGTAACTAGAAACCTTAGGAACCTCTGAAGATTTGATCATTGGGCTATGATCCTCAATAATCTATGATGGATGTCTTATCTGTCTTTGCATTTTCTGGACCTCTGATGGCAACATAGGGTTCAATACTATACATTTACCATCCCGTTGGAACATATAAGTATTTCTATACCCATCATATAAAACCATCCTATCATACAACCATGGTCTACCAAGCAATATATGGGATGTACACATAGGAATAATATCACATTCAAGTTCATCATAGTACTTGTCCCCTATATTGAAGGGTACCTTAGCCCTTTGGGTCACACAAAGACTATCTTGATCATTTAGTCAATGTAATGTAGAGTTTGAGATACAGATAGCTCAAGTTTATCCCCAGGTATTTATTTTATTATTAAATTTTAAAAAGTTTTTTTGAAAAAAAAAAGTTTTAAAAAAAGAATTAATGAAATTTTAATTTTTTCCCCTTCAAAGGATGAAAAACCCCCAAGAAAGTTTTTTTTTTTAAATCATTTTTTTTTTTTTCCCCCCAATTCATGGCTTTACTTCTAGTCTTTTAAAAGGGAAAAAATTTTTTAAAATAAACCTGGGGTTTTATGTTTTTCTCAAAAGGGTAAAACACAAACCCCAATTAAAAGCCCCCTCAATTTTTAAATTATTGTTTCCCAAAAAAAGTAGGACTGGGGTTTTTTTTGTTTTTAAAACTCCGCCCCTTTTTTAAAATTAAAATTTTTTTTGAAAAAATTAAAATTTAAACCCAAAAATTTTTTGCTCTTTAGATAAAAAATTCAAAATGTTTTTTATCTAAAAGGGCGACCCAGTATTGAACAAAAACCCCGGAAAAAATTTGCCTTTGCAACTATTAAAATTGGAACAGGTTTTAAAAATTTAAAATCTTTGGGATAAGTTTTGGCCCGTTGCGGGAAAAAACCCCAAATTAAAAAAATTTTTTTTCTTTTTAATTTTAACTAATTTTTTCTTTTTTTTTTTTTTCCCTTTTTCCCCTGGAATTTGGGTAAAATTTTTTTATTTCTTCATGAAAAAGTTCTAACTTTTTTTTTTAAACCTACCAAAAAAAATTGTTTTTAAAGAAAAGAAAACCAATAGAAAACACATTGGGTATCAAAAAATCCAAAAAGGGAAGGTTTTAACAAAAACCTTTGGGTAACAAGGAAATTTTTTTGGCCCCTGAATTAAGGTTGAAATAGAGAGGTCAGTTAATAAACCAAGAACCAACATTTTCCAAACCAAAATTTTTAAAGGGGTTAGCCAGTTTCCGTCCCTGGGGAGGAAAAATTTTCTTCCTCCGTTATTCAGATGTGAAAAATTATAAATTTGATTTTTACATTTTTAAACCAAATCCATACCAACCCTTTTTTGGGAAATGGTCCCTTCAAAAAAAAAATTATCAACCCAGGCTTTTCCCACCTTTTAAAAGGGGAAGGCTATCAAGGGGTAATTTTTGAGGAACCCATTCACTAAAGGGGTTTAAAAAAATTTATACAATTTTTGTAAAAACCCCTAATTTTAGTTTAATCTTTCTATAACTCTTGTAGAAACCAAAATTTAAAACCCAAAAGGGAAATCCCACCCCATTCCCAATCTTCAAGCAAATTTTTTAGGGGTTAACAAAAACAGCAAACAAGATAAAACACTTACCAACCAAAAACCCTAAAATTTTACTTTTTTAAAACACCCCAAAATTAAAAGGCTTTAAAAAAAAAAGGGGACTTCCAAAGTGGCTCCTTCATTCCCAAAAATTTAGGCTTTTTAAAGTAGGGCTTTCCAAAAAACACCAATTAAAACTATGTGGTGGGAAAAAAAAACCAAAATTTGGGGGGGAACCCAATTGGCCCCAAACAATTACCTACTTTAAAAAAAAAAAGGAAATCCCAAATTTTTCGGAAAAACAAAATTTTAAAACTTTTCCCCCACCATTTTCCAACCAAGGCCCAAAAAATAAAAACCCACTTAAACCCCAAAAATTCTTAAATCAAAAAAGAAAAACCTTTTAGAAAAAAATAAAAAATAAAATTCGCCTAAAACAACTCAATCCATCAAAAAATCGGCGCAATACAAAAATTTCTAAAAAATTTCCAATTTCCAGGGAAAAAACAAAATAAAAAATTTTAAGCTTACATTAGAAAGGGGTAAAATCAAAAAATTTTTCAAAAAAATCGGGTAACCAAAAAAAAAATTGTTTAAAAAGGGGGGGGAAACCCTTTTAAAAAAAATATAAAAAATTCACACCCAAACCCGGGGAAATAAAACCCAATTCCCAATCCGGGAACCAAGAGGAAAAAACAAGGGCAAAAAATAAAAATTTTGGGGGTTTCAACAATTCATTCAATTTCCACTTTTACATTTCACAAATGAAGATAACAAAATTTTTGAAAAAATTCTTAAAAAAAACTTGGATTCCCCTGAATTTTGGAAAAAAGTCAAAGAATTAAACAATTAAAAAAATTTAAAAGATCGGGGGATTTCCACCCCTTGCGAAAATTTTTACAAAAAGGGGAGTGAGGGGAGATAAATTTTTTTAAATCCTTAAAATTTTCCAAAATTTTTGGAACCAAAAAACCGAAAAAAATGATTTTATTCCCAACACATCAATTCAAAAAGGGGAAGATGTAAAATAAGGGTTTAAAAACTTCATCTTTCCAAATGATTTAAGGGAACAGTTTAAAGGCCCTTTTTTTTACCTTTTTGGTATAAGACCCTTTTTGATGGGGGTAAAAAAAATTGAAATAAAAAAGGGCAATAAAATCTATTTGAAAATGAAATGATAACATTTGAATAAAACCCCTTTTCTTCCAGTTTGTTTTAAAAATATCAGTAAACTTTAAAAATTTTTTGTTAAGAAAAAAAATAAAATAGGGCATTAGGGGGTTTCAACACAATAATACCATTAGGGGAAAAAAATTTTGAAAAATGTAATAAACAACCCCAAAATAAAAACCCCAGCAGTTAAAAAAAACTGCGCCACTAAATTGATTTTTGGAAAAAAAATTCAAATTTAAGTTTTAAATTGAAAAAACGGTTGAGAAGCAGAAAGGTTTTGAATTCTTGGGGGAAAAAAGAAAGTTGAGGAAAAATTCGGGATTTTAAGCCCCTTTTGCAAAAAATTTTGGGGGTTTTTTAAAAGGCCTGTAAAGACCCACAATCCAAATATGGATTTGAAAAAAGGAACATAATTGCTTTTCAAATGAAATTTCTAACCATTCCCCCAAATTAAATTTCAAAAAGGGGGTTAAAATATACCAATTTTTAAAAAAATCTCCCGTAGAAAAAAAATATAAAAATTTTGTTAGCAATTAATTAGCTTTTTAAATTTTTCCCTTTTTTTTTGTGGGAAAATCTTGAAATTTACTGGTATATTTTACACCCTGAGGGATAAAATTTTTTCCAGATCCTTTCCAATAAGCCAAAAAACCTTAAACCCCTTTAATTTTTATTCATTTTTCCTTTATTTAAACTACCATTTTAATTTTCATAATGTATTTTTGAAATTGGAAAATAAAGGAAAACAAGGGTTTTTTTCATTCTTGGGAATTTTTTGGGGGTTTTTAACCCTTTTAAAAAGGGGGGGCATTTTGTAAAATTTTAATTTCCAAATTAAAGTTTGGGGGTTTTTTGGGCAAAAAAGGTTTTTCTTTTTATAAAATTCAAAAATTTTCAATTTGATTCAAAGGTTTAACTTTTATTTAAAAAACATTTTGGGGAAAAAAAAACTAAATTTTTATCCATTACCCACCGTTTTTTAAATGATCAAAAAACCCTTTTTGGGGAAAAATTTTTTCGGGTAATTTTCCTTTTTTTATTTTTTTTTTTTTTAATCATTTTTTTTGGAAGAATTTTCCAGGACAGAACTAAAGGGGGAACCAAAATTTATTCATAAAGTACCAAATGGGCTCTTTTAACTTGTTTAAATTAAAAGGGGGGAACTTTCAAGGGAACCCCTAAAGGAAAACAAAAATTTTTATTAAACCGGGTACAAAAATGGTTACCTTTTTAAAGAAAATGTCAAATTCTTTCAATCCCAAAAGGGGGAAATTTTCAGGGTGCCCCCCTAAAAAAATTTTTTTTTGGTCAAATCAAAAGTTTTTAAACAGCCTTTTACTGTCTTTTTTGAAAAAAAATGTCCAACAAAAAGCCTTCCTAATTGAATTTTCCCAAAAAAAAATTTTTAAAAAAAGGGTATTTCTTGTCCTGGTGGTTATTTAACCTCAAAAGCCTCCAAGTATTTTGAACAAAAAACCTTAGTATCTTGTGTTTTCAAAAATTTTAAGAAAACAGAAAAAGGGCCTTCATGATCAACCCCAAAAGGTTTCAAGAAGACCAAGCATACCCTGTTTTTGGGTTTTGGTATAAAAAACCTTTTTTAAAAAGGTTATTATCCCCTTTAAGGGGCCCCATTCTCCAATTTTTTTTAAAAATACCCCCCTTAAAGGGGTTTTTAAAAAACTAAATATTCCGAAATTTAAAGGGGAAAAATAACTCCTCTTCTTTTCAAACATTTCAAAAATTCCCTGTTTTTTTTTTTAACCTCAAATTTTTGTCTAGTTGTTGATGATATTTCCGGGGAATGTTTTGATGATTTTTTTTGTTTTTTTTTTATTTTTAAATTTTTTTTTATTTTTTAAGATGCTTTAAAAATCAAAAAAATTAATATTACTTGTTTCCAAAAAAAGGTTATTTTAAAATAAATAGGGATTTATTTTTTTGGCAATTTTTTTGTTTTTTCCAAATCTTTCTTCTTAAAACCCATTTAAAGCCATTTTTTTTTTTGACCTAAAATAAACCTTTTTTGGTAATTTAAAATTTCGTTTGAGGCTTTTTTTGTATTTTTTGGGCCTTTCAGGAAAAGGGAAAATTGCTAAAAAAGATTTTGAAAATTTTATAATTTTTCAGAATTTTAAGATGGGGGTACAAACTGGAAAAAAACTTGGTATTGGTTTTTTTTCAAAATTTTTTTTTTTTCCCCCCTTTTTTTCCCCCCCCTAAAATCCATTTTTTTCTTTTTTGTACTTCCCTCCCTTTTTCTTTATTTTTCAATGACCCAAGAATGTGTTTTCCCAAAATTTAAAAGAAAAACAAAATGCAAAAGGGGGGGTTTTAAATTATTTTTGAAAAACCCCTACATCTTGGGTAAAAACCCTTTAAGGAACTAATTTCCTTTTAGAAATTTTTTTTTTATTTTTTTTTTCTCAAAATTGGGTTTGAAAAGAATTGGGGAAAATTCCTTAAATTAAAAAATCTAAAAAATTTATAATTTTCTAATTTATATATTAAAAAATTTTAATTTTTTTTTTTTTTTGCTTGAAATCGAATTTTAAAATAAAAAAATTAAAAAAATGAAGGAAAAAAGATTTTGGGATGACCGCGGGAAAGGAATTTTTAAAAAATTATAATAAAAACTTTGAAACCAAAACGGAGCCAAAATTTTCAAAAAAGGGAAAATAAAATATTTCTTGGGATTTTTTTAAAAGTTTTAAAAGAATAATTTAAGAAAATTTATATTAAAAAAAAAATTTTAAGGGGGATTGGTCCCTCAAAGAAAAAGGTTGCCCCCTTATAATTTCCCCAAAAATTTAAGGTAAAGATTTTTGGGGTTTTTTTAAAATTATGTTCCCCTGGGAGGCCAGGGAGGGGTTTTCCGTAATAAAAAAAATAAAAACCTTGAAAAGGTTTTAATTAGAATTTAAACCCTAAAAGTAATTGGGGGGGTTTTTCCCTTTTTTTGGGGTGGACCAAATTTTATGGCTGAAAAATTTAAGGGGTTAAAAAAAAAAAAAAAAAAGGAGAACCGTTGAATTTCCCGAAAAAAATTTTAAAGATACCAAAAGGGGAGGAACGGGGAAAATAAAAAAGTTTTTTTTTTAAATTCTTCACAAATGAGATTTTAGAAAATTAAAAATTTTTAAGGGGTTAAAAATGCCCTTTTTTTTGGGGATTGATTTTTTAATTTGTTCAAAAGAGTTTTGAAAAGGGTAAAGATTGGCTCGATTAATTAGAAAAATTTGCAAAAGATTTTTTGTTAAAAAATTAGTAATAGAAAAATAATTTTGGGTTTGCTTTTTTTTTAAAGTTAAAAAAAAATGCAAAAGGGTTTTTTTAATTTGGGTAACACAATAATTAATAGATTTGTCAATTTTTTTTTTTGTTGAGGCGAAAAATTTAAAAGTGGGGGGAAATGGGGGAAATTAATTTTAGGAATGTTGGGCTTATTTTAATTTTTAGATATTGGGAAAAAAAATTTTAAAATGAATTGTAAATTGGATTTTAGAGTTTTTTTGAGAAGGGGGGGTTTTAAAGATGGTCAATTTAAGGATTTAAAAAATTTTAAGGAACAAAAGATTTGGAAAGCAAAACTTTAAGGGGTTTTTTCTTTTTAAGAAGGGATTTGGAAAGTACACAAGGAGAAAAACCGCCCAGTCTTGTTTTGAATATGGGGGAAAATTTTTGGAAAGTACCCCAAAAACCCTTTTGGAAATTTGGGTTGGATCAATTTCTGTTTTGAATTGTTTTTAAAAAATCCCCTGTCCCCATGTATTTACTTGAATTCCCCCAAAGTCTTAAAAAAGGGAATCACAAGAGAAAACCGGTACCTCGTTATTTTATAAAACGGTACATTATAAAGACCGTTATTTTCCCTAGAAAGGGGTTAGAATTTTGTACTTGCCTGACTCTATAACAGCGGGGGAAAAAAAAACCGTCAATTAAAAGGAGTTGAAGACCCACGAAGAAAAAATTTACTTTAAGGGCGTACTTTAATTTTTTTTATTTTTCAGTAATTGTTTTCGTTTGCCCAATTTTGGAGGAGTAGACTCTAAATCTAGATTTTATTCAAAACTTCTCTGTCTTTATAAGTTTCTTTTTTTAATGCGAAGTTGTTCTTTCTTATGATTAATTTGCCCTTCAATTGTTTCTTAGATTCATAGATCCGAATAGAATTTATCATGATTTCTATTAGTTAAATTTAAAATTGCTTTAAAGATTAATTTTAATGCAATTTAAAGAGTTTATTGTTCTTCAAGGATAGAAACAAGAGTTTTTTGTTTACATCGTTATTTTGATGCGAATTTATGTGCTTTAGCATTTTAGGTTGCTTTAATAAAAGGGGAGATCCTATTTATAAAAAGGGGTTAATAGGTTAATATACTGAGAAAATAGTTAACTTGATAGGGAATTCGACAATATAAGAATCAATTACGTCAATCTTCATAAACTAATGAATTTTCATGATAGAGAAGGAGTAGAATAAGATCTAGGTTGCTTTTATTAATTGATAAATCTTCCGAACCATTGTTGTTAGTGAGTTATTAGTTTTAAGATTAGAGTAATTAAGTTTCAACCAACATATTTAAGCGTCAGTTAGATAATAGGAACGGAAGTTAGTACTAGTAGTTAGTGTATCTCTATGGGACGACCCTGTACTTGACACTATATTACGTCCACGGTAGGTACACTTGCCTATTGCAACGTAGTTAGAATTAGGAATAGGCATTATGAAGATCATTGTTCCGCCAAGTGTGAACTAAGTGATTAGGGGATTGTTGCCCTTGACGGTTTCGAATCTAACCTGTCACTTGAGGGTTTAAATGTTCGGCACATAAGAGGCACCTGAGCCTAGATCACTAAAGTTAAGATGTTGTTATAATAAGTGATAAGAATAATTAAATTATGTGAAAGACCCAGGCTTTGGTGGTGGCTTCGAAATCCCCAACCCAAGGTCAAGGAAGGGTGTAAACCCTAGACTTCATGCTAGTTACCGGAAAACTACATGAGATGCTACATTCATGTGATTGTTCATGCATAGCATTTATTTGATAACTTGCTTGAAATTATTTGTGTTGTTGCAACACTGAGAGATTACACCCTATCTCATTAAGCTTTAGCTTACCTTCTTATAGATTTTTCCTTGCAGGTTGAGATTACCTAAACTTCCTGATGAATTGATGAACCAAGGTGAGTACTCGTCGCCTAACTGAGGGCATGTTTACGGGAAGAATGTGAGGATTGCATTAAGGTAGACATCAGTAGAATGGATTTTGTAATTGATGTAAATGTATTTAAGTGATCCGATAGGATCTTGAGTGTACCTATGGTGGTGCAATGGGACCCATTTGAGGCCTATTAATAATATTATAATTGATTGCTTTGTGAATAGGGAATGTTATTATTATGACTAATAAGCATAATACTGAAGATGAGATGCTTCGCGTTTGCTTAACGGAGGGTTAAGCAATCGTGGCAAGTTGTCACGAGGAGCCCTCAAAGTGAGGCGTGACACTAAAGCTATGAGGTGTATGCAGCTTTTAAATGAAGACTCTCCTCTATCTTAAATGAAATAAGCTATTTATAACAATAATTACCCTTAAATTGATGCATCTAAGGCAAGCATAAGCTAGTTTCATCCTTTTCCAGTGTAGGATGATTCTTGATAGGGTTTATTTTAAAAAATGCTTCTCTTAAAGGATTAGATGTGTTGGCAAGAGATAATGAATGCTTAATATCATTTTAACTAATGTACTAAGTTTAAGACAGACTTCCTTTATAGAATAAATCTAAATCCATATTATGTTGTTACTCAACTCTTAAGTGTACTCGGGTTAATGTTTTAGAGCATGGTTTGCCTCTTTTCATTCTAAATTTTTCAAATAATGGGATGCCATTCCTTTAATACATAAATTAAGGTTTGTCAACTTGATTCAACATTCACCATCATTTGCTTTAGACTAATAGGATTAAATTCACCATCATCACCAATGCCTCACTGGTGATGGTCTAAGTCCTTGAGACATACCCCTATGGAGTTGGGCCAACTTTATTTCATAGTTAAACAACTTGAAGGAAAGAGAAAAAGAATACACATAAGAAGCACTTTATTCAAATAGTTGGTGCTCATAAACATCAATGATAAAGTCTACTCTAAAAGAAATAATAGTGTATAAAATAATTCTCTTCTTTCAATTACAATAACTCCTTTTCTTGTTGATGGGCCCTTTCTCTTCTATTTTATGAAGGCTATCATGTTGATGCATGACCTATGTTGATTCGGAAGCAGACTTTTGTTTGACTTTGACATTAGACCCATCTATCTAAATAAGCCAAAAATTGATCAAGTCTTGAACTTTGTGCTTCAACATCTAACAATCTTCTATAGAATGGCCTATCGACCTATTTGGTAATCATACCTTAGGCTTGAGTTAGTATCTTGTGGCTTATTACTTGATAGAGGTAGCTCAAAGCCTAGCATTCCCACTTCTCTTAATTAGAGGAGGAGTTAAGTCATCGATATTGGAATCTGAGCAAGTGGCCATCTTAGTATCTTTGGACCTCCTTTATTTTGGATTAGCTTCTAACTCGAACTCATCATGCACATAACAACTTCTTTCCCTTCATCACCTACCTTAGTTCAATTGGCTTCTTCTTTGTCAATCTTCCTGTTGTAAGGTCATCTTTAATTCTACTCCTAGCTGTCATAACATATGCAAAATTAACTACTGTGTGTCCCAGGAGATGGTTGAAATAAAGTTCATCCGAAGTGTAAATAAATATATAAAGTCAGGTCTTTCTCTAATAAAGGGGGAGTTACCTTAGTTGTCATGCCCCTCCATCTTTAGGTATATTCCTTGAAGATCGCACTGCTCCTCATCCTCATGTTCTTCAATTCCTATTTAGATGGGCCCCCTTCCATGTTGAACTTATGTTGATTGAAGAATGCTCAAGCCAGCTTGTCCCTAGTATTGGCTTAATTTAAGTTCAATTGGGCATACCAAGTTAGTGATGGGCCTATAAGGTTGTTCTAGAATGTCTAGATCATCAACTGCTCATATTTGATAAAATATGCCATCTTGCAGACATAAAGCTTGATTTGGAGCCTAGGGCAACCCATTCCATCACACTTCTCAGATTTAGGGTTTTGAACTTTTTAGAAAACTTATCATCCTTAGGGATAAGCAACTTAATTAGACCCATTTATTTAATACCTTAAAGGTTTTTATCTTCTTGTTGAGCACCTGGAAGAACTTATTCTTCATTTCCTTTCGTCTCTCTTCCAATTCTTTCTTTAGATTCTCATGTTGAGCTCATATTCATCTTCTTGTAGTTTTAGTTGCTAGGTTATTATTTCCTTTTCTTGCTAGTCTTTAGATTGATTCCCTAGAGGTGTCTTGTTAGCATAGAGGATGTTAATTGTGGATGTAAAGGTCTACATTTGCTAACCATTTTAAGTGAAGCTTATTCTAGAGAAGTGATTCTTTATTCAAAATTGTTGTTGTTAATCATCCTAGTTTCAAAATGAAAGATAGTGGGCTTTAAGGATTTAAGGATGGTTCTATTGAAGAACTATCACAAATCCTGTATATTGAGTTTTTATTTTTCCTTTTGAAAATCTTTTATTTATCTATTTTTGTTTTTGAGAAAACTTTCATCAATGAGAGTTGAGCAAAACCTATGTTATAAACCAAAGGTTGATGGATATTATACAAAATGATGCTATTACAATGATAAAGTTGACAAGAATATTGAAACTTAATATGAAGAATACTGAGATAATGATTATTTTACATGAGTGATATTTAATATTGTAATAGGGTGGGATCCTAATGTACTAAAAGGTGACACATGACAACTTATTGGTAAAGTAACAACTTATGAAGAACAGTTAATTAGAAATGCGAAATTTGAAAGGGTTGATAGATTTTATTACAAAAGTGGTGAAAGGAGGAGGCCTCAATAATCAAAAGGTTGATGATAAAATTTACATAGTGGAAACCTAGGGGTGAAATTTTTCTTTCCTTCTCCCCTTGTCTATTTATTTATTTATTTTTTCTCTCTCTCTCTCTTTCTTTTTTGTAATTTTGTTATTTCCTAATGATCTGGAACATATGGGACTTTGTATAAGTTAGAATCGAAATTGGTGTTTGCTAAAAGAAAAGTATCCCTTTTCTAAAAACCTTAAAAGAGAAATTGTTAACTTCTTAATAATCTTTACTTTAATTAATTTCCACCATTGCATGCCTAAAAGAAAATTTTAGAAGATGACATGTGAGGATATTTTCCTTTTACTTTGCATACATTATGATATAGACCTCTTTAATAAAAACAATCATAGAAGGGCCATCAATAAATAATGTATATAATAAAAACATATGGATGCAAATGCAAGGGCCGTCAATTGGATAATAGCGCAACAATATTGTGAGTTATAACTTTATTAAAGTTCTAGGATTACATTAATCATACTACAATTTTTTTCCCCATACACGGCGTGCCTTTTCCCGTGTGTCCCCGTGTATGATTTGTGCAATCTTGAATTCCTACACGGCGTGCCTTGTAAATACACGCCCCATTCACCCCCTACCGGTATAACTTGTACAAGAACAAGGGTCTTCCCAAGGTTGTTTTAATCCGTTCTAACTTCAGATTGCTCCAATCCTTTCCGGGTTCATGGAATCTTTTATCAAACCCCTTAAGTGCTTCCTTAAGTTTTTCTCGATTTCCCCGTGATCGGTCCAAGCAGCACTTCAAGGGATCCACATTTCCTTTTTCCGGCTTGACTCTCATTATGGGTCTCACATATGGTCTCACACATTTTAGAAGAAATGGGTTTTGAGTCACATTCAAGCAAGAGTGGGGAAGCCTAAATTTTCCTTAAAGGGGGCTACACCACAAACAAAGCTTAATAATGGCCCCCCCATTTAGGGTCCTCAGATGGCTTACTTTTAACTTATTGCATACATTTTCCCTTTTTTATAAAATATGACCCCTTTAGACTATTGCCCTATGGATCAATAGGCCCCTTGTTGATTTTACACAAAAAAATAATAGAAACAATAATTTACCAAAAAAAAAAAAAGGGAAAACAACATATTTAAGAGAAACAAAATAAAACCTTCTAATTATTTTTTTAAGCATAGTAAATGGTTTGCTTACTTGGAAACAAGTGTCCTTAGTAGAGTTGCGAATTCCTTAATTTGTATTTTTCCTTTAAATTTAAAATTTTGGAAGCACCCTTTGCATAATTTACTTAACAGTAAAATTAAAAAAAAAAAAAATTTTGCAAAAAACTTTTGAAGATAGGTGCATCACCCAAACAATTTGGAAAATAAATAAAATTTGGTTAATTGAGTAGATTAAATTAATTTTAGCTACTAATTAGGATTATATAAAATTAACTTTTAGAAAACTATTAATTAGAACTTTTGAGCTTAGGGAGACTAACCCATTAAAATTTAAATGGTTACCACTTTTTTTTTTTAAAAAATGATTTAAAAGGCCTTGTAGAAATTCCCTCCATAATCATAATGAAAAAAACGATGTTTTCATGCAAATTAGATATAAAACAAATCAATGCAAAATAAAGATTTTTTTTATCATTTTTTATTACAAATTTTCATTCATTTTTTGTTTTTATTTTTAAAATTTTCATCTTTTTTGTTTTTTAAAAGTGGAATTTCGAAAAAAACACAAAAAAAAAGTTTTTGCATTTTAAATGGTTGCTCTATTAGTACCAATTAGGGGTAATAGGGGATAAGATGGGTAAGTTTGAGGTTTTATATGTCTCACCTTACAAGATACAAGTTTCTAAATTTTTAAAAAAAAACCTATCCTATGTACCTTGGAACCTTTAGAACTTTTAATTTTTAAAAACCCACAGGGTATTGGGTATTTTGTGGAACTTATAAATTTTGTCTTTTTTTTTTTATAAATATCAAGTTTATGTTATATTAAAAAAAATTTTATATGTAAAATTGTAAATCTTCATATGTAAAACCTATGGAACCTATAATAAAATTTAAAATTAAAAACAAAAAAATCCTTCAACAGATTTTAAGTTTATGGATTTTTTCTATTTAGCAATTGGGGGAAAAAATAAGGAAAAATAATAATAAACGTATAATGAGAGATTGGATTATGTTTAAGCATTCAGAATTATAACTTATAGCTTTGTCCCTCTCCTTTTTTTAAATAAAACATTTATTGATAGAAAAATTTAAAAATATTATCATTTATTAATATTATTTCATAATTTTTTTATAAAGTGGATAAAATAATATTAAAACCTTATCTTGATGCCTTAAGAGTACAATTTTTGGGTTAGTAAGGGAAAGAAGATTTTATCCCCATACCTTATTTTGTGGGGAAAGTTCAAAAAAAATTATATTTAAAATCACATGTGATCCATACATAAAAATTTATCAATCGAGTAAGGTATATGTGGGTATTTTATACAATTGATTACTTGCTTCCCTCTAACCTATATTCTAGTAGTTAATATAAAACCCAATATAGTTTTAATTATTTTGAAAAATTTGTGTGTTGATAAATTTTTTTTATGAAAATAGACCAAGTTTCATTTATTTCATTTTATTTTTAAGTATGGTGTTTACATTCAGAATAAAAGTGGGGGTTTGATTAAAGAATTTCCCATGGTGGCCAAATTTGGTTTCTTTGATGGGGAAGAATCGAGGAAAGTTGACTGAAACATAAATTTTTTTCCTAACCTACGGACTCTAGGAACTACTGGTTCTATGGTTTGCTTCGATCTGTAGTGTGGGTGATTAATTCTGTGAGAAGGTAGTAAAATTTTTTTAAGTTTATATACAATTATCTATAACATTTTTTTTTAAACTTTAGTAAAAAAACCCAAAAAAAAAAAGTTTTGTGCATTTACGTTATTTAGATAACTTTATTTCTTTCATTATGGCGAAAATGAAATACAGAAAAAATAAATAAAAAAAATAAAACAAAACAAGTTTATTGCCAAATAAGAAATTTAAACTAATATATTTGAAAAGGTAAAAATGATGCTTTTAAGGGGGGGGGGGGGGGGGGAATTTAGGATTGAGTAATTTGCCAGGCGCTAAAAAAACCCCGTCTTTGGGGGGTTTGTTCGAATATTGTGGGACGATATTTGAGCTTAAGCGACTTGGTAGGGGGAAAAAACCTAAACCTTTTTTAGTTAATTGGGAAATCAGTGAAGCCACTCAATCATCACCTTGTTTAAAGCATACACTTCACATAGATCAAATGAGAAGTTTTCTAGCTATTTTTCTATAAAAAACTAATATCCAAATTCAATTTAAACTTAAACCAAGTGCCCAATCATATGTGTGCCTTTCATAAAATCCCCCCTTGACCCCAAGATTCCTTTTTCATTTTACTTTTTTTTCTTCGACACAAAATTTTCCACATGTGAATGCACCCAAAGGGGGCCATTTGCTTTGGGATGCCCTAAGACGCGCAAGCTATTTAGTACGACTCATATCATGAACAGTTCAATAGGGCCGCCTTGATAGCTGGGCCATTGGCCCTTGCATTTTTATTTTTTATTTTCTCCCTCTTTTGGTACAAATTTCAAGCTCCCAAAAATTGTCAGTGACTAAGACAGACATTAAGGCTAAGCTCTTTTTTTTTTTAAGATGGCATTTGATAATAAAATTAAATTTTCGTGGACCCTTTACAATTGAGTTTCTGGCCAATATTAAAGAGTAAATTGGATACAAACCCTTTTCAACTACCCATCTTTTTAGGCTTTATCTTTTAAAAAAAAAAAAAGCTTTTGATAGCTAGTTATGTATATAAAAAAAAAAAATGCTTTTACTTTCTAGAACTCTTATTTCATTTTAATATTGATGAAAAAAGTAAGGATAAGAAAAAAAAATTAAGTACAATATAATAATAATCAAAAACTAAAAAAATGGAAAAGTCCCCTCTTTATTTTCTCGTCATCTTTTTTGCCAACTTTAATTTTGGTAATTGGACAAAGGGGTTTTCTCGTTTGAATATTCACTCTTCACTCACAGTAACTGCCCCAAGTAGCCCCCCCAAAGCTTTCATCGCCTCTTCGGCATTGTCATTAATGCTACTACTTCACATCGTCAATATATTTTCTTATAAATTTTAAAGTGTTAATATAATGCTCAAAAGAACCCTTAAATGTTTATATTTCTCTCATGTAGCATACTACAGGTTTACCTTCTTCCTTAATTTTTTAAGAATTTCAACACAAGGGTCAATACGGATGCTCTTAAGTGGTTCTAATTGTCTTCCTTTTCATTTTTTTTTTTTAATCTGGAATCCATTATTTCATTTTTTTTCCCTTTTCTGGCAATTTTTACTTAAGAATTTAATTTATTGAATCTTTTTTCTCTATCAGGCGTTGAAATAAAAAATGGGGAGCCATTTAGGTCGAACCTGAGGGAAAAAAATCGCGTCTTTACGGGTTAGCTTTTTAATCACCGATGCATTTGCCTTACTATTAGTTTTATTTTGCTTGGCTTATATTTGAAAAGGGATTCGGGCTGTCTTGGTTTGGAAGGGCAAAGGAAGTGAGCCGATTTACTTATATCCAATAATGTTGGTGTAAAAACATAAAAATTTAAAATAAAATAAAGTTTAAAAAAAAAGGCTTTTAAGTAATTAAACACTTTAAAATGGTGTTTTTTGGGTTTTTTTGGTAACATGTATATAAACTAAAAAAAACCCCTAATTGACCTTTTTTTAAATTGTTATAAATGTAGATTTCTATGCAAGAAAAACCCTAACTCCCCTAAGTCGGCTTCAACACAAAAAAAATTTCTAAATTATATGTGATTATGGATTTAAAGTATATTTATCAAATAAAGGGATTCTAAATGTTATCTTTTTTAAAACATAAATCGGTTAAGACCTAACGTTGAGACAATTGGGGTTTTCTAAACTTTCCCAAATTTTGGGATGTTAAAGTTGCCAAATCAAACACGTTTCAAATCGAAATGAAAATCGAGACAAATAAGTATTGCAATTACACATAAATTCATAAAAATTAAGATATTTTTGTGGAAAAAGGGTTTGTTTATTGTTAATGAAAGACGGAATGGAAAAGGGGTTTTGATTGGGGAGAAATTGGAGAATTCGTGAAGTTCAGAGGGGTACACGACCATGATGCGGGGTTGTGTACTTACTTGTGAGGAGCGTGAAGAATAAATTAGTGAAAGGGAATACACAAAATGTTACATGGACGTGTACTTCCCCGTGTTAAAGACATGACCAAGTAAAGACTGTATATTGGGTATGCTAAGTGGACTTGGTGTATAGAAGGTATACGGTTGCCTACTCATGTTCTTTTACATGGCCATTATATGGTGGTTGTTTAAGAACTATCTTTAACCTTTCTACTTTGATTTTTTTCAAATTTTGATTTGTATTACGTATGATAAGTTTTGGGAAGGAGAAATAGGCGGCTAATTCTTAGTTGAAAACTATGAAGATTAGGCCTTTTTTGTAAGTAAACTAGAATCAATTACTATTCTTGACAATTTTGAGGAACTTGGTAATTATAGACAAGTAGAACCTAAAATTGCTCTTCTGGGTACTTTTTTTCTATACTTGTTAGTTGTGTTTTTTGTTCAGTAAATGTTAAACTAACAAAAAAACAGGTAATTCCCTTATTGCTTGTGAGGGGCTTAGTCTAGGGGCCCAGAGGGGTAGATCCCTAGAGGGCACCTTATGTTTATATAGACTTTATCTCTAGTAAAGTTTTATATCGAAATGATCTAGGGTAAATTTAAGGGTATTGGGGCGGGAGGTAGTATTTTTTGATACTATAGAAAGGGGGCCCGAGGTGGCAGGCCCCCAATTAGGTTTAAGATATTTAAAATTAAAAAAAGAAATACTCGTAGGTTAAAAGTACCTTGTGCTATGTGCTATTAACTTAAAGATAAGTAAGTGATTTTTTTGTTAAAAATTATTGGGTTATTATTTTTGGGAACTTGTATTGTTGTGACAACATATGTGTTTGGATATTTACTTATTAGGCTTAGGCTCACTTTATTATTTTTCAACTATAGGTAAGTACAACGAGTATGCTAAGTATGATGAGAAGGGAATTGATATCTATTTTCAAAACGAGAAAGAGGAAGATTATACACTATTACGGAGAAAGTAATTAGGAATAAGAAAGGATTTTTCGAAAGTTAGGATTTTGATGAAAAGCTAAAGATGTTTACAATTAAAAACATGTTTTTAAAGGGTGATGGCATTTGATTTAATTATTTAAAGTTGGAATGATTTGCTTGTGAGTCTTCATTGATGTTATTAAAGTTACAATTATTTTAATGAATGGTGAAGTTGAATAGGTTTGAAATTGTAAGAAAGTAGAGTCTTAACGTGTCATTATTCAATAGGGGTATGTGGTGGGTTGTAGCTTCCAAGTTCTGGAGTTTATAATTGGAAGAAATTTTTACAGGAAATTTTTTCATCTAGAAAGTTTTTCCCTAGGTATTTTTTGATTGGGTTTTTTAAGAAAAAAATTTGGGTATCCCAAAAATCAAAAGTGAAGTGTTCTATTTCATGGACATAGGGTACAGCTAAGATATTGATATCCTTTCTAGTGTTTATAGTTTAATTGTCACGTGCATTAAAATCTTATTGGGATTTACATACTATGTCTAAACATGTGGATGTATTAACTATTTAGTTTTTTTCCATTCAAAAAAAAATTCAATTAGGTATTGAATTTGCTTGCATACTTATTTATATTTTAAAATTTGTTTCAAAGCTAAATTGCTTTTTTATTTTTTATTTTTATTTTTTTGGGGCGATTTTGTCCCCTTCCCATGTTTCCCTTGACTGCCTTTCCTTAGCTTTATTTCAGTTGAAAATAGTATTTGTGGCACAAGAAAACCCTTTTTTCTTATCCTATTTCTTTCTTCCATTTTTTTTTTTTGCTAACCCCATTTCTTATTGCCCACTTTTGCAGGCTCCAAATTTTTATGTTGAAGAACGTTTCCCTCAACGAAATAGGTAATTACGATTTTGAACCTCTTTTATCGAAAATGCTATATATAATTTTGAGTTGACATCAAATTTTTGATTGAGGGGGAAAACCTGGATTACCCACTAAACAAGCTTAACCGTTTTGTTAAAGCCTGACGAGTCGAAGCCAACTCTAATGCTTTTAAACAAAGTGTTGGGTCCCTTTAAACCCAAGTTGGCCTTTTATGTGAAACGATTATGTTTGTGGGGTGTCATATTAAGTAAGCTCAAATTTAAAAATGACAAAAGATTTGGTTATTTAAGTCTTAATGTATTAATAGGATATGACCCCTTTTAGTGTAAGGCCTTATGGGTGTTTTTTTTTTTATGAGGGCAAAAATAGAAATCCCAAAAAAGGTAACATTAGTTATCTATAAAAATAGTGGTTATGGTCCCCAGGTCAAAAAGAACACCTTTCTTGTCTCTTTGACCCATATCAATAGACTATGGGGAAGAAAAAAAAAGGGATCTCTCAAAAGAAAACGCTTGATTGGAAGGCCGACGCAAAAATCAAAGAATCGTGAAGCGCAATGGATTCAGGTACGCTTCCGTATATTTATTGTTTAATTCTTAATGATAAAACATGAAAAGATCTAGTATTTTGTTTGTGTTTGATTTTCACATAATGATAATTCAAGATTCAACAATTGGTATCAGAAGCCTACATTATTTGATCATTAGGAATTACTTTTGTAATTTTTTTTATAAGGTGTTATTATCTCTAATTCTGGAGATTAGGTTTGGACAAACATTAAAACATGTAAACGTTCGTCTCTATAAAAGAATCCTCAACTCCTGGATTCGTCAAAATCAATGACCATTATCTTGTTTAATATTGTCCCCCATGAACAGTATTTGGGAAACGACATGATTCGATATTTATGGGATCTCTACACGGTGATTTTGCTTTCCGTGATTGTAATTGACCACGGTGAATTAAAGGGTTTTTCTTCACGGTCCGTTTTCGAATGAATTAGGAACTGCATCAATAAACGATGCATTACGCTACTTCCTCCACGGCCAAACTCTTCCATATACACGGCAAACTCGACATCCTCAAAGAACTGAGCATTTCCCGACTCAAATATTGATTTAGTTTGGGATCATAGAACTTGTAACCCCTTGATCTTTCAGAATACCCAACAAAATAGCAACTTACTGTTTTTGAGTCTAGTTTCTTTTGATGAAGGACGAAACACTTTTAATTCCTAGATGATTTCAAGTTCTTTTTGTTGTAAATCGAGTGGAAATCATTTAGAATTGGTACTTAATAGCATAACGTATCGCTTTCAGTGATGTGGAAACCTATCACGAAGAAATCATTGGATTCATCAAGAAAAGAAATGGAAAAGCCAAGCTTTTTGCCCATACACCCCCCCATACGGGGTGTAGGGAATTCATAATGGGGCGTATGGAATTCATACGGGCCATATCAACCTAGACCAGCCCCTCCAAAATGCACAGAAGGCGCTACACCCCTTCCATACGGGGCGTATGGATTAGCGACGACTTTGATTTTCCAAATATTTGCCCCTTTGTACATGTCTATATTATATATATATATATATATTTAATGGAGAGAGAAGGGGGTAGACTTAGGTTTGACATTTAACACACACCTCACTTTTCTCTCTTGGAACAACAACTCAAGAAGATCATTATCTCAAAACCCAAAACATTCAAGATTCGAACTTTCCGGGTGGTAATCATGAACTCTAGTTGCTCTCCTATCAATTGTAATTAATTCTCTCTCTCATGGAGGAGTAATCTAGAGATCTAGATCTCTTTTGAAACCATTCTTGTCATGTGATGAAAGGGTTGATCTTAATGAAGACATATTGATGTTCTTTTGTTTCATTACTTGTTTTTGATGTGTATCTTAGATTTATATTTCCGGAGTATGAATCTATGTTTGATTTCATTCAAGTTTATTGAGAAATTGCTTGTATGATTAGATCTAAGGGTAATGAATGAGATTTGATCGTGATTCTAGAGATAGGATAGCGAAAATCTTCTGTTTACCAACCGAACGGTGAGAGAGTCAAGTGCTTCATGCAATCCTAGGTTTCTATTGGTTGAGAAGAGATTCTAACGGATAAACCTAGGATTAGATAAGCTAATAGATTTGAGAGAATTATTAGTTTGACTAATGAAACTCCACAGCTTAAGAACTGGATTGTTTGACCTTTAGTTTCTAACGATTCACATGGGAATGATGGGGTAAAAGAGAGGTCTAGGTTGCTTAGTTGTTGATTCGAACTCGTGTTTTGTTTTAAATTCCTTTCTTTAGTTTAGTACATTTTATAATTAGTCTCTTTTAGTTAAGTTCATTGAATCAATTACTCGCCTTGATCGGTTGGATAATAGGAATAGAGTAAATATTAGTAATTGGTGAACTTTAATCTTCCTTGGAAAGACCCTGATTTCGAACACTATATTACGCTACGTTAGGTGTGCTTGCCTTTTTGCATCATAGTTGGAAGCAAGGAACAGGTTTTTAAATTATTAAGCTACGATCCACAACGATCACTTTTCATTGGGCTTATAAGGCCGTGCCTTCAGCCGTGTATTCAAATCGTCTAACATTTGTTAGTTTTTTAGCCAACATACACGGCCGTGCCTTCAGCCGTGTACTCAAAACGTGTAATATTCTGTTTGTTTTTAGGCCAACAACACGGTCATGCCTTTAACCGTGTAACATTTTGTTAGTTTTTGGCAACATACACGGGCCCTGCCTTCATCCGTGCACTCAAACCGTGTAAAATTCTATTAGTTTTTTAGGCTAACATACACGGTCGTACCTTCAACCGTGTACTTAAATACATATTCATAATCACTTATAGATTGATATTTAAGTACGCCAATTTTTCTTTTGAACTCTAATTTTAATGCTTGAATTATTGAGTCATGTTTGGATATGGGTGCTTAGACCCAATAAGTTTTTTTTTTTAGCTAAAATTAGATTTGCCTTTGACTCAACGTTTGATATAATTTTAAATTTGAATATTGGTATGTTTTTATGTATTTTGAGATGAATTAATTGAAGCAACATACTGCTAAAGTAGTCCCTCTTGCAGAAATTAATTCATTTCAAAATATAAAAGGATGTGTGCTTACAACTTCTGTGAATTTTAATTGGCCCAAAGGAAGGTTAATGTTTAACAGAATTGGAAGTGCACCTGTGGTAATAAACTCGTGATGATTATTTGGTTTTACATGTGAACAATAAATCAGCCCAAAGGAAGCTTTATTGTTTGATATGTTCTTATTGTCAGTGTTTTGATTACTATGCCAAGATACCACTTAGTAGTTAAATTTTGTCCAAAGATGAAATATTAATGGGCTACCCGGTATTTTGATATGGGGTTTACCTTTATTTGAATTTATTATTATTTTGTTGTAAGGCTTATGTAAGCTTGTTTATTTGTTTGTTGTTCTCATTCAACTATGAATAATCTTGCTAATATTACTGCCAACATCAATTCCATTCCTATGCTAAATGGCACTAACTTCAAGTCGTGGAAAGATAATCTATTGATAGTACTTGGAGTTATGGATCTCGACCTTGCGTTAAGAACTGATTCTCCTTCACTCTTATTGATAAGAGTACCTCTGATGACAAGAGGGAGATGGAAAAGTGGGAGAAATGAAACCATATGTGTATGATGATCATGAAGAAGGCCATTCCAGAAGCATTTAGAGGTACAATATCTGATAAGATAACTAAGGCTAAGGAGTTCCTTGATGAAATTGAGAAAAGGTTTGCTAAGAATGAAAAGGCAGAAATAAGTACACTCCTGGCAAACCTAATCTCAATGAAGTACAAGGTAAGGGCAATATTAGGGAGTACATCATGGAGATGTCTCATCTTGCTTCCAAGCTAAGAGCACTCAAGCTAGACCTCACAGAGGACTTGCTAGTGCATTTGGTTTTGATTTCTCTTTCAGTACAATTTAGCCAGTTTAAAGTGAGCTAGCTATAATTGTCAGAAAGAGACTTGGTCTCTGAATGAGCTCATCTCACACTGTGTTCAAGAAGAGGAAAGGCTAAAGCAAGATAAGATTGAGAGTGCTCACCTAGCCTTAACCCCTAAGAATATGAATAAGGATAATAAAAGGAAAAGGGATAAAGAAGCTGCAAATATGGCACCTCAGAAGACACAACCAAAGAAGTCGGATGCATCAAATGGTATTGGTTGTCACTTCTGTAGAGCTGTAGGGCATTATAAGAAGCAGTGCACCAATTATCATGCTTGGCGTGCTAAGAAAGGTACACTTCTTAATTTGGTTTGTTCTGAGGTTAATTTAACTTCGGTACCCATAGACACTTGGTGGATAGATTCTGGTGCAACAACTCACATCGGTGTGTCTATGCAGGGTTACCTACATTGCCGAAAACCAAGTGATGATGAAAGATACATCTATGTGGGTAACGACAAGACAGTTGAAGTTGAAGCAATTGGGAAGTTTAGATTATTATTAAAGACTGGATTTTATTTGGATCTTAATGAAATATTCATTGTACCGTCATTTAGACGGAATTTGATTTCTATTTCTGCTTTGGACAAATTTGGTTATTCTTGTTCATTTGGAAATAAGAAATTTAGTTTGTTTCATGATTCAAAATTAGTTGGATCTGGTTCTCTATCTGTTTATGATAATCTTTACTTGATTGATATTATTGCTTCATTTAATGAATTCCTGCAAGTAAGTACACGGGGTATAAAGAGAAAATTAACTAATGAAAATTCGGCTACATTATGGCACAAAAGATTAGGTCATATCTCCAAACGGAGAATGGAGACTTGTGTCAGATGAAATTCTAAACCCCTTGGATTTTACAGATTTTGATGATTTTATTAACTGTATAAAGGGGAAACAAACCAATAAAAGGAGATTTGAAGCCAATAGGACCTTAGATGTCTTAGAACTTATACATATGGATATTTGTTGGCCATTCCCTATAGTTGCTTAGAATGGTCAACAATATTTTATAACGCTCATAGACGATTTCTCATGATATGGCTATCTTTATCTCATTCATGAAAAGTCACAGTCCTTGGATATGTTTAAAAATTATAAGGCTGAAGTTGAGAACCAACTCAACAAAAGGATTAAAAGCATTAGATCTGATCGTGGTGGCGAATACTACGGTAGATATGATGGTTCAGGTGAACAACGTTTAGGACCTGTTGCTAAATTCCTAGAGGAATGCGGTATTGTCCCACAGTACACTATACTTGGTTCACCCACCATGAATGGTGTTGCTGAAAGACGAAATAGAACGCTTAAGGACATGGTAAGGAGTATGATTTGTCACTCCACCTTACCAGAATCACTTTGTGGAGAAGCACTTAAGACTGCAGCATATATCCTTAACAGGGTTCCAACTAAAGCAACTAACAAAACCCCTTATGAACTTTGGACTAGGAAAAAGCCTAGTCTAAAACATTTACACGTGTGGGGATGTCCAGCTGAGGCACGACCTTATAAGCCCATGAAAAGAAACTAGACTCAAGAACAGTAAGTTGCTATTTTGTTGGGTATTTTGAAAGATCAAGGGGTTACAAGTTCTATGATCCCATAACTAAATCAATATTTGAGTCGGGAAATGCTCGGTTCTTTGAGGATGTCGAGTTTGCTGGGGTAGATACGGTTAGAGATATTGTCTTTGAAGAGGAATACGTTGATATTCCCACAGGTGTTATTGAATTTGGTCAAGATTCTATTCCTGATCTTCTTCAAGACACAATAGAACAAGACAATATTGGAGATCCCATTTAAGATACTGTTCTAGAAGAACAAACTCTACCACCTCAAGAATCTATGCCATTGAGGAGATCCACTAGACAAAGAAGAAGTGTGCTGCCAGATGACTACATCGTATTTCTTCAAGAACATGAGGTTGACATTGGAATGATGGAAGATGATCCAATTAACTTCCGTCAAGCCATTGAAAGTTCTAAATCTTAGAAGTGGATTGATGCCATGAATGAAGAGATAAAGTCTATGAAAGACAATGACGTTTGGGATCTTGTCCCATTGCCAGAAGGTATGAAGCCCATTGGTTGCAAATGGATATTTAAGACTAAGAGGGATTCAAAAGGCAATGTGGAGAGGTACAAGGCTCGTCTTGTTGCAAAGGGCTTTACACAGAAAGAAGGCATCGACTATAAAGAGACTTTCTCACCGGTTTCTTCGAAAGACTCTTTTAGGATTATAATGGCATTAGTGGCACAATTCGATCTTGAGTTACATCAGATGGATGTAAAGACCGCCTTCTTCAATGGTGACATTGATGAGACGATCTATATGGTACAACCAGAAAATTTTGTATCGGGAGATCCAAAGAATATGGTTTGTAAACTTAAGAAATCCATCTATGGACTTAAGTAAGCATCTCGACAATGGTATTTCAAATTTCATCAAGTGATCACTTCGCATGGTTTCGAGATGAATTTGGTCGATGATTGTATATACCATAAGTTCTGTGGGAGCAAGCATATTTTCTTGGTTTTATATGTTGATGATATATTGCTTGCCAGCAACGATATAGGTTTATTGCACAAAACCAAGAGATTTCTAGCTGAGAATTGTGAGATGAAAGGTCTTGGTGATGCCTCTTTTGTGTTAGGAATACAAATACATCAAGATTGCTCTCGAGGTACTCTTGGATTATCACAAAAGAGCTATATCGAAAAGGTACTCAAAAGGTATGGTATGCAAAATCGCAAACCAAGTGATACGCCTGTAGCTAAGTGAGACAAATTTAGTCTTAGTCAGTGCCCTAAGAATAATTTTGAGGAAACGGAAATGCAAAAGATTCCCTATGCATCAGTAGTAGGGAGTCTAATGTATGCTCAGGTTTGTACGTGTCCAGATATTGTGTACATTACAGGAATGTTGGGCAGATACTTGAGTAATCCGGGATTAGATTATTGGAAAGTAGCCAAACGGGTCTTGCGGTACTTACAGAGAACAAAAGATTACATGCTTACCTATCGGAAGTCAGATCAAATCGAGATCATTGGGTATACTGATTCCGATTTTGCTGGATGCCAAGATAGTATGAAATCTACATTAAGCTACATATATCTATTAGCTGGGGGAGCTGTCTCTTGGAAGAGCATAAAACAATCCCTTGTTGCTTCTTCTACAATGGAAGCAGAGTTTGTAGCATGTTATGAGGCATCCAATCATGGAATATGGTTGCGGAATTTTGTCATAGGGCTGCGCATTGTGGATACTATTAATAGGCCACTTAAATTATTTTTTGACAATAAGTCAGTAGTTCTATATTCTAACAATAATAGGAGCTCGACGAAGTCAAAGCATATAGACATCAAGTTCCTAGTTGTAAAAGAAAGAGTTCATAGTGGATAGTTGTCTATAGAGCATATAGGAACAAACTCTATGATCGCGGATCCGTTCACTAAAGGAGTGCAACCTAAACTGTTTCATGAGCACACTGCTCGTATGGGTGTCAAGACCTTGAGTGACATTAAGTTTTAGTGGGAGTTTGTTACCTTGTATGCATTTATGTTATAGACAAACTGTAATAAGTTATTTTGGTTTATTATGTTTTGAGGATATCTTCTGCAGAAATAAAGTATTTTGTTTGCCTACACTCTATTTTTGGTTTATGGTTTGATCTCACTAAGGTTTATTGATGAGATCCATGATGAGAGCCAAGCCGGAAGAAGAAATGTGGATCCTCTTGAAGTGCCGCTTGGACCGATCATAAGAAATCAAGCGAAACGATTCAAGGAAGCACTTAACGGGTTGATAAAGGTTGTCCATGAAGCCGGAAAGGATTGCAGCAATCATGAAGTTGGAATGGATTGGAACAACCATGGGAAGACCCTTGCTTTTATACAAGTCACACTGGACACGGGTTGAAGATGGCGTGTACTTTCAAGGTATGACCGTGTAGGAATTCCAAGATTGTACAGAATCATACACGGCTAGATATACGGCTAAAAGGCACGGCCGTGTATGGAGACAAGCAAATCCACAGAAAGATACACAACCAGAAGTACACGGTCGTGTATGTACCCGGAATGTGCACAGAAAAGTACACGGTCGTGTACACGGCCGTGTATGTTGCCAGAAGTTGTACAGAAAGGTACACGGCCGTGTATCCCCTGCCGACCAGCTTTTTCCTGTTTTCGCGTTTTTACGCCACTTATCTAAACTACGTCGTTTTGGACTTGTTTTACACGAATTGTAACCCTAGTATAAAAGCTCCTAAGGTTTAGAACAATAAGAAGATACATCTTGAACATTAAACACTTTTAAGAGGCACCTCTCTTGGTTCTTCAAGAACTAAATCGAACTTATCGGATTGATTTCCGTGGCGTTCATCCCGACTTATCAATAGGTCTTTCATCCCGATTGTGGCGTCTTCATTTTATACCAAGGTTCATGTCTCGCTTATAGACAATGGTTCGCGGTTTCCACTTTAGGTGTTTGGGTGTCTTAGGCAACGAATTTCCGAACGTATTGGTATTGGGTTTCGTCACGGGTTGGCGTGGTTCGTATCAGTTTGGTATCAGAGCCTAGGTTTGTCAAAACATCAAGTTCAGTTGAGGAAGGTAATATCAAAAACCCTAACTCCAATCGTTCATATCAATTATCGTATTCAATTTCGTAGTATTGATTGTCTTTTGATAGTGTAATATCGCCTAGGAGATTGTTAAAAAAAAAAAAGGAGTAAAAATCACAACAAAAAAAAGAAGGGAAAAGAAAAGAAAAGAAAAACGTGTTCAAAAGCAAAACAGAGACAAAAAAAAAATCGGGTAAAAAAAATAGAGGAAAATTTACGAACCTTAGAGTTGTTTTGAAATCTACGGAAGGAAATTGGTGTAGTTCGGGTTAGTTCCAAGAGAATTGAGAAGAGGAAATTGGCGAGTTGATATCATCATTATTTGTGAGAATACACGAGTGACTGTGTGATATCGTCATTTGAGCGAAACACGTAAGGGACTGTATCGTGAGGTTTAATTATATATATATATTTGTGTTAGTACTAATCTTTTCTGCAGGGACTATGTCGAGACAACATTCTCCTGAAGGTGAGAGGGGAAGGTTTGATGCTAGGTTAGTAATTGAGGCGTTGAGGGGAGAAATGAAGAGGATGTTCCAAAAAGGAATGGAACAAATTCATGAGACAGTGGAGCAAAGACTAGAGCAATCCACAAACGTATTCCAAGGGCGTAAGTGGGAGAGTCATTCTAGGAGAGTACCGAGGGGTGGAGATGAAATGTCGGATGATGATTTTGATGAGCCTTCTGTCGGGAGTTATAGAGGATATAGTGGTCGGAATAGAGGAACTAGGGATTGGGAAGATAGAGGAGATAGGAATAGAGAGGATGATCAATTGAGTAGCATAAAGATGAAGATTCCTCCTTTCCAAGGGAAGAATGATCCCGAGGCGTACTTAGAGTGGGAGAAAAAAGTGGAGATGGTATTTGATTGTCACAACTATAGTGGGAGAAAGAAGGTAAAACTTGCTGCCATTAAATTTTCGGATTATGCTATAGTGTGGTGGGATCAACTAATATTGAATAGGAGAAGGAGTGGCGAGCCACCTATTGAGTCTTGGGAAGAGATGAAAAGAGTGATGAAGAAGCGGTTTGTACCTGTGTATTACTATCGTGAATTGCACAACAAGTTGCAAACTCTTAGGCAGGGAAGCCGAAGTGTAGATGAGTATTTCAAGGAGATGGAAGTCACTATGATTAGGGCGAATGTAGAAAAGGATAGAGAGGCTACAATGGCAAGATTTCTTGCTGGATTGAATAGAGAGATTCAAAATGTTGTGGAATTGCAGCATTATGTAGAATTGGAGGATATGGTCCATATGGCTATAAAGGTTGAGAACCAGCACAAGAGGAAAGGTAGTGGTAATGCATGGTTTCAACAGGGTAATGGTCCATCCACTTGGAAGACCAACCAATGGAAAAAGGAAGAAAAGCCTTTACCCACCAAACCAAAAGGGGAGTTGAGGCAAGCGGGTTCTACTCCTGGTAACCAAGGTAACCCTGATTCTTCTACTGCTAGAAATCGTGACATTAGATGCTTTAAATGCCAAGGTAGAGGCCATATTGCTAGTCAATGTCCAAATCGGCATGTGATGATTTTGCGTGATGATGGTGAGTATGAGACTGAGGGGGATAGTGAAGAAGATGATATGCCTCCATTAGAGGATGCTAGTGATGATGAGGAGCCTGCAATGGGAAGGCTAGTGGCAGTAGTGAAGCGAGCTTTGAATGTGCAGGTGAAGGAAGAAGAGGAGGTGCAAAGGGAGAATATATTTCATACTAGATGTTATCTAGGAGATCAGATTTGTAGTTTGATTATTGATGGGGGAAGTTGCACCAATGTAGTGAGTAATTTTATTGTTGAGAGGCTGGGGCTCAAAACTGTTAGACACCCTAGTCCATATAAATTGCAGTGGTTGAATGATAGTGGTGAGACTAAGGTGAGTAAGCAAGCCTTGATTGGGTTTCGCATTGGTAGGTATGAGGATGAGGTGTTATGTGATGTAGTGCCAATGCAAGCATGTCATGTGTTGTTGGGGAGACCATGGCAATTTGATAGGAAGGTTGTGTATGATGGCTTTTCTAACAAGTTGATGTGCCAAATTCCAAGCTTAAGCACAATCAAAGAATCAAGGAAAACTCCTCAATTCACAAAACGCAAACCGGTTCACCTAGTAATCAATTTCACGTGAACACCTTGTAGAATTTGATGGAAATGGTTGTTCAAATGATATAATTGTAATCTCTAATGATAACTTAACCAAATAACCACAATAAGGCTTGTGAAACACGTGGAAATCAGATCAAAATGAAGCAACACAAACCATGAATTCCACTTCCCCTTTCAATACCAAATTCACGCCAAATGCACTAAAAATGATAGTGAGTTCAATAACTAAAAGAACAATCAATCTTACAAGATTGATGTCCACGAATTACAATAACCAATAAGTCCAAGAAAGATTCAAATCTACCCTAGATATGACTCACTAGAGAAGAAATGAACAACAACAAAGATGAATCGATATTACTCACGATTTCTCCTTGTTGCACTCGCCACAATTCCAAATTCTTGGGATTGAAATTGATAAGAGAATTTGGGAATTAGGAAACCCTAAGCCCTCTCACGAAATGTGAAGTGTTTTTTCTGAAAAATTAAGCCTCCTCAAACCCTCTCTTAAGCAAGTATTTATACTTGCTACTCCTAGGGTTAAAAAGTGCTCAAAATTACAAGTTTGCCACTTTTAAGGTGGCTAACCCTAAAGGAAAGTTACAAAGAAATAAAAGTGTCCCAAAACCAAAATACAACTAAAATAGTTCATAAAATGAAAAATACATAAAAAAAATGCTCTTCATGATGCCGGTCTTCTATAGGATCCATCGGCCCAACTCATCGCCGGTTCAAGTCGGTCCATGGATAACCCATAAGCTGAGTTTAAGTGAGTTTGTCCATTGCCCTGTAAAGCATGATAAGTATTCCTGTTGGAATATAAAATACATGAATAAGATAAAAGAGGTAAGTATATAAATAATTCCGGGGTCGATTTGCTCAAAATGGGTCCTCATCGCCAAGATTCGAAATCCTTTAGTTATTGCCCTAATGATAAGTCTTGTCGGATTTTGATTCCTATCATCTCCTCGGGCCTCAAAAAGATCCCCTAGATATGACTCACTAGAGAAGAAATGAACAACAACAAAGATGAATCGATATTACTCACGATTTCTCCTTGTTGCACTCGCCACAATTCCAACTTCTTGGGATTGAAATTGATAAGAGAATTTGGGAATTAGGAAACCCTAAGCCCTCTCACGAAATGTGAAGTGTTTTTTCTGAAAAATTAAGCCTCCTCAAACCCTCTCTTAAGCAAGTATTTATACTTGCTACTCCTAGGGTTAAAAAGTGCTCAAAATTACAAGTTTGCCACTTTTAAGGTGGCTAACCCTAAATGAAAGTTACAAAGAAATAAAAGTTTCCCAAAACCAAAATACAACTAAAATAGTTCATAAAATGAAAAATACATAAAAGAAATGCTCTTCATGATGCCGGTCTTCTATAGGATCCATCGGCCCAACTCATCGCCGGTTCAGGTCAGTCCATGGATAACCCACAAGCTGAGTTTAAGTGAGTTTGTCCATTGCCCTGTAAAGCATGATAAGTATTCCTGTTGGAATATAAAATACATGAATAAGATAAAAGAGGTAAGTATATAAATAATTCCGGGGTCGATTTGCTCAAAATGGGTCCTCATCGCCAAGATTCGAAATCCTTTAGTTATTGCCCTAATGATAAGTCTTGTCGGATTTTGATTCCTATCATCTCCTCGGGCCTCAAAAAGATTTGTCCTCAAATCTAGTAGATCAAATGCAATAGAGAATTTGTTTCCTCCTAGCAAGTCACCTGAAGAAATATCTCTGTAGAATCCCAATATCTGAAATACTACAGGTGGTGATTGTCTTCTCTCCTCCATTTCCAGGATGTATCTCTTCTGCAACACAAATAATGACCCATTATCCACTAAAGTTACCCCTGTATCAACCTGTTCCACTGAAACTGTTTCCTCTTTTTCTAACTCATCTGTATGTTGCTGATCCTCATGGTCTTCTAATGGTTGGCCCAACTGCTCATTACCCTCTAAAACCTCTGAAGGTGAACATAACTGTCTTTGAACAGTCTGGCTCTCTGTTGGTCTACTCATCTGACTATGATCATCAGGATCCTTTGAAAGTTGGCACATCTGTGTCTGACAAATTTTGTGCTCTAAAGATTTGTTCGACTGCTCATGGCCCACTGATGGTCTACTGATTTGTTGCTGAACCCTTTGAACCTCTGAAGGCGACATCGGATTTAGAATAATTCGTTTTCCCTCCTTCTAGAATACATAAGCATTCCTGAAGCCATCATGTAAAACCCTCCTGTCATATAACCAAGGCCTGCCAAGCAATATATGGGATGTACACATTGGCACAATATCACACTCAATCTCATCAAAGTATTTATCCCCTACACTGAATGGTACCTTAGCTCTTTGGGTTACATGCAAATGCCCCTGATCATTAAGCCAATGCAATGTATACGGTTCAGGATGTGGAGTAATAGCAAGTTTTAGTTTCGATACCATCGATGCTGCTACCACATTGGTACAACTACCACCATCAACTATAAGGACACATAAATTTCCTTATACCCTACAAGAAGTATGGAACAAGTTTTCCCTTTGTTCGTCATCCTTAGTAGTAAATGTAGTCAATGTTCGGCGCAATACATTGGCATAATGAAACATTTCACTAGACATGATTGTGTTCAAACCCAACAACACAATAATTATCTTCACACTTCCACGGTTCAAGCACACAACCAAGTTACAAGTGAAGTACACTCAACTACTTTCAAGTAAATAGAATTAAATTCAACTACAAGTGTTTAAGTAACTAATTTAATTACTTTCACACTTTAATGACTTGTTTGAATTTTAAATTCTACTACTCGCTTTCCTTATTCTTGCCTTGATTTCTCACCACTTAAATACACAATGGGCAGCAAGGAAAATACTCACACAACACACCATCCACCGCCACAAAAGTCCCCTTATGCTCACGGTTCAAGATGCTTTATGCCACTACTAACAAAGTCCTTGACAACACATACAATAACCAATGTCAAATGTACACAACCTCTACTAAATTAACAAGAATTTAACTCCAACTACACTCCTCTAGCCATGGCATAATTCACTTCCACAAAATACAACCAAAACCGCAACTTCAACACAAGATAAGGAAGCTTGTTCAATAAGTGCACAACTCCACAAATGGTAAGAGGCTTTTCAAATTCAAATGATACACAATTAATTATGACTTAATGTGTATTTGAGATTTCAAATTGACCTCTTAATGTACACTTTCAATTCTGATTTCAAATATGAAAATAATAATTATGATTCCTCCAATGTCCAAAAATGCACACACTACACAATTTTACTTCACAATTGAAACACCACTCTTCCCCTTCATGGTTTTTTAACCTTATAATACACTCTCACACTTTAGCCTCAATGTGCAGCACCTTACTCCACACAACTTCCACAAATTCCCACCATAAACCAAAGCAATGGCAGCAACAAAATTCAAATTTGAAATCACTCCACTAAATGCAACCTTCTCCACAAATGGTAAAAAACAATTCAAATTCAAATAACACTTATTCAATGCTACTCAATGAATTGCTTTCAAACTTAAAGAAGGTATTTGAATTTCAAATGAATGCTTATTCTCCACACACTTCAAATCTGGAAATTGCAAATGCTCCAACTCCGAATTGCACAAAGATTCACACAACAACAAGCTTCACAACCTCCTCCACGCAACAAGCTAGTCACGGCAAGAAAAGGCAATTTTTTTTTTTTTAATTTCACAAAATTTTGAATTAACAACACTTCTATTCTTCTTCCTTTCCACGAAAATAATTAGTCTCAAGAAGCTACAACAATCCCTCCAATCTAACTTCAACAAGCAACAAATTAGATTCTCAATCAAGACAATTTTGCAACTCAAATCCACAACACACAATTTCGGTTCAAATATGAAGAACCCTAATCACGAAATTAACCAACACTTAATCCCTTCTCTCAACTTGTGCTCTGATACCAAAAAGATGATGTGCCTAAAACCAAGATTAAGCACATATAAAAACCAATTTGAAAGACAATCTAACAATGTCAATCAAACTAGTCTCAATCACATGAACAATGCCATCAATTTCCAATAAATTTAACCAATTCTTCAATTATGATGTGTTTGAATCTTAAATCCAAATATGATATAGCTCTGATACCAAAATATGATGTGCCTAATTCCAAGCTTAAGCACAATCAAAGAATCAAGGAAAACTCCTCAATTCACAAAATGTAAACCGGTTCACCTTGTAATCAATTTCACGTGAACACCTTGTAGAATTTGATGCAAATGGTTGTTCAAATGATATAATTGTAATCTCTAATGATAACTTAACCAAATAACCACAATAAGGCTTGAGAAAAACGTGGAAATCGGATCAAAATGAAGCAACACAAACCATGAATTCCACTTCCCCTTTCAATACCAAATTCAAGCCAAATGCACTAAAAATGATAGTGAGTTCAATAACTAAAAGAACAATCAATCTTACAAGATTGATGTCCACGAATTAAAATAACCAATAAGTCCAAGAAAGATTCAAATCTACCCTAGATATGACTCACTAGAGAAGAAATGAACAACAACAAAGATGAATCGATATTACTCACGATTTCTCCTTGTTGCACTCGCCACAATTCCAACTTCTTGGATTGAAATTGATAAGAGAATTTGGGAATTAGGAAACCCTAAGCCCTCTCACGAAATGTGAAGTGTTTTTTCTGAAAAATTAAGCCTCCTCAAACCCTCTCTTAAGCAAGTATTTATACTTGCTACTCCTAGGGTTAAAAAGTGCTCAAAATTACAAGTTTGTCACTTTTAAGGTGGCTAACCCTAAATGAAAGTTACAAAGAAATAAAAGTGTCCCAAAACCAAAATACAACTAAAATAGTTCATAAAATGAAAAATACATAAAAGAAATGCTCTTCATGATGCCGGTCTTCTATAGGATCCATCGGCCCAGCTCATCGCCGGTTCAGGTCGGTCCATGGATAACCCACAAGCTGAGTTTAAGTGAGTTTGTCCATTGCCCTGTAAAGCATGATAAGTATTCCTGTTGGAATATAAAATACATGAATAAGATAAAAGAGGTTAGTATATAAATAATTCCGAGGTCGATTTGCTCAAAATGGGTCCCCATCGCCAAGATTCGAAATCCTTTAGTTATTGCCCTAATGATAAGTCTTGTCGGATTTTGATTCCTATCACAAGTATACACTTGTTCACCAAGGGAAGAGCTTTAATCTTAAACCGTTAACACCTAAGCAGGTGTATGAGGATCAGTTGCAGCTACAACAGTCGTTTGCAAAACACAAGGTGAGTGAAAAGCAGAGTGAGAGTGAGAGAGCAAAAGACAATGAGAAGAAAAAGGAATATAAAAGTCAAGATCAAAAGGAAAAGGAGAGGAAGGCTGGAAAGAGTGTGAGAGGCCAAGTTGAAGGGGGATCAACTTTGGTGGTGAGTGAAAAGGAGAGGGCAGCCTTGCAAAAGGAGAGATGTGTGGCAAGAGCGAGTGTAGTGAGGAGAGCGTTAGTAATGAAGCAACCTATGTTGTTGCTGGTTTTTAAAGAAACATGTTTCACTACTAACGAACTATCTAACTCTTTGCCTAGTGTGGTTGTGTCTATTGTGCAGGATTTTGAAAATGTCTTTCCGAAGGAACTCCAAAGGCAGGTAGATGAGTTAATGGAGAAGGGATACGTGAGAGAAGGCATGAGTCCATGTGTAGTGCCTGTGATTTTGGTGCCTAAGAAGGATGGGAAATGGAGAATGTGTGTTGACTGCTGCGCCATCAACAACCTTACGGTAAAGTATCGTCATCCCATTCCTTGTTTAGATGACTTCTTAGATTGGTTATGAGTATAGTGTCATTCCTCGTGAGCCATGGATAAACATTTTCATAGATTTTGTGTTAGGATTATCTAGGCCTAGGCATGGTCGAGATTCTATTTTTGTGGTTGTGGATAGGATTTCTAAAATGGTTCATTTCAGTCCTTGTCATAAAACTGATGATGCTATACACATTGTTGATTTGTTCTTTAGAGAGGTAGTGCGTCCGCATGGTATACCTAGTAGCATTGTTAGTGATCGGGATGTAAAGATTTCGAGTCATTGTTGGAGAGTATTGTGGGAAAAGTGGGGAACTAAACTAATGTTTTCAACTATCTGTCACCCACAAACTGATGGGCAAATTGAGGTGGTTAACAGGACTTTAATTCAATTGTTAGGGGCAATCATAGAGAAGAACATTAGGACTTGGAAGGATTGCCTACCATTTGTGGAGTTTGCATATAACAGGGTTTTATATAGCATTACTCATTGTTCACCATCTGAGATTGTGTATGGTTTTAACCCATTGGTTTCTATTTATTTATTGCCATTGCCACTTAACAAGTCTGTGAGTTTTGATGCTGATTCTAAGGCAGATTTCGTGAGAAAGCTACATGCACAGGTAAAGATTAGGATTGTAAAACAAGATGCCAGGGTCGCTTCAAAGGTGAACAAGGACATGAGACCCAAGATTTTTCAGCCTGGAGATTAGGTTTGTGTGCATTTTGCAAGGAGAGTTTTCCATTGCAGAGGAGATCCAAGTTGAACCCTATGGAAGACGGTCCATTTCCGATGCTTGAGAAAATCAATGATAATGCCTACAAGAAAAAAATACCAGGTGAGTATCCAGTAAGTGCCACATTTTATGTTACAAATCTGAGTCCATTTGATGCAGGCAAAGATTTGAGGACAAATCCTTTTCAAGAGGAGGGGAATGATGAGATCCATGATGAGAGCCAAGCCGGAAGAAGAAATGTGGATCCTCTTGAAGTGCCGCCTGGACCGATCACAAGAAATCAAGCGAAACGATTCAAGGAAGCACTTAACGGGTTGATAAAGGTTGTCCATGAAGCCGGAAATGATTGGAGCAATCATGAAGTTGGAATGGATTGGAACAACCATGGGAAGACCTTTGCTTTTATACAAGTCACACTGGACACGGGTGGAAGAGGGCGTGTACTTTCAAGGCACGACCGTGTAGGAATTCCAAGATTGCACAGAATCATACATGGCTAGATACACTTCTAAAAGGCACGGCCGTGTATGGAGACAAGCAAATCCACAGAAAGATACACGACCAAAAGTACACGGTCGTGTATGTGCTCGGAATGTGCACAAAAAAGTACACGGTCAAAGTACACGGTTGTGTACACGGCCGTGTATGTTGCTAGAAGTTGTACAGAAAGGTACACGGCCAAAGTACACGGCCGTGTATCCCCTGCCGACCAGCTTTTTCCTGTTTTCACGTTTTTACGCCACTTATCTAAACTACGTCGTTTTGGACTTGTTTTACACGAATTGTAACCCTAGTATAAAAGCTCCTAGGGTTTAGAACAATAAGAAGATACATCTTGAACATTAAACACTTTTGAGAGGCACCTCTCTTGGTTCTTCAAGAACTAAATCGAACTTATCGGATTGATTTCCGTGGCGTTCATCCCGACTTATCAATCGGTCTTTCATCCCGATTGTGGCGTCTTCATTTTATACCAAGGTTCTTGTCTCGCTTATAGACAACGGGTCGCGGTTTCCACTTTAGGTGTTTGGGTGTCTTAGGCAACGAATTTCCGAACGTATTGGTATTGGGTTTCGTCACGGGTTGGCGTGGTTCGTATCATTTATGGTGGACCAGTAGAAAATAGATATGTTAAGATCACATTGCATGGAATTTTCTTGCTACACATCCATATCATGATCCATGTCATTCAATTATATCAGCATTGTGACCATTGATGGGTAGAGTTACGATAAATGTGATGAATACCTCTTTGATCTTATGTTGATATGACTGATGGATCGGATTGGTTATAGATACATTCAGTTCATGACAGCAAATTTGAGCTTATATGGTTTTGCAAAACATGATTGTAAAGTTACACATATAGTCTAAGTGGGAGATTGTTGGATCCTTAATCCAATGTTGGCCTTATATGTGAAACGATTATGTGTTGCGGGCTATCATATTAAGTTAAGCTCAATTAAAAGTGATCAATAAGATTTGGTTGTTTGAGTCTTAATGTATCTAATAGGATATTGACCCTTTTATGTGTAGAGACCTTACGGGTAGTTTCTATTTTTATGATAGGCTAAAATAGAAATACCAAAAAGGTAACATATAGTTATCTATATAAATAGTGGTTATGGTCCTCAGGTCATACGGACACCTTTCTTATCTCTTTATATCCCATCATCAAATAGACTATAGGGAGAAAACAAAAGGGATCTCTCTAAAAGAAAACATATTGACGTGGAAGGCCGACCGCACAATCTAAGAATCGTTGAGCGTAATGGATTTAGGTACGCTTCCGCATATTTATTGTTTAATTCTTAATGATCAAACATGAAAAGATCTAGTATTTTGTTTGTGATGATTTTCACATAAGGATAATTCAAGATTCAACAGAAGGTGAAGACTGCTGAACCAAATAAGGAAGATAAAACAAAAATGGCCAGCATGAGGACGATGATGCATCTTTAGAGGAAGACTGCCGAACCAAATTAGTGTCGCAGTATTATGTTTGATACATGATGGAGCACTAGATGTGCAACAAATAGCTCAAGTGGAAATTTTGCTTTTGATTTTCATGGAGCAACTTGACCATACAAGTTATTAGTTTGGGAATGGCAATTATTTCTGTAATGGATGCTGTTAGACTCTGGTCTTTCATGATTATGATGGATATTTTCTATTCTGCAACTTTTATATTAGATTATAATTTTTAAACCTTATTGCATTTAAGCTATAGAAGTACTTTAATTTTTAAGTATTATCGAGTTTGCATTTTCTTATTCTACATTGGCAATCGTACAAATAAATTATTATGTATAAAAATGACATAATAGAAACAATAATTCAAATTAAAAAAGTTTACTACAAAATCCTTTGCTTTTGTTGTAAAACCCAAAAAAAAAAAGATAAAAATAAGTAAAAAAGGAGATATGGCAAATAAAATAATAATTTATTATTATGGGGGTATTTTGGCCATTTTATAAGAAGTCTATAAAAAGGCTATTATGAAGTCATTTTGATCCTTTTCTACCTTAAGCACATTAGCCTCCCAAAGTAGAGAAGGAACTTTAACTAAAGGAGCCTACTACTAACTCCTGCACATTAACGAAATTCCATATGGCAAGGCTATAAATGAATCTCTCTTTTCATTGTTTTCTATATAGGATGGTTGAATGTTCTTTTTCTTAGTTGTGGTGCAGAACAACTTTAGACACTTAAGGTTTTTGAGCGAGGCTTTGATAATTGGAACGATCTAGACAAGTAAGTAGTTAAATTTGATGTAATTTAGTGCTTTAATGCTATGTTATACATGATCAAGTACATAACCTAGTACTTGAGTGTGCTATGAAGCAATTTTGTACAAAAGGGTATACAACCATGTACATGGCCAATTTCCCCATTCGTGCTCTCAAAGTTGTTAACATCACGATTCTACCCATACAATTCTACAAATTTATGATTTTAGGAAACCTTTCTGAGTTGACTTGAATATAAAATTGTTTTCATATAGACTTATGGTAGAATCATGAGTTTACATGAAAAAAGGGTAAAATCTTACGTTTTTAACCGAATTTACTAATTCTACTTATTTTAGTCAAATCGGCTAAAAATTGAAAAAATACAATTTGACTTTTACAAGATATAAATATTATTAGTTCTTTAAAAGAGTTGAAATTATAATATAAAGTAATGTTGATAGTAGTATTGATAATGATGTTGGTATTGATGATGAAGATGACAATGATGATGATGATGGTGGAGAAAGAATTGGTGATAATTTTGACTTTTGATAATGATAAACACATTGGTGATTTTTTTTAGCATTGTATTTTATTATTATAATTTATGTTGTAATTCATTTCATATTGGTATTGTTATTTATATTGTAATTTTATATATTAGCTTAACAACTTATACTAATTTATTTGTACTATAAGTATATGATTTTTATTATAAATTGTAATTGAAATTTATATTAGATTTCCTTGTTCTATCTTATATTTCATGTTTATTTTATAATTATAATAAATACATCTATTGTTTTTTAAAGCTATTTTACATAGGTTATAAAAACTTATATTTCTACATTTCAATTCTACATTCTAATTCTATAAACCTTTGGTGATTCTAAGTAGAATCATATGTTTAACAACCTTGCAGGCTCTTGTACACAGCCATGCTTCCTTTAAACCTTCTTTAAACATTATTATCTCCCTTTTTTCTTATTTCTTTTTTTCATCAACTGTAAACCACTTTTAAAGCTAATAATGTAACTTAAGTGGAAAAAATGAATGAATATGCTAAAATAACTTAGAAAATACTTTAAGACAATACTAAATTTATCTATTTTGTATATTGACAAATTCTAATAGGAATATTAGTTGTGACCAAATAGAGTTTGAGACTACCTTTCCAAGTACAAGTAATCCTTATGTGCCACTTGTGTTTGTTAAGTTAGTGAAAAGAATGAACTTAATGATATATTGGATGGATAATTTGTTTGATGTTTATGCTTGGCTCGACCTAAGGGCCTACAGTGGTAAAAATTTAAGGGGCACCCATTAATCGATATGTGGCAATATCTTATGTGGGGTTGCATACTGAAATGATTCAATAGATTTATAGATTCATGGGTGTTGGGGCTCGTAATGATAGTTCCTAATGTCATACTATGTATTATCTTATATTATATCAAGTGTGGTGGGATTATGAATATCCTTTTGTTTTATAAATGGCTTAAATGAAATAATAAATGGTTACTTGGTTCACTGTTGCATCGATGCATGTGATTTAAAATATGCTTGGTCATGCGCATGCGCTTATGAGTTATACGTGTTAGGCAATAACTCACCATCTGGGGACCTTCTTTTTCAATTGCAGGTATGGATAAGTACGTGTTGTATAATGAGGTGACGTACATCTAGAATGGGAACAATGTGGAGCATTACTATTATTATGATGATTAGTAAGCAAGGGATGTTCCTTGAAGTTCTAAGGCAATATTGGAAGACCGTTATACTTGTGGAAGATGAAAGTTTTGTTAATTGTTTAGGATCTATGTTGTTTATGTTAATTATCCTAATTTTTAAACATTTAAGATATCAACAATTAATTGTTGCATTTATGGTTGTAGAATGACTATGCAAAATCATTTCTAATAATTATGGATAGTTTTGATTTTGTGGTTAATCATTACTATAGGAGTTAGGTAAAATTTATTTAGTTAACAACATGAATGTGTCTTTACCCTGTAAGGACACGTAATGGGTTGTGAAGTTCTAGATTCCAATGCGTTACATTTGTATTTTATACATATATATATATGTATGTGTGTGTGTGTATAAAATACAAATGTAACACATGTATATCATCTTTTTTACTCTTTTGCAATGCAATAATTCATTACTCTAAATTGAAAAATCTATTTGGGATAGACTTTTTTGGAAACAAAAATGAAAAAAAAAATCCTAAGAACTTATTTTGTTGTTGGCATAAAGCATATTTTTAGCAACAACTTTTTTCTTTTTGTTGGTATAGGCTATGCCTACGAGCCTTTGCTAAGACTATAGCTAATAGCAAAATTCATTGGGAGAAGCTATTAGGATGAAAAACATTTCTTTAGCAATGATCTTGTTTCGTTAGTACATATCTTTTTTTTTTTTTTTGCAATTATTATTATTATAATATTATGTTATTTATTATTATTATTATCATTTTTAAACTAGATAATTACCATTCGATGGTTTTATACACAACGACACTTAACGACTACACAAGGTTTTATCATCCCTTTTTTTATTATTTCTTATTTCTTCTCTTTTTAAATTTTCTTTTTGTGCTTTTCCTTTTTTTTTTCTTTCAAAAGAAAATAAAACCCTATATTAGAAGTCCTAAACTATTGATTATAAATTTTTATTTAAATGAGAAATCTTAATGGGAGGAACAAAAAAAGGATGAGAAAAATAAATTTAAAAAAAAAACGATGAAAGAGCAAATGAAAGGAAAACTAAACCTAGGTTGCATATGAGTAAGATCACATATCAAGTTAGATTAGTTGAGTTAAGTCAAAATTGGGTGGAGTGGCGGAGTGATGTAATGGCATTTTGGTGTTCGTTAGTTGAAACTAGTGGTTGTTAGACTAAAAGGGAGAGTTCAACCAAGCAATGGAGTGGCAACAAGTTAAATGACTACAATTTTTTAGCTTTAGGTTGTTGCTAAAGTCGTAATTCAAATACTTAGTCGGCTGCCAACATATGAACTTCAAATTAAGATGCTCTTGAATCATTTGGTATCAATGGGCTTTTGCTTGGCTTTTGAGATGTTTTAGACTCTAATGGAAGCAAGAAAAAACTTTAATCTTGCTCGTAATCAAAGCATTTTAGAGAAAGAGAGAGATGGTTTTAGATCTAAGCTTAGAGAGTGAAAACATAATAGGGATGAATTCAAGAGCTTTTTGAAGTGGATTCTTGTTATCTTCAAATTCTACATAATTTGCTATTTATAGTCATGGCTTTTGAATAGTGGATAGAGCTCTAGATGAACATGGATTAGCTTGGATTCAAACTTGAAGTTTATCTTCTCATGTGATTTGTAGAAAATTTTAAAATTAATGGTTTTAAGATAATGATTCATGGCATTAAATGTTTTTTATCCATCCATTAGTTGTAAAAAAATGAAGAAAGTGAGATAAAATACTAAGAGATTGGGAGACGATAGCGAATTGTGGTAAATAATTTAGCAATGCTTAACTAAGGTTAAAGATAAACACATGCATTACATGTGTGGTACTGTAGCTCAAGGGAAGAAAAATAAAAATAAATACTTAATGTAGGTTTCAAGCTTGCAACTTGTATCTTCTCTTGCTTGCATAGATCAATGACCTAAACTTTTTCTCAATTATATCCTCTTTCAAAATTTCTTTAATGTTTTTTATTAGGCTAATCTTTAGTCCAACCCCATATTGAACTAATAATTAGTCTAAACTTGATTGATTCCTAAAGAATTAAATTTGCAACATGTGCAAAAATAAGTGTAGTATGCATATAAAAATAAATTTTTAGAATTAACGAGATTTTAAGTTCCGATTTATTCATAACTTGTATAAAACAATAATTTAAGTCTAAACGAAATGCCAGTAATGGTTGCATTCCACTCAAATTGATATCATTTCATACTATTTATGAGTGAATGATCTTGATTAGACCAAAAGTTAATTTTATTAAAATTTAGTGCTTTCAGACCAAAATCTAAATTGTCAACCTTCATTTGTGTATCTTGACTTCAAAAAACATTTTGACTACACAAGATTATATTCACCTCCAAGACAATGCTTTTATTTTTTCTAATTACTGTTTTCTATTTTCCTTCTTTTTTTTTACAATTTTTTATTCTCATTTTTAGCGCTTTTTTACTTTGCAAAAATTGTTTTTGTATTTTCCATTTTTTTTCATTTTTAATTTTTTATGACAAATAATGTGTAAAAATGGGGTGTTTATAATTCCATGAAGTAGTTAGGGTGACACAAATATAGTGCGATTAGCTACATCTTGTTTTCTACCATGACTCACTTGTATGGGTGACTAATGGTGTGTTGTTTATTACTGCAACTTCTTTTGTTAGCCTAACAGTGTCTAGATGCCACTATAGGATTCAAAAACCTTGAATGGAACCTAGGATTCTAGGTCATACTTACATATTAGGGTACCGTAGTCCTAAAACTCACCTTAAGCTTTACATGGTTTAAATTGTGGATGCAATTTCAGCTAGAGTAATTTGAGTTGTGATAGGGTTTGACTATTTAGTTGTAAAGCACAAATGAGGTATTAGTAATACAATACTTTTACTACATGATAAGATATACCACATGAAAGCCAACGTAACTTTTGTAAGTGTGGTCAAAACTTGTGTAGGTACCTTCATAAATATCTCTAGAACATTTCAACAACAAATTTAAGGGATAAAGAAGCACAACCCCATACTTTTATGACTGTTAGAATCCACACCCATTAGCTTAGAAATTGCTAGGATCTACACTTAGTTTTAATTGTTATCTTCTTTTCAATTTTGTTTAATTTTTCATACTTAAAGTCTGATGTCTAGTTTACTAAGCTTAGATCATAGTTAATGTGGTGCAGTAATTGGTTTTTTCCTCTTACATTCTTTGCAAAAAAATATGACATTGATTACTTACCCTGCAGTATTAGTTAACTGCTATGCTTACCTTAAATTATCGTAAATTCTATAGAATTTTTGTTGAGGTGCGAGCCTAGTCAATTAGTTTATATCATTTCCACTATTTTAAAAGGGTTATTTTTGTTAGAACAATTTATGACATTGTGGAAGGGTGCATAATAGACTTAAGTATTTTGGCTTTGTTATCAAGGAAGCTGACGCGAACCCTAGATATCGATCTAAGACCCAACGATCAATAAGGATTCAAACCCTAGAATCAAAATTGAATCAAATGAATTAAATGTAACCCGACCCCAATCGAACACGCCAAATGGAACCTAAGCTATCACGGATCGATTTCCCCAAGTGTTTAGGATGAAGAAATCAAGATTAGTTCTATTCGCAAGAACTAAAGGAAGAGAGAATTCTCTCAAAAATCTCATTCACAATATGATAAATTTGATCATGATCTTTCAAATGTCATACAAAGGAGTTTATATTCGTCATTAATTAAAAGATGGCGGCCTAAATATATCCAGTGCCAGCTTTGAAATAAAAAAAAACAATGGCCGGCGGTGTAAATTCCAAGGCCAGCAGCCTTCATAGCCGGCGTACCTTGCCTTTTAAAAGTCGTTCAATTCTAGGCCGGCGGCCTAGGTGATAGGTTGGCTTCCTTTCCTTCACTGGTGGTTGTCAATGCAATTCCGATGTCCTCCGCTTCATCCCCACTTTGATATATGATGTTCATGAGCTTAGGACTTGTGTTAGAGTTGTGTCAAATTTGAATCACCTCTTGCTCCTGAAGTTCCACAATCAACCCTTGCAATGCCTCCTTCATTCGCTTGGTCCGTGATCATGTCATAGGACCCCCGATATCTTGTAAAGGGTCATTAGCTTTGACTAGCTCCTGAGTGTTGGATGCCTCCCGATCTCTATCATTCTCCCCTTCCTCGAAAGGATTCGTCCTTGAATCACCTGCATCATATAACGAAAGATCAGAAACATTAAAAGTAGCGCTTACATTACTGTATTGACTTGGCAAATCGAGTTTGTAAGCATTGCCGTTGACACGCTCCAACACTTGAAAAGGTCTATCTCCCCTAAGATGCAATTTGGACTTCCGCTGTGTAGCAAACCTTTCTTTTTCTCAAATGTAACCAAACCTAGTCTCCAGGTTGAAAGGTAAGCTTGACACGACCCTTGTTTACTTGTCGAGCATAGTGCTCATTCTTCTTCTCAATGTTAGCTCGGGCCTTGGCATGTAATTCCCTGACTAACTCTGCTTTTCTCTTTCCATCAACATCAACAAATTCGTTAGGAGGCAAGGGTAAAATATCTAAGGGAGTCAAAGAATTAAATCCATATACAATCTCAAATGGTGAGTATGATGTAATAGAATGCACAACTCTATTGTATGCGAATTCAACATGAGGCAAACAATTTTCCCATTGTTTTAAGTTCTTTTTCAAAACAGAACGCAACAATTGTGAAATGGTCCTATTAACTACTTCTGTTTGACCATTCGTCTAAGGATGTGCAACAGTAGAAAATAACAATTTAGTTCCTAATCGGTTCCACAAAGTGCGCTAGAAATGGCTGAGAAACTTAACATCCCTATCACTTACAATGGACCTTGGCAGGCCATGCAAACGCGCAATTTCTTTAAAGAATAAATCAGCAATATGTGTTGTATCATTAGTTTTAGAACAGGCAATAAAGTGAACCATTTTGCTAAACCTATCAACAACAACAAATATGCTATCCTTACCATTACTAGATCGTGGCAAACCTAGAACAAAGTCCATAGAAATGTCAATCCAAGGCTGATGAGGTATAGGTAATGGGATGTATTCTCCATGTGGCATTACTTTGGATTTAGCTTATTTACACACAATGCATTTTTCACACACAACTTGCACATCATGTTTCATCCTAGGCTAGTAAAAATGCTCATGCAAAATGTCCAAAGTTTTCTGTATACCAAAGTGCCCCATTAGTCCACCCCCATGTGTTTCTCTAACAAGCAATTCACGCAAGGAACATTTAGGAACACAAAGTTTGTCTTTCTTAAATAGAAACCCCTCATGCTTATAAAAATCAGCATATGCATGCTCAAAAACAGCACTCCACACTTAACCAAAATCAGCACCATTCTCATACAAATCCTTGATAAACTCAAATCCAAGCAATTTTGTTTGTAAAGAGGTTAGAAGTAAATACCTCCTAGATAGTGCATTAGCCACTACATTTTCTTTCCCTTGCTTGTATTTGATAACATAAGGAAAAGTTTCAATAAATTCCAGCCATCTAGCATGCCTTTTGTTCAACTTACCCTGAGTCTTCAAGAACTTCAAGCTTTCATGATCTGAGTGGATAATGAACTCCTTGGGCCATAGATAGTGCTGGCAAGTTTGTAAAGTCCTCACTAATGCGTATAGCTCCTTATCATAGGTAGGATAATTCAATGCTGCCCCATTAAGCTTTTTACTAAAGTAAGCAATTGGCTTGGAATCTTGCATCAAAACACCACCAATACCTTTCCCAGAAGCATCACATTCAATTTCAAAGACTTTTTCAAAATTAGGTAGAACAAGCAAAGGTGCATTGGTCAGCTTTTCTTTCAAAGTATTGAAAGCTTTCTCATGTATTTCAGTCCACCTAAACTCAGCATTCTTTTTAACAAAGTCATTTAAAGGAGCAGCTATAGAACTAAAATCCCTCACAAATCTCCTATGAAAGCTTGCTAAGCCATGAAAGCTTCTTACCTCATTAGCATTCTTAGGTGTTGGCCATTCCTTGATTGCTTTTACCTTCTCCTCATCAACAGAAATCCCCTGTGCACCTACAATAAAACCTAAAAACACCACAGACTCCATGCAAAAGGTACATTTCTTTAAATTTGCAAATAACTTATTTTCTCTCAAAACAGTGAAAACCAGTTGCAAATGCTGAACATGTTCTTCTAGACTTTTACTGTAGACTAAAATGTCATTAAAATAGACTACAACAAATTTTCCTATGAAAGTACGAAGAACATGATTCATTAATCTCATAAACGTACTTGGTGCATTTGTTAAACCAAAAAGCATTACCAACCACTCATAGAGACCATATTTGGTTTTAAAAGCGGTTTTCCATTCATCTCCTTCTCTCATGCGTATTTGGTAATAACCATTCTTTAAATCAACCTTTGAAAATAAACACGTACCATGCAATTCATCTAACATATCATCAAGCCTAGGTATGGGATGTCGGCACTTAACTGTGATTTTGTTGATGGCTTGACAATCCACACACATGCGCTAGGTCCATCCTTCTTTGGAACCAAAATAACAGGAACCGAACATGGGCTAAGGCTCTCTTTCACAAAACCCCTTTCTACCGGTTCATCCACTTGCCTCTGGATCTCCTTTGTCTCTTCTGGATTTGCTCTATAGGCTGGTCTATTTGGAATTGAGGCACCTGGAACGAAGTCAATTTGATGCTCAATACCTCTCAACGAAGGTAATCCACTAGGTATCTCTTCAGGGAACAAGTCAGCAAACTCCTGCAAAAGGGAAACAACAACTGCAGGCAAAGAAGGGTTAAGATGGTTAGTGGAAAAATAAACATCCTTGTACATCAGTACAAGTAAGTGCCGTTTTGCCTTCAAGGCACCTTCAATCTCACTTGCCTCGCCAATTTCACTCGTGTTTCCCTCTAATTCTTTTCTCTCATGGCTCACAAGTGTATTTTTACCACTCGCTTTCACAATCTCGCTCTTCTTTTCTTGTTCAATCTTGTGTTTCCCTCTCTCTCTGAACTCTCTAACAATCCTCAACTGATCTTCACTAGCCTCCCAAGGATTAAGGGGTGTCAAGACCACTTGTCTTTTGTTCAGAATAAAGGAATACCTATTATGATACCCATCATGGGTGACCTTTCTATTAAACTGCTAAGGTCGTCCCAATAAGATGTGGCAAGCCTGCATAGGTACGACATCACACAATATCTCATCACGGTATTTCCCTATAGAGAAAGAAACCAGTACCCTCTTGGTCACTTTAACCTCCCCACATTCACTCAACCACTGCAACTTATAAGGTTGATCATGCTTCATAGTTTTCAGGCTCAATTTATCAACCAATAACGTGCTAGCAACATTTGTACAGCTACCACTATCAATAATCAAACTACACACCTTGTTATTCACATGGCATCTAGTATGGAAGATATGCTCTCGCTGCACTTCATCACCCTCATTCTTAGGTTGAGTATTGAGAATCCGCTTGGTAATAAGAAATTCTCCCTTTACAAGACATTCCATATCCACATCACTACAATCTTCCAGTGGGGGCATGTCATCATCATCCCCTGAACTCACACTCTCCACATCACCACTCTCTAAAAGGATCATCGCCTTAGTGTTTAGACACTGCGATGCAATATGCCCATATCCCTGACACCTGAAACACTTAATGCCACGTAATCTAGAAGTAGATTTGGTTTCAGTGTTACCTTTCAAATAAGATGTTGGTGCCTTAGCCTTCTCTTCCTTCTTAGCTTTTGGTGATGATTTATTATTCTTCTAATTCAACTTCCATGATGAACTAGAAGTTGAATTATACCTGGAAGAACTTGAAGCTAGATTATACCTTGAAGTACTCTTTGCCTTCAATTGCTTCTCGATCTTGATCGCCTTATGCAACAATTCCTCAATATCTACAAAATGTTGTAGATCAACGATATCAGCGATCTCCCTATTCAAGCCAGTAATTAACCTAGCCATTGTAGCTTCATCATCCTCTTCTACTTTAGCTCTAATCATGGCTATTTCCATTTCTTTAAAGTAATCCTCTACACTTTTGGACCCTTGTGTCAAGCTTTGCAGTTTCCTATGTAAATCCCTAAAATAATGAGTAGGAATGTACCTCTTCTACATGATTGTTTTCATCTCATCCCATGTGCTGACAGGTCTCTCCCTATATCGTCTTCTATTTCTAACCAGTTGATCCCACCATACACTCGCATAGTCAGTGAATTCGACTACTGCAAGTTTAATCTTCTTATCCTCTAAATAATTATGGCACTCAAATATGTGATCAACCTTTCGCTCCCACTCCAAGTATAATTCGGGGTCATTCTTTCCTTGAAAGGGTGGTATTTTCATCTTTATGCTACCCAAATTATTATCTCTCCTTTGGGTATTGTCTCTCCCCATCACAAAATTATACTCTCCCACTTCAGTATCTTCTTCTAATTCCATTCTCACTCCCCTCCTCGAAAGCCTCTCAAATCTTCGACCCACTGTAGTGCTACCCATGGGCTCCCTACTCTGCTCCATCCTATCTATCCTTTGTTGGACTGGCTCCAACTCAACCCTCATCATTTTTCTCATCTCACTCAACAACGCATCAAACATCAACTTATTATCTCCTATTCCCTTCTCCCTTTCAGGTGAACTTTAGCCAGACATGTTTGCTGCAACAAAGAACGTTAGTAATAAAAATATATCAAGGCCTCACAATTCACTCCCTCACGTGTTTACACTCAAAGATGAAAATTCACTCATGTGTAACACAAATTTTGGGACTTCTCACGATATTAATCTCACACTCTATTTTTCCTTTACAAGTCCTTATTCTAGAACTAACTCAACGAAATTTCTTCAAATAAACGACTAGGATAAATCAATGTGACAACTCAAAAAAAAAAATTAAGCAACGAATAACGATGACAAACTCAATGACCGGAATGGAATATGAACGACTTGATAGGAAAAACAATGAACTCGAACAGTTTATCCAACGAAATAAAATATCAATGGGAATTCAATCAACATTCAGCAACCACCCCCCCCCCCCCCCCCCCCTTTTTTTTATTTCACGCCAAGAATTGCTATTTGGAATGTGATATTCCTCGACTAGAATAAACAACGAGCAAGTGGATCTATTGGCCGAAGGAGAAAATGAAAAAGGATTCTAAGTCCTTTAATGAAATCGGCAGTAGAATGTATAAATATATATATTATATGCTAATGGAATCTGGAACAATGGGAAATCACAAGAAGCAATTGTGCGACCAAATGATGACAGCAATAAACAATGGGATTAATGAGCCAAATTCCTACAAACGATTCTTTTTTTAATAGACTACGACAGAAAATTCACACAATCAGTGAACAAATAAAATATAAACAAGGATAGAAATTACCCGATTCAATGAGCCTCGGCTCTGATACCAAATGATGCGAACCCTAGATATAGATCTAAGACCTAAAGATCAATAAGGATTCAAACCCTAGAATCGAAATTGAATCGAATGAATTAAACGTAACCCGACCCCAATCGAACACGCTGAATGGAACCTAAGCTATCACGGATTGATTTCCCCAAGCGTTTAGGATGAAGAAATCAAGATTAGTTCTATTCGCAAGAACTAAAGGAAGAGAGAACTCTCTTAAAAATCTCATTCACAATATGATAAATCTGATCATGATCTTTCAAATGTCGTACAAAGGAGTTTATATTCGTCATTAATTAAAAGCTGGCGGCCTAAATACATCCAGGGCCAGCTTTGAAATAAAAAAAAAAAAAACAATGGATGGGTTAGGCCAGCCAGTAGGCCGGCGGTGTAAATTCTAAAGCCGGTAGCCTTCATAGCCGGCGTACCTTGCCTTTTAAAGGCCGACCAATTCTAGGCCGGCGGCCTAGGTGATAGGTTGGCGGCCTTTCCTTCGCTGGTGGTTGTCAATGCAATTCCGATGTCCTCCGCTTCGTCCCCACTTTGATATATGATGTTCATGAGCTTAGGACTTGTGTTAGAGTTGTGTCGAAACCACCTCTTGCTCCTGAAGTTCCACAATCAACCCTTGCAATGCCTCCTTCATTCGCTTGGTCCGTGATCATGTCATAGGACCCCCGATACCTTGTAAAGGGTCATTAGGTTTAACTAGCTCCTGAGTGTTGGATGCCTCCCGATCTCTATCAGAAGCATAAGGTGTTTAAACTAATATTAGATTTTTAGCTCTTTTTGGGAATAAGCCTAGTGTAGTGTGCTTTAGTATAGAGTAGTTAGTAGTTGATTATGTCTTTTGATTGGCGTGATTTGCACATTTTTGTGATTCTAGTGATATTTCGTGCTTAATTGAGTTGTTTGTTGGTAAAGATCTAAACTTTATATTATTTTTTGAGCAAAGATTGAAGCTTTTAGTTGCACTTGTGCTATTTAAGTTGTTTATGTAATAAACTTGGGATGTTTTGTTGGACTATGCTGGATATTGGCATTGTTGCTAGATTTTTTTATTTATAGGTATAGTAGTTGTGGTTTTGAGAAAAAAGTGTTCGGTAAATTTGAAGATGAAGTGAGAAACCTTGTTAATGTGTTGGGAAATTGTGAACCCTCTTATATTTAGCCAAATTAGGTTGTTTATATGGGTAATTATTGATAAACCCTCTAAGAGTTGAATTTTATTGTAAAGAGATTGTTGAGTTATTGGAGATTTGAAGGATTCATTGTTTGAGAAGGAAGTTTTGAAAGGAGAATGGATAGAAAGTGTTGGTGAGTACAGTTTTGAGAGTCTAATGGAGGTAGTACATGAGGTAAAATATGGCATTAGGATAGTGACCATAGATAAAATTAGCAATAAGGTGAAGAGAACAGTATATGGAGATGAATGATTGAATAGCGATGTGATCATTATTCTTATAGTGAAAGGAAAGACGAAAAACCTTAGGGAATCAAAAGAGAGAGAGGTGGAAGAAGTGAAGGAGGAGAAAGAGCAAAGTTATGAGGATAATCTAAGGGAATGTAAAGAAGAAGAGAATCCAAGTGATGAGAAAGAAGAAAAAGTTTAGAAGAAGATTGAAGAAGAGAAGAAGAAAGATGGCCATATAAGTGATGAAGAGTGTACTTTAAAGGAGAACTCATTGCTCATCAAAATGGATTATATAAGGCAAATGATTATCCCTTGCACCATAGTAAGATATTATTTCATTAATGCATTTAGTGAAATGGGATATGTAGTTAATGTGATTTCACCTAGGATGGCAAAGAGGCTAAAACTTGATGGGGGTAATGGAAAACACTAATGATTATCTAAAATTTGTTGATTGATAAAGGAAGAAGCTAATGAGAATTTGTATTGATGTGATTATTAAGGTTATTGGATATAGGTTTTCTACTAACTTCCATGTGTTAGAGTTATAGGATGGTGATAACACACTAATCCTAGGTTGCCCATTCTTAGCTATAGTTAGAGCATTGATGGATATAGAAGTATGAAGATTGATACTTCATATAGTAGATGAGGAGATTTGGTTGTATACTAAGAAAGTGAAGGAATGGAAGAAGTTGCCAGGTGAGCATGATCAGGAATTTGCTAAGCTATGAGAGCTTTTGATGAGAAGGATGGAGAGATTATGAAAAGATGCTTGTTGATTGAAAGAGAAAGATTGGGGTTGGGTGAAGAAACCTCACATATTTGAGTCCTTGAAGAGGATGAGTGAAGATGGTGACAAATCCGGCTAAGGGACTTTAACCTAAGCACTACATGGATGGCAACCACAAATTTTATTTACTTTCATTGCAAGTTTTCATTTTTAATGTTTTAAGTTAAGTAATTTGTTTCTACTTAGTAGATTTTATGAGTTTTGATGAGAACTTGATACTGAAAGATGTATGCACTTCCTTTTGTAGATATTTAGAGGCTTGTAAATAGGAATAAAAACTAAATCTATAATCAAAGAAGTGCAAGAAGATGGTGTTTCATGCATAAACCCTAGGTTAGTTACATTTAATCCCTCTCTTCTTTATTTTGTTATTACAATAATGCAAACATTCTTTTCCTTTAAAGCTGGGGGTGTATGTATATTTTGAAGTTAGTTTGTGCTTAAAATGAGCTAAATTTGTAGTTGTGGGTTACGATGAATTGTCTAGTTTAGTGTTGCAATTGGTGCATACCCTACATCATATATTTGATTGCCATATCACAATCTATGTGCATGAGTGTACATTTGTGTGGATCATTATATCAATTTAGTAAGTTTTGTAAAAACACCTTAAATATTTGCAAATTTCAAGTTGTGTTATTGACAAAATAAGCAATTTTAAGACAATTTTTGTTTGATTTAGACATGAGTTGAACTGATTGTATAGTTAACCATCTATAATACTTAAGTATTCATTGATAAAATCTTTTATTTAAGTCATGATTTATGATTTGATATTAAGGTGATATCATTGATTAAGACTTAGGTCTTTGCATTTTGACAATTAATTTATATGTATTATGTTCTTTGAAGTCTTAAACAGCTAGGTATAGACAAGAAAAGGTTGTGAAATTGAGTTTAACTTGAAAAGTTTCTCAACTAGAGAAAAAGAAAGAAAAAAGTTAACAAAGTTTTAAGGTTGGGGTCCAACCTAATAAAAAAAAATCAATCTTTTAAATGAAAGAGGGTAAATATAGAGATCTAAGGTGCCTAATAAGTGCTAGTCACATTTTTTGAATGATGAATTCATAACAAAAGGTTTATAAGTAAAGTTGTATAAATGAGTTATAGCCTATGGGCTGACCTATTTAACTTGCTTAAGAAATGGATTAGGATTGAATTTTTCAATTTGTTAAAAAAGCAGGCTAAATGAATTTAGCTCGTTTAACCTAAAGGTTAAAGTGGGTCTATCCATTTAATTTACGAGTCGACCCACTAACCCAAAGAAATATATATATATATATATAAAGAAAAAAAATTGACATAAATTATCTTATTTGCATATCACATTCACAACATAATAATGAGTCACTAATTCATTTCACTTTTAAACTTAATCCAATAAACTACAAATCACAAGATGCATATCATCATTTATCATCATCTACCTCACACTTCTTTCTTACTTTTTTTTTTTCTTTTTATCTTAGTCCTTCCATCTTCCTCATTGATTCTATCTCTTACTTCTTCCATCATTTTATGATATCCATATTATAAAGACATTGCAATTATAATATCTATATTATGGTATAAAATATCAAGTCACTTCATTATGCTACTATATACATGATGTAGGGTCGTTATGGACTTTATATTTTGTACAATTTTAAATGAAAAAAAAAGAGAGAGAGTCTATTGTTAGTGGCTTAAATGGTTTAAATGCATAAATGAATTAAACAAGCCGTATTGGCTTATTTGACTTATCAAATCATATAAATGGGTTAAATGAGCTAACTTAGTGAGCCAACTCATGTAGGTTGGGCTAGGAATAACAAATTCTATCTCATTTATGAAATGGGTCATCATAGATTAGCCCGTTTAACTCGCAAGCCTAAGTGGACAAGGTTAGGTTGACCCATTTAACTCACTTGCACAACTCTATTCATAAGCCTCTTGTCCCTATAATGTGGAAAAGGTGAGAAATAAAAAGCTCCCTCTTTAAATTAGGGCATGCATGAGTGTAGGGTAAAAAAATAAAAGAGAAAGTTTTAAAAATAGAGATGCTTGAGAAATGGTAAGGGAAGACTCAATTTTGTCTCTTTAATTGGTCTATGTCTTGCTTATGGCTGGATTAGGCCTATACGTGATTTATCAATGTATAAAGTGTAGAAACCTCTCTTCTACTTGACAGCACCTTGCTTGATCACAAGTTGCCTAATCTTGATTTAAATGAGAGACATAACTTATAAATCATAGAGTAGTCAATTTAATTCTTTGTATGAGTATTTGGACACACTTAACAAACCAACTCAAACATTCATGACCCATGAGGAAGAGAATAGCTTGTTATGTGCATTTATTGTGCAAAAACACATCTACTTGAACTCTAATTACTTTGGGTATAAATAGAAATTAGGTAAATCAATAAATGGAGAAACTAAACTTGTCCGCTTGAGAATTGATCATAGATTGTTTAACTTGATTAAGGACAAATAAGCTCAAAAGTTGGGAGTAAGTGATAAGTGTATAAAACTTCACACTTATCTTATGTAATTCTTCATAAAGTATACATGATTTAAGTGAAAAATGATTAATTTGCACTTGAATAAGTGTTTAAATCATGTATAATTGATTAGCACAAGTGAACAACCATTTTGGATTAGTTCTAGCACAATTTCATAGCATTTCTATCAAATACCTAGTATTTTTCATGTGTTTGTGTAATTCCAAAAGGCTACCATTCAAATGGTAGCTCCTTCTTGATTGGTTACTAAGTAAAAGATGGATAAATCAAGTATCAAGGCCTCCCATATAGATAATAGGATATATTGCAAGCCAACCAGATGCCCTTATGAACGTTAAGGAAATGGTGATGCACAAAAAATCCATTGAATCAAGTCTCTCTCTTATTAATCAATCGCTAGCATCTATCGATTAGAGTGTAGGTTCAAAACCTTAGTTAGGGTTTTTTTGCTAAACACCATATTTTACTAAACCCTATCAACCTATGACTGACACTTGTCTACGATTTAGATGGTAGCACTAGTGGCATTAGATATTAGGCCAACTTCATAAAAATGTTGTTTTTATTCTTAGCTGAAATAACAAAGGAGATAGGATAGTCTTAAGGTTCTTAGAGTGTGGATTTCATATTTCATTGTAATCTTTAGTTTCTAAAACATGCTAGATTAGATTTTTAGTAGATTCTAGCATATTTAAGGCATTAGGTTACATATTTAAGCTTAGACATGGTGGATTTTTAGGTATTTTGTATTGGGTTTTTCCATGCTAGCTACAAACAACCCTTGATTTTATCTTTAAACTCATTATCTATTACGTTTAATGCTCTATTTATGCTTATGTTTATGTGTTTTGTGATTATGTTATATTTTCCCATGACTATGAGTATATTGTGTTGAATGTAATATTGCGACTGTGTGGATTTTGATGAAAATATTGAAGTTGTTAGATTGATATTGTGTAGATATGAACATGGAACTTGGGCTAATTTTATAAGGCAATTAGGGTAACTTAAGTTATTGACTAATTGCGTGTTGTTTATCACTGCGGCTCACTTGCATTGGTGATTAATCATGTGTTGTTTCTTACCATAGCTCCTTTAGTCAACTTAACAGGGTCCGGTTACTGTAATAGGATTCAAAAACCTCGAATTGACACTAAGATTCCTAATTTGAAATGGTCATACTTGTGGATTAGGATACTATAATCCTAGTACTCATTGTTAGGCAATTGAAACTGTGAATGCAATTTCAACTAGAGTATATTGAGTTGTGACCGAGTGTAGCTATTTAGTTGTAAAGTGTAGATGAGTAATTGGTAATACCATACTCTTGCTACATGATAGGTTATACCATGTAAAAGCCAATGTGAGTTATGTGAGTATGGTTAAAACTTGTGTTGATACCTTCATAAATATCTCTAAAACATTTCAATAACAAATTCAAGGGATAAAGAAGCACGATCTCATACTTTTTTTATTGTTAGAATCCACACTTAATAGCTAAGAAATTGTTAGGATTTATATTTAGTTGTAATAATTATCTTCTCTTCAATTTAGTTTAATTTTTTATGCTCAAAATCTAGTGCTCGGCTTACTTAGTTTAGACTAAAGTTAATATAATTTAGAATTAGTTTGTCCTCTCACCTTCCTTCCAAAGGATACAATCGTATTTACTCACCCTACACTACCAATTGACTGGTATGCTTGCTATAAATTATCGCGAATTTCACATAATCTTTTTGAGGTGCAAATCCAATTAATTGGTTATGTATTAGTTTTATTAATTTGAAAGGGGTTGTTATTGTTAGAATAATTTGTGACATTATAGAAGGGTGTGCAATAGATCAAGTTTCAATAACAATCTTCTTTCAATTGCTTTTTGCTACTACTACTAAATTTTCTCTAGTAACAAATACTTCAGTCATTTCACTATCGACACATGAAAACATTCATTATTGTTGCTTGGATAAGGATTCCATCATAATTTCTATTAACAATACCTAACCTAGCTAACCTATCTACAAAATGTTCAATAGTTTAACTCTCATGAGTATTAGCAACATTACTGCTTTAAGAACTAAAGAGCAAATGATTGCACTTAACTTATTGGTATTCTCAAGCTTTAGGATTTAATGTTGCTAAAACTAACAATAAATCACTAACTTATCTCTTTGATGTTGTTGATGAGGAACAAATGGTTTTCTAAATTGGAAAAATTTATGAAATGTCATTGAAATAGAGTTTTAGTGAAAACCTATTAAGTTCAAGAAACTTAATTCACTAAATGACAAATTCATAAGTGTTTCACCTCTACTTTACATTTTATGCCAAACCGAGAAAACTAGAGTCTAAACTATCAAAGAATAAGAAAGGAAAGGGCCATAGGCAAAAACAGAAGGCTAAGGTGACCAAGTTTTGAGAAGATGGGGCATTTTAGTGAAACATATTGCTTATGATTAAATGAACATCGTCTAAATTTTCCTAATAACATATCACTTATCCCTTTTGTGCACAAGACACAAATAGACACATCTAGAGCAGAGGAGGTGATTTTAGTTCTGTTAAGGCCAATTTCACCATGAAAGTGCACAAAGATCAATTGTAGTTTAGTTTTGAAAGATTTATAAACTCAAAGTCGAGTCTAAGATCAATCTTTTGGAATGAGGCTAGCAACTACCAAGCTATTATCTATGATTACTTTATTTAACCAATGAAGAGTGGAATGTTTGTGCAACTAATGGAAATGAAATTTGATCTGAAAGCTAAAATTACTAAAAATCATATAGAATGAGAATCGTACTTTAACTTCCCTTAAACATCAATTATTGTCTTTATCCTTAACAAAATTAAATTATGTGGTAGATTAACTCATTTCTCACCTCTTGGATTTCGTAAAAAGTTTCCAAAAATTGACTTCACATATCTAGATAAACATAAGAAAATGCTTTAGATGTTGATTTTCTTAAAATAATTATGAGAGAACAATAACAACAATTGAAATGAAAATTCAAAAACCCATAATCTTACTAGTTTTCATAAAAAACACTACCACAAAACAGATTTAACTACACAATATCTTCAATAAAAAAGAATGAACTCCAAATATAAACATAAAACTCCATTACGGCAAACTTTACTAACAAAATTAGAAGTTGATAATGTAAAATGAGAAGTTACATAAGTTTTCAAAGCAAATAAACAACAACTTTCTAAATCTACATATAAAGTACTCTAATCAATGCTTAAATATGCTTAATTTACTCTAATCTAACCTTAAATGCATTAAACATGACTTAAGGTTTAGCCTTTTTTCAAATATAGCAAATGAAGGAGGTTGAGCTTACTAGAGGTTTTTTAAACCTTAGTATTTATACAAATGTGGAATGCCTATGTGGCATCCAAATTAACTAACATATAGATATTTTTTACATTATGCGCCCACTTCATTTGAATCTCATAGGGTGAAATTTAGATTAAGCCCACAATGGATGCATGATTGTGCAATTAGGAGAGGGAGGGGCAAGCTTATCATACTTAAATCATTATTTGAATTACACATAAAAATGTCACTTGTTATTGCAATTATTGTGTGAAACTTTCTAATATTCAAAAGAGAGAAAACTTTAAACTTTTTTTGAGGGGTGTTCAACATACTTTGTAAAAGGTTATTATTATTATTATTTTTTACCATTTCATTGAAGTACATATATTAATTGAAATTTAACTATCAATCTATAAAAGGAGATTAACATAAAACTTGTGTAAGTTTTGTTATTAGTAAAATATATTATAAAAAGTAGTTTAAACAATTATCAATAGAATAAAAAGAACAACATGATATAAAGATAAGTATTCTATATTTCTTAATGATACGTTTGCAAAATTGTTTCATTAGCAATGACCAACACTATAAAAAATATCCTTTTCAGTTCAAGTGATTTAACAATTAATTGTTCAATAATACCCATCCATTTTTATAAAATTATTTATGGGAAAAAGTGTTAGTATATCCTTTAATATGGCTGTTATTATGTATTACTAATTATGCAATAAGATTGAAACACTTGTAGTAATGACAATTTAATTATTATTTATGGTTAAGTACCAAACATAGGTAGGTTTAATGAGAATTTATTTAGTTAACCACTATTTTTTGATAAATAGAGTTTAATTTTTATTGGTTATTGTGGGAAAAGTTCTAAAAGATAATGAAAAATATATGTAACTTAAAATAGTAAAATGACTTCAATAGAATTTGAATCTATAACCTCATGTTTATAAGGACATGCACATTATCACTTAGCTATGATTGAGATTATATTATAATAATTTTATTTTTAAGATACAAATGTAATATGTACTCTTATTTTATAATAAATTTTTATAATTAATTATTTTTTCTAAGTTTAAGGAAGTCTGACCTTTTTAATCCTTTTTGAGTTCTTACTTAGATAGAGCCTTCTTCTTTAGACAACACGGCTAGATATGGGCTTATGGAGTGGGGGCTTTCGCTTGGAGACATGGGAGTGTTCCTTTTTTTGGTTTTTTTTTTTTAATTATTTTTTGGCCAAGGTGTTCGATTTAAGTTATGGGGGGGCATTTTTTTGACCCTTAGCACTTTGTTTGGATCTTCCCCTTGCTTTGCTGCACTTCCTGTTCCGCTGGAGATTCAAACGTCATGATATGAGTTCCAGGTTTTCCCAACTATACAAGCTCCGTTCTGACAAGTTCTTGCCTCTCTCCCAAGTTCTTGGAATTTGTGCGATCTCAGCTCGTTTATAGCAGCAAAAGCATAAAAAATACGTAAAATCGTCGCTACAAAATTGGGTTTTAGCATGCAAAAACATGATATAAGCATAAGTTATCACATCCCTAAGCTTAAGTTTTTGCTTGTCTCTAAGGAAAACATGCATTTCTGAGTTCAATGACTCGTGTATGGTGTTCATGCATAAAGTTAAGATACTGTGGCAACAAGATAAGTCAAATGCAGTTACTGAAAACTTATCATTGAGCAAGTCCTTATACAATGTCATGGATATTTATCATCACTTATGCTCTAGATCATTGTCATGCTCTTGTTTTCACTCGTATCAAGAAGTAAATGTACGCATAGACTAGTGTGAGCAATTGCCCGATCAATGATCAGTTTGCCTAAACGATACTGTCTCTATTGAGTAGAAGGACAATTGCTTTGCTATTTTTTTGTTTGTTTTTAATATCTCATGTTCATATTACCTAAACCCATTTCTCGCCTTTCTCCATACAATTTCGATTTAACTTGGGGACTTCGTGTATATATTTGCTCTATTATTGTGTAAGAACATTTATTTGTGCCTTCACTTCTTATGTAGTTATGCGTTATGCTTATATTGCTATTTATTTATATTATATTCATAATTAATTCAAACTCAAACTCTCAAAAAGTCTAGTTTACTTTTTAGGTTTAAAGTGCCTATGTTATACTTCCCCTCTTAGGAATGTAACTAGGTTGGATATGAGATGGGTTCATTGAAACTTGAACCCAACCTGGTAAGATACTGCACATCTCAAAACCCAGCAAGATTTGATAGGTTTTTCTTTGGTAACCTCAAACCCACCTCGGTTAAAAATTGAAGAACTCAAGACCCGACCCAACCCTGACTTTACAAGCGCTCAAATATGCAACGTCCAAGCTATAATTGCAAGTGGTTGATTCCAATTTCCAAAGACTCAATAGAGATGAGAGGAGAGTAGAGATAGAGTGGCAAGTCTAGGATGGAGTGGGGACTGAATAGTGATGAGAGGAGAGTAGAGAAGAGACAAAGTTGAGTGGAGAGAGTTTGGGTTAGGGTAAAAGAGTAAGATGAGAGTCATGAGACCAACCGGAGTTATCGAACTACTTTATAGTAACTTATTGTATTAGTTACTATTTCTAAATATAAATTGGAATGACTTTTGTTCGATGAATAATTGTAGAAATTGTATTATATATAAATATAAAAATAATAAAATAAAATAAATTTATTAAAAACTCTGATATTAATTTATAATTTAAAAAAAAATATTATTTTTATTGAATCAAATTCTCATAATTCAATCCTAAATCCTATCAAGTTTTATTATATATATATAAACCCAACCGTAAATTTTAGGATTTTCATCATATCGATCAATTGGATATCTTATTATGGCCCTCCTGTTTCATTCCTATCCCCTCTAAAAGACTTTTTAACTTGGCTCGCTGCCTCAATATAAAAACTTCATTGGATGATGTACGAGGAATAATATAAGAAATTACCAGACGACGAAATGACGTTTTAATTAATGTTGATGCGGCTTGTTCTTTTTTCTCTTTTATTTACTCATTTATACTTGCTTTCTGAGGAATTGGATTGCATAATGAAGCATGGAGACTTATGGGTAATAATCGTCTGAGAACACACTGCATATGGTAAAACATGAACTCGCTTCCGTCATAGTCTAGGATTTCATTATACAGAATGAATCAGCCAATCGTCTCACAAAGTATTCAATTGGACGATCCTCACAAGTCAAAACATATACCTATCTTTATAAATATACTGGAATTTCCTCCTCGAATTCAGAGGAACTTGGGTTTAAGCCTCCAGTTAATATATAAATTCTTAAGACCAAAATTAACACCCTCCCCACCCCGAACCATAAAAGAAAAAAAAAATAATAACAATAAAAATAAAATATTAATTAGACGTCAAACCCAAGTCACTTGAATGCCTTCACCTACTCCTGCTTACCGCTAATATCAGGACTGCAAATATATACACATTATTAAATTCTTCTACTAGTTCTTCACTCGGCCTTCATAGCTCCATTTTCAGCTTCTCTTGAATGCAAAGACACTGTTACCAACAAAAAAGTTCCAGTTCATAACATGAACAGCAGAAACATTTCCAACTGAGAAGATGCTCAAAGGAGCCTCAGCTCTCGAATAGCATGCAACAACGCGACGGGACACTTTCTATACGTTAAGATCCCGATGGGCTTTCACAAGATCCATTTTTCTTATGCGATCTAACAGGAACCTTACATAAAGGGTTATGCTTTTAAATAGTATATGAATATTCTCCTGCCAAAAGAAGGAAAGAAAAAAACAAAAAAATTAGAATAATGCTCTCTTTTTCATCTCTCTCCAAACATGGACAAAGATTTCTTCAAATGCAATCCAAAGGTAAACCCATGTTGCATTCTTCAAGAAAAAAGTAGATCTGTAAAGAAAATACACTTTCCTTGACTGCCCCAATTCTGACATGCTCTATTTGGGGTAATTTGAAGCTTCAAGTACTCGTATTGTTCTTGATAACTTCCAATTACAACATACTCCTCCATTCATTTCACCTTATCCAACTCATATCAACTAAAACAGGTAGACGCAATTCTAATGAACCATCTATTCCACCAAAGAAAAGCACCTGTCATGTACGTGTCTCACAATCTTCTAAGAGCCTAAAAGGGAGATCCAAAGAGCAATTTACCTGAATTTGCACAAGGGTCATAGCTTAAGAGTGAATTATCTGTGGCTATAAAGTGGTGATTGTCTTCTATTCTTCCCCACATAGGTTGCTGTAATGTATTAGTATGCCACTGCTGTTGGTATTGTTGTCTGTTTCCACTAAACTGGAGTTCGGAGGGTATAAGAGGCATAACCATGCTAGGAAAAGTATTGTCTGGTACAGGTCCATTCTGCCAGTTCTCCTATAGAGGCGAAAAAAAAGGGGAAGATACTAATAAATGATGGTTCAAATTAATAAAAACGTTCAAATATAAAGGCTTTAAGCTACACCAATGAATCTTATTTGCTATTGCAAATATTAGGAAGGTGAGCCCTCTCAATAAACCTAGCCCCACAAAAGGATTTAGGGATGACAAAGCAGTGGGTCAGATAACTAAAGAAACTACTCGAAGAAATCTCTGTCAAGAACTTGTGAAGGCAGTAACCTGTGAGTGCAGGAGTCCCATTGTTAATCAATCTCAAACATGAAGTACATAACAACTTTTGGCCAAAAAAGAAAAAAGTAAATAACAACTAGAAGTAAAGATTCATAAGAAGGATAATTTGGTTCAGCACCATTTCTTAGTCCCTTCGAAGAGTAATTAAAGAATTATTCCACTATCTCATGAGAGGCACTGAAATAAAAGCAATTAAAAGTAAGTACTTACTTCGGTAGCAAATAAGTTATCCAGGTTAAAATTGATCCGTGGGTTAACTGTAGCAAGTCTCATTGATAAGAGCTGAAAAACCAAAGGTATTTACTGAAATAAGTATGCAATCAAAGCAAAATCCACGAGTGTAAATCAACTGAAAGACAACAAAACCCAGCCTATATGATTTCACAATCAACTGAATAAACAGACATGCCACCAGAAGTCAAGAAGTCACTAGGTTCCAAGTACATGGAATGTCTCCTTAAAGATATCAAATTGTTGTAATACAATGCAGGAAAAAACTAGCTTGGATCATTTAACTCCTTCCTCCAAGTAAATTGACTCAAGATGCACTGCCAATCTAGATTGAAAGACATTGAGCATAATAGGTTTGACATTGGTTCATTTTAAGTTTGCTTCTATGACATGACATGAGATTGTGCACCCTATACTGTTGAGCTAAGTTCCGGTTGGCACAAAATTAGTTTTATAGGAAACAATTGCTTTCCACATAATACAACAACATAACAAAACAGAATTATACTTCATACGCACACACACAGAGACTGACAAAAAGAAAAAGAAAAAGAAAAACAGACAGATTCAGATGTACAAAAATATACTTAGAAGATATGGTAAACACTAAGACAAGTGCCTTTCCCCTGATTCTGAAAGACACAGTGTGATTTCCCTTTATAGCCTCATATATGGATTGCTGCAAGAAGTTTATATTACTTAAGCAATAATATTATGTAAAACTTTTAAGGTACCATATAGTAGTATTTCTAAGGATAAAAATTAAAGAACAAACAATTGTATGGAAAGTCAGTTAAACCATCACCTCAACTTGGCGTTGCAAGAACTGCACATGATTAATGATTTCATCCAACACCAATGCTGTGCCAGATATCTGAAGAAGCATATTCTTTCCATCAATAAATTTCAAGTGTACAAGCTCCAAGTCAAATCCACACATAATTACTACTATAAAATCCTTGTCTGCAGTTAAGAATGATTTTTAAAATGCCAAAAATGCTGTCTCTCTATATAATCTAGAGCCGATAGTTTGCCGGATGCTAGTTACACAATCATATATTGGAGTTGCATACTGAAAGGAAAGCTCGGTATTTGCCAGATGCTAGTTTTACAATCATATATTGGAGTTGCATACTGAAGAGAAAGCTCGGTATCCATAGAAATGATGTGAAAAATGCAGTAAATGGATAGGACTTCTCCAAAATATGCCTCAGAATAACTCAGCAAGGTAAGGAAAGACCAAAAGGGTAATGCAAGGAAATTTCCATCGTTGGAACCATAGCAGACACTGTCTATGTCTATGTCCGTCAGAGAATTGCAAATGACAGCAAACTAAAACTAACAATTACTCAACCCCATTATCCAGCAATCAAATTCAAGTACTTTACCCAAGCAGTGAAACACAAAAATCATGTCTGCATTTTGATAGTTTGGAATTCCCGACAGAAGCCATTTGTTAGGGATTGTTCTTTCTCCATCTCTTTCTGAACAAAGGATGTATACGTATACCCAACATGCCCGGGAGGAAAAAGGTGACCACCAAGCGCTTCAAAAAAGATCACTTAGTCTCTTGGTAACGTGGGACCCACACGTCTCTAAATCTACCTAGGCAGTGTTAGACACAAGACACGCGCCAAGTAACAAGAGTCCCATCTCCCCAACTTGTGAAGGGCATGAAAGTAATTTCGAAATTCAAAGAAATAAACTTAAAAGCCAGTTGATGAAAGGAAACGCCACATTAAATAGCATATCGTGAAAACCCATAAAAAGATAAAATCTCGAACTTCTCCCATACCAAAATTGCAGAAACCGGAAACTCCATTTACACCATGCAAATGCAAGTTCAGCATTAACCCATTCAATGACGAAAACGCCCTTAAAAGGGACGTATAACCAAACCAACCCACCACCAAAGGGGTAAAAGAAAAGATGTGTAATAGAAAACTTTGCAAAAAAAAAAAAAAAAATGAAAGAAAGAAGGAAAGGACGGACACAATTACCAAACAGCCACACTTTGATAGCACCCCACTGGGCCTTAGTAACCTTTTTCTCTCGGTACAAAAGCAACCACTTGGTTGAAAAGGTTAAAAGTTTGACAACGACTAAACCGTTATTAAAACCTACATGATTAAGACCCATAATTGCGCTTTTCAGTTCGCAGCTAAAGCTAAAGACAATCATTTGTCACCTCCACACCACACCCCCCTCCAAAAGATTTAGAATTTTTTTTATACCCAAAATCTTCTTGATTTTGATGCCTAATCTCGATATTCTCGGATCAATCACACATCATTACGTGAAACTCAATATTCATTCGTTTGACACGTATCCATTAGGTCGAGTTTCAATAATTAGCACAACTTAATTTTTCATTTTAAAAAGATTAATGTTTTATATAATAATTATCCGTTTAAAAGTTCAAGAGAATTTATTGTCTTTTCATTTCTTTTTTTTTTTAATTTTAAATACATATCTGACTTTTTTTTTTTTCAACTAATAGTAATAGTAAAATTAGAGATAAGAGAATTAAACCCCATCATCCTTCTAAAAGAAGAATGCTCATACCATTATAACACATATCTAATTAAAGAAAATATTAAATTTACTGCAGATAACATGATAAAGACACCCTAGAAAAAAATTTAAAAGAGTAATATTTTAAATAATAATAATTGTTAATTATTATATAAAAAACCAACCTTATTGCATCCGGGGACCAGCTCCTGCAGCAACTTCATCCGAGCATTTATTTTCTCTCTCCTCGCCTACGATAAAAAAAAAAAAAGGGTATATACATAAATAAAATAATGCAGCGTCATTGTAGTATGATTTATATATAGTCTTAACAAGTGATTAATATAGTTTAATAAACATAATTAGTACCCTCTCTGCTAAGCTATGGCTATCCGTGGCCTGTCCTCTACGAGCTCGAACATGGACGTAAGGAAGCTTCTCTGCGCTTTCAGAGCTCTCGTTTTTGCTCTTCTTCGTCGAACCTTTTCCCTGAATTTTTCAAAATTTCCAAATTCCACCCCAAAATTCATCAAAATTTGCATAAAAAACTGAAAAAAAAAAAGAAAAAGAAAAGCACAATTTTATCTTATCAAGTTACCAAACAGCCACAACACAAGCCCTAAAGATTGCTACTACCTATCTCTCTCTTCAATTTTAAATAGACCCCAACATTTACCAAGAATCACAAAACCAAACCAGAAATGAGAAAAGAGACTCTTATCTTGTCGACTACAAGCCCTAAAGATATGAATTTTACATTTTTGTCCTACCTTCTTCTCTCTTTCTTTCCTCTTAGCCGACTTCTGAGACTTACTCTCCTCCATCGGATCAGAAGCCAACGGCTGGGACGAGGAGTTGAGATTGGAGTTATCGCTCTCCGTCACTGGCTCGTCCTTCACCATCTCCGGCGCGGCTTTGCTCTCACCGGCGGCGAAGACGGAGTACTTCGCGGCTCGTTCAACGAGGCCAGAATTCGCGGGAAAGGCGAAGCCGTTACTGCAAAGAGAGTGAAGGTAGGGCCTTTCAGGAGGAGAAGATGTTTCCGGGGAGTGGAGAAGCTCGAGAGCTTGAGTAGGAGGAAGCTCGAGCAACGCCGTGAAAGAACTTGCGGTTTCGGGCGCTTGGGAGATAAGCTGGTGGAGTTCTTCGTTGAAATGAAGGGAATCGAAGTTGGTGGGAGTGGATCCAGCAAGGGTTACTGCAATACGCTCCATAATTAAGGTTGTAAGACGTTGAGGAATGGTGGTGGCGGTGGTGTAGTCAAGATGATGTTGTGCCTTGAAAATGGTGAGAGAAGAAGGAAATAATAATGAGCTTTACTGCCATATGAAGTAGAGAGAAAGCAACGTAGCGATGGGCTTATGTAGTGATAAAATCAGGGAAAGGGAAAGGGAAAGGGAAGGAGAGAGAGAGAGAAATAGAAAGGAAAGGATAAAGGGAATAAGGGGCTCCGTTTGTACAGTTAGTTGGGGAAGGTGGCTCGTCGGGTAGGATTTTCATTTCTCAGTTTTCTTTCACTTTTTCAGTGTTTTTCGGCCGTCCATTTTCAACGCTTCATCGGTTGCGACTTACGACTACGGGGTTTATGCAATTGGGACAAAGGCCCGAAAGGACGACGGTTGGGATAAAATGCTTGCTAAATTCCATTTCACAATACGCCACCAATTAGAAATAGTTACTTATTTGTTAAATTCTAATGGAACGTAAGGAATATAATGAAATAAACCCAAGAAAGGAAAGACAAATCATATTCTGAAATTTCAAATTATCAGTGGTAGAATATTTGAAATGAAATAAAATTATTTGTCAAAATACCCTTATTTTATGGATGTACTAAACATACATTACACACACACGATTGATGTATACATAATACAAGATATTATTAACAATAATGTAATATATATTTAGTTATAAAACTACAATACATGTATGATATATATTATCATAGGGTAATTTGTAAATGTACTCCTTTTATATTGGCTTTATATGCCTTTAAAACTCTAATCTTTAAAGTTGAATATTTACACTTTAAATATTTGAAAAAACAGTGTCCATAATGACCATTTTACCCTTGATCTGGTTTTTTTCTTTTTTTTTTCAGCATTTTTTTATATGGGATTCAAAAGCACATTTTCAAAAGTTTAGGAGTCTAAACATTTGATTTCAATGATAAGGCAATAGGTGTATATTAAGTAAATATAAAAGGTTGCATTTATCTTTTACCCTTATCATAATATATAAGAAATTAGGGGTGGGTGGATATAGGATGGGTAGAATATAAGGGTTTATTTGTATCCTACTATGTAAAGTACAAGTTCCTAAAGTTTGGAATCAAAACTTATTTTGTAACACCATAGACTATCCTATACCTTATACGAAGTAAAACTTATAGGGTTTAAGGCATCTTGTGAAATCGGTAAATTTTGCTCTTTTTTATAAATTTTTAATTTATATGATATAAAAAAATTAATTTATAAGTGATATTACAAGTTTTTAGATGCAAAATTTATGAAACCTACAACAAAACCTATAAAATTAAAGATATTTTTTTTTTCTCTTTATTATTTCAAGTTTAGTGAATTTACTACTTAGCAAATAGGGAAAAAACGAAGAAAAAGAATGAAAAATATAAAGTTGGAGAGGAAAATGGAGAAGAATAAAAAAACAATGGAAAATATAAAGTGTGAAAGGCAACATTAGTTATTCAAATTATTAACTTATGGGTTTAAGATTATTTATTTTTTATTTTACTAAAAAATTTATTACAAAAAATATTATATTATTGTTTATTTTTTTATAAATGATATTTAATAATTTTTTTTATAAGATGGATATAGAGTACCTTAGAACCTATACCTACCTTAAAGTATGGGTTTTAGGGTAGATATAGGGTATGATGACTTCATACTCTTATCTTATCCTGTGAAAGCAGGTTTTAGAAAAATCTATACTTAAAACCTATCTTGTGACCTTCAATATCCACTTAGAATCTATTTAGCTGTGTAAGGAACGAGTGGATATCCTATAAAACAAGATTACTCGCTTACCTCTATAAGAAGCATAAAAAATTACATTTAAAGCTAATTTCTTTTGGGATAAGGGTAAAGATTGTCCAACCATTATTGACAAGAAGATAAGTTGGAGAGGTATATTTAACCTCAAATAAAGCCACCTTATGACTCATCAAGTATAAACATAAAAAGAGGCACCTACATTCTAGTAGCTATATATATGTATATATATTTGTAACACCCAAAAACTTAAGACATCATTGCTTGCTACATATTACTAAACATAACGACATGCTAAGGTTTTAAATTCCTATACAAATTTAAGCTATTCATCTTCACTTACATTCATACCAATATAAACTCAATAAAAGAAATGAATGACTCTTAAGCGAGTTATTCCAATCCTCATTATTTAAAACAATACAAATAATACCAAATTAAAATTCAAGGTAAACATCTATCATCATATAATAATTGACATAATTAGGAATCTAGTAACTATCTCCATATTCTCAGTTCAACAACGTTGACGTGCTTAATCCTAATGCAGAATCAAGCAATCGCAATCCCAATCGATAGTTCACAACAAGTAATCCGAACAATTCAAATACAATAACAAAATAAAAACCTAAACCCTTACTAGATATTACGCACTAGCAAGAGGATAATCTTAGTATGGATTAGTTGATATGATACACAACCTCGATACCATCACTTGCCACAATCTAAAGATTGATAAGAGTATGAGAGAACTCAAGTTTTGTATTTCTAAAATATCAAGTTCTATCCTTTTGTTTCTATTCCAAAGGTATAAAAGAAAGTCAAGTTCAATTACAAGGAAAAACTAGCTCAAAATAACATAAAGTAGTTGGCCTAAATTGTAAGCTGTCGGCCTAAAATTGTTACATTGCCGGTGTTTAGAAGGTTAGGCCACTAGCCTAAAAATGGCTACACTACCGGCATTTAGGATTTACACCGTCGGCCTTTATGGCCGGTCTTTATTCTTGCACCACTTGTTCTTTAAGGTATGTTGCCAGCTTTAACAACATAAGTTGTCAGCTTTTAAGGGCACTGTTCCATGCTTGCTTGAGTCATTGGTTGTCGTCTCGAAGTAATGACAAGTGTATTTGATTGAAGGTAAAACAATCGTGGCAAATGACTGAAGAAACTAGATGATTCTCCTTGGGTTCCATCTGATCAAGTAGAACTCTCAATGGAAGGTTCTGTAGTCCTTTGGTTCTAGCTCAAGTAAGCAGTCCCGTAACTAAAATGTTTGATTTCCATCATCTCCTCGGGCTTGTGGAAGATTTACCCTCAAATCTGATGGTTCTTCATGAGGATCTTCTGATAGGTAAGGTGATAAATCTATAACATTGAATGTAGCAATAACGTTGTATTCTCCTAGTAGCTCTACCCTGTAAGTGTTGCTGTTGATATGCTTTAGAATCTTGAATGGTCTATCTGCTCTAGGTGAAAGTTTATGTGATTTCTTATGAGGAAACCTATCCTTACCGAGATGAATCTAAACTAAGTCACTTGGATTATAAATCTTGGCTTTCTTATGTTTGTTGCCCAGAAGTTGCTACTGCTCTTGAGTCTTCTTAAGATGTTCAAATGCCTTCTAATGAAGCTTCTGAGTCTCTTGGAAATGTTTTACTCCACTCAAGCTTTCTTCCTTTGTTGCTGGTTTAGCTATTAAGTCCAATGGAAGTGTAAGATTATAGCCATATACGACTTTAAAGGGGGACTTACTAGTTAAACTATGAGTCAACCTATTGTAAGCAAACTCAACAATAAGGAGACACAAGTCTCAATTGGTAAGGTTCTTGCCAACCATTGCTCTCAGTAAGGTACCAAGAGTATGATTGATAACCTCTGTCTAACCATCTGTCTGAGTATGACAAGATGTATTATACATGAGTTTAGTGTCAAGTTGTTTCCAAAGTGTCTTCTAGAAGAAGCTGAGAAACTTAGTGTCTCTATCAAACACTATGCTGTAGGGAACACCATGTAATCTTACAATTTCTTGCATAAAAAGGTTAGCGATAAAAAGTGCATCATTTGTTTTATGGCAAGGTACTATGTGGTACATTTTACTGAAGTGGTCGATGACTACCATGATGGAGTCTTTGCCTCTCCATGTCCTGGGAAGTCCTAAGACAAAATCTATATTGGTATCAATCCATGGCTGTATAGGTAGAGGTAAAGGCATATATTGACTTTAAGCTTCCTTCTTTCCCTTTACCCTCTTATAAACCCCACATCTCTCTAAAACCTTGTGTACATATTTCAACATACTCCTCTAGTAAAAATGTTCTTTTAACAACTCTAATGTCCTCTTCTCACCAAAGTGTTCAGATAATCCTCTAACATGAGCTTCCCGTATCAACAGTTCCCTCATAGAACCATAGGGTATACATAGCTTTCTTGTTCTATATAGCAAACCATCTATTATATAGTAACCATCTACTACACCTCCTCTGGAACATTGATCAACAATCAACTTCAAATGATCATCATGAACATATTGTTCCTTCATCAGTTCAAACCTAAGCAACTTTGACTGAAGTGATGTGATAAGTATATACTTGTGTGATAATGCATTAACTACAATATTTGTACTCCTCTTTTTGTACTTAATCACATAAGTGTAGCTTTTTAGGAATTCCACCCATTTTGCTTATCGTTTAGACAAATATTGTTGCCCTTTGAAGTGCTTTAGCAATTCATAGTCTGTATAGATAACTGATGGGAAAATTTCTAACACTGTCGACCTTTTCAGAACTCGATTTGGATGATGATCCAAATTGCTCATATTTTACCTTATGTCTTTATTTCTAATAAATATTCGAGAATAATCTTACAGGTACAATGATACTTCTCCATGGGATGCCAATATGTCCTATAACCGTTGTTGGACACAGAACATTTTCAAGATAATAATCAATGACCCGCTGCGATTGTTTTCTATTTCGAGGCATTGGATCTTGAAGACTTATGTTATTTTGTACCTTGTAATTGTTTTATGAACTATTTTGGTTATGGGATACTTTTATTTCCTTGTAATTTTCATTTAGGGCTAGCCACCTTAAAAGTGGCAAACTTGCACTTTCTAACCCTAAGAGTAGCAAGTATAAATACTTGCTTAAGAGAGGGTTTGAGGAGGCATTTTTTGCAGAATTGAGAGACACATTTCACGTGTGAATTAGGGTCTTTCCTTAGTTCAAAACTCTTATCAATTTCAACCCAAGAATTGGAATTGTGGCGAGTGCGACGAAGGGGAATTGTGAGTCATATCGATTCCATCTTAGTTGTATGTTCATTTCTTCTCTAGTGAGTCATATCTAGGATAGATTTGGATCTTTCTTGGACATATTTGTGGTTATATTTTGTGGACAACAATCTTGTAAGATTGATTGTTTCCTTAAGCACTTGAATTACATATATGATTTTTAGTGCATTGGCGTGAATTTATGATTGAAAGAGAAAGTGGAATTCATGGTTTTATTGCTTTCTTTGATCTAATTTCCACGTGATTGTCAATCTTTATTGTGGTTACTTGGTGAATGTTACAAATAGAGATTATAATTAAATCATTTGATCAACATTTTCCATCAAAATCTACAAAGTATTCACGTGAATTGCTTCCTTGGTGGACCGGTTTTGTATGAGACTTGAGATTTGTTTTCTAGAGTCATTTGATTGTGCTTGGAAGTGGAATTAGGCACATTAACTTTTTGGTATCAGAGCACATGTTGAGAGAAGGGATTTATGGTTATTTGATTTTGTGATATTCATCTTCAATTAGGGTTAATCAAATTGTGAACTGCAATTGTGTTGTGTAGTTTGTGAGTTGCAAAATTACCTTGGTTAGAGTTTTGATTTGCTGCTTGTTGGAGTTGGATTGGGAAGGTTGTTGTATCATCTTGTGATTAATAATTTTCGTGGAAGGAAGGAAGAATCAAAGTGTTGTTAATTCAACAATTGTGTGAGCTTGAAAAATTACCTTGTTCTTGCCGTGACTAGTTGTGATGTGAAGGAGGTTGTGTAGTTTGTTGTTGTGATTTCCATTGTGTAATTTTGAATTGGAGAAGTGCAATTTACATATTTGCATTGAGTTGAGTAGTAAGGAATCTATTTGAATTCAAACACATTCCATTAAGTTGTGGGTGTTAATGAGTGCTATTTGAATTTGAATTCATTACTTACCAATTGAAGAAGGCTTACAATTAGTGAAGTAGTTTGAAATTCAAATTGAAGTTGCTGCCTATTGTGGATATTCAGATTACATTTGTGGAAAGTGGCATATTTGCTTTTGTTGTCATCTTTGTCGTGGGAAGTAGAAGCATACTTGTTGTTATTGCCACTTGTGTTGTTGCCGTGGAAGTGAAAGCATATTTATTGTTGTTGTCACTTGTGTTGTTGCAACATGGTGAATTGGTGTTGTGGTGAAGTGAGTGCATCGTGTTATATTAACGTGTTGTGGAGAAGAGTACTACACGTGAGTTGTAATAACATATTTGTAAAAGTTAAGTGGGTTATTTGTTTTCTTTTTTATAGTTGCTATTGTGTGGTGTTAAGGGAAGTGTAGTTGTGGGGTGAGTGTCCTTGCTTCAAATTGTTTTTGAGGATCAGTACATAGGGTCTACAACTATGTCGAATGACAGCGTGAATGGGGGAACTGGTGATGAAGCCAATAGTCAGGTTGGTGGAGGTCACGGTCTTAATGTGGTAGGTAGGAGAACTTTGGAAGAACAACTCCAGGATCTTACTACCATAGTTGCTACACTAGCAACTAGAATTGACAGAATGACATTACCACAACCACCAATGGTAAACCAGCCGGCACTACCTCGAGTAGCTCCACAGAATCCTCATCGAGATAGAGTAATGGGAGATGGGAATTTGAATAGAAGGATGGGTGAGGAGCATCTTCCATATAGGGAAGAAAGGGATGATAATTTTGGGGCAAACCTAAATCAGAATAGGGATTTGAGGCTACCTCAAGGCTTGGAATATGTGAAACTACAGATGCCATCTTATGATAGCAAGGGATCAGCAGATGAATATTTAGACTGGGAGGATAAGGTCGAAGGTCTCTTTGAATGTTATGAGATCGATGATAGTACTAGGGTCCGATTGTCTACTGTTGAGTTTGTAGGGTACGCTGCACTCTGGTGGAAGAATCTGATTATCAGTAGGCGTCGGGATGGAGAGGCTGAGGTTCAGACCTGGAGGGACATGAAAAGATTATTGAGGAAAAGGTTCATTCCTGAACACTACAAACAAGAACTATTTATGCGACTGGAAACATTGAGGCAGGGAGGCAAAACAGTGGATGATTATGTACAGGAGTTTGAGACCCTTATGATTAGGTGTGGGTCCGTTGAGCCTCCAGAACAAACTGTAGCATGTTTTGTCTTAGGTCTAAAATATGAAATAGCGTGTGTTGTTGAACTGCAACGCTATAACACACTTGATGAGGTTATTCAGTTGGCCTTAAAAGTAGAGAGACAAAGGAGGTCCAACTTCTTTAGGGCTCCGAGCAGTAGGCCCAGTACTGTTACTAGACCCATATCAGCTGACAGTCGATCAGGGGGAACAAAGGCAGTATGTGAGGGAGTAAAGGCAGTGGACACTACTACCCCAACTATTATGAGAGAAAATTTACCCACTGGGAAGGGTAAAGAGGTAATGGCTCCAGATGCGAGATAGATTGTTCCTGGATCTACTAGTGGGAAAGCGTGCCAGATAAAATGCTTTAAATGCATGGGATTTGGGCATATGGCTGCACAGTGTCTAAATAAGAGGGTGATGACTGTTATGGAAGACACTGGGGAGGATATTGAGGATGATCATGATCAGATTGAACCTACAGATCTACCAACAGCATTGCGGGAATATTATGATGATCAGACTGCAAACGTGCTTGAGGAGCATACAGGAGGAAAATATCTATCCCTTAATGTGTTACGCAGGGCCTTATCTATATCTCCTGATAATAGTGATATTTAGAGGGAGAACATATTTCACACCTCTTGCAGAATCAGAGGTAACCTTTGTGTACTCATCATCGATAGTGGTAGTTGCACGAATGTTATATCTGCTGCGCTAGTAGACAAATTACAACTGTCTACTATCCCACATCCTAGTCCTTATCATTTGCATTGGCTGGATAATAGAGGTAGTATGCATGTTACCCTTAGGGCAAAGGTTCCTGTGAATGTCGGGCAGAATTATCATGATGAGATCCTGTGTGATGTAGTCCCTATGCATGCATTTCATTTACTATTGGGTCGGCCTTGGTTGTATGATCGGCGGGTGATACATGATGGGTTTGAAAATACCTACATGTTCAGCATGGGCGAGTCACGCATAGTTCTATTACCAATAACTCCATCTGAGGTATAGGGGTTTTAGGAACAGATCAGAAATCCATCCACTACCATTGTTAGCCAGAAGAGCAGGACAACAGAGATATTAGGGTTCGGTTCCACAACTGATCCTCTAGATTTGAGGGCAAATCTTTCAGAAGCTCGAGGAAATGATGGGAAAATTTCTAACATTGTCGACCTTTTCAGAACCTGATTTGGATGATGATCCAAATTGCTCATATTTTACCTTATGTCTTTATTTCTAATAAATATTCAAGAATAATCTTACAGGTACAATGATACTTCTCCATGGGATGCCAATATGTCCTATAACCGTTGTTGGACACAAAACGTTTTCGAGATAACAATTAAAGATTTGCTGCGATTGTTTTCTATTCCGAGGCATTGGATCTTGAAGACTTATGTTATTTTGTACCTTGTAATTGTTTTATGAACTATTTTGGTTGTATTTTGGTTATGGGACACTTTTATTTCCTTGTAATTTTCATTTAGGGCTAGCTACCTTAAAAGTGGCAAACTTGTAATTTTGACCACTTTCTAACCCTAGGAGTAGCAAGTATAAATACTTGCTTAAGAGAGGGTTTGAGGAGGCATTTTTTGTAGAATTGAGAGACACATTTCACGTGTGAATTAGGGTTCTTTCCTTAGTTCAAAACTCTTATCAATTTCAACCCAAGAATTGGAATTGTGGCGAGTGCGACGAAGGGCAATTGTGAGTCATATCGATTCCATCTTAGTTGTATGTTCATTTCTTCTCTAGTGAGTCATATCTAGGGTAGATTTGGATCTTTCTTGGACATATTTGTGGTTATATTTTGTGGACAACAATCTTGTAAGATTGATTGTTTCCTTGAGCACTTGAATTACATATATAATTTTTAATGCATTGGCATGAATTTGTGCTTGAAAGAGAAAGTGGAATTCATGGTTTTATTGCTTTATTTGATCTGATTTCTATGTGATTGTCAATCCTTATTGTGGTTACTTGGTGAATGTTACAAATAGAGATTATAATTAAATTATTTGATCAACATTTTCCATCAAAATCTACAAAGTATTCACATGAATTGCTTCCTTGGTGGACTGGTTTTGTATGAGACTTGAGACTTGTTTTCTTGAGTCATTTGATTGTGCTTGGAAGTGGAATTAGGCACATCAATAACAAACTCCTTAGGGAGGAGATGTGTTACCATGACATCAATGCACGTACTAAGGAATAAAATTCCTTATCATAAACTGAATAGTTCAAAGGTGCACCGCTCAGTTTCTCACTGAAATATGTAACGGGCTTCTTCTCCTGCATCAATACAGCACCAATTCTCACCCCAAATGCATCACATTCCAGTTTAAAATTTTTGTCAAAATCTGGTAATGCTAATACTAGGGCACTAATAAGCCTTGCCTTAACCTCCTCAAAACTCCTCTAAGCTCGATCTCCTCAAACAAAAGGAACATTCTTCTTAGTCAATTCAGTTAGTGGACTCACAATGTTATTGAAGTTCCTAACAAATATCCTATAAAAGAAGCTAAAACATGAAAACTCCTCACTTTAGCTGCTGATGGTGGCGTTGGCTACTCCATGATAGCCCTAACTTTCTCTTCATTAACTCTTACACTAGAACTAGTTACAACAAAGCCAAGAAATGTTACCTTTGACTAACAGAATGAACACTTCTTGAGATTTCCATACAATCTTTTCTTTTGCAAGATTGAGAAGATTGCTTGCAAATGTTCAACATGACTTTCCATGTCTTGCTAAAAAATTAAAAATGTTATAAAATAACAACAACAAATTTTCCAGAAATTCCTTCATGGCATGATTCATAAAATGCATGAAAGTACTAGGGGCATTGGGTCATCCTCATTGGCATGGACTAATCCACTCATAAAAAACATGTGTGTTTAAAAATGGTCTTCCACCTCATCTCCCACTATCCATACGGAGTTTGGTTGATTTTCCGCTTTAGGTCCACTTTAGAGAATACTTGTGCACCTTCAGTTTATCTAACATATCATTCAAGTATTGGAGTGGGATATTGTTTTGATGGTAATTGTTGATGGCTCTTTTATTAATGCACATTCTCCATATTGCCATCTTCTTTGGAACAAAGATGTGCAGGAACCACATAAGGATTAGTACTCCTTTCTGATAAAACCCCTTTCTACTAGCTTATCCACCGTCGCTTCAATTCTCTTGCTATCTTGGGATTCAAGCAAATATCGCAGGTCGGTTTGGTATGACGGATCAGGCTATAAATCAATCACATGTCAATGCTTCTCACTGGTGTAATCATTAGGGAAACTCTTCTAGGGATACATCTATGTACTTCATTAGCGCTTGGTTCACAACTAGAGGTAACTGTTCTTGCCATCAACTTCCAAAATATATTTCATTTGTAATAGAATACACTAGTCTCTCTTCTTGAATTGCCTCTTCAGTACATGTTGTCCACAAACACGGTTTCTTTTGATAGTTTTATTATTTGTCTCTATGCTTCTTATACTTCAGTTGGTGTCATGGGATTAATACAATGTGCTTATCATCCTTCTAGACTATAGGTGTTTTCTAAACCTCATGCAAACCATCCTATCATTATAACAGGCCTCAAAGCAGTATGTGTGATGCCGCTAGAGGAAGAATATCATAGACTATCTAATCATGTGTCTCTTTCCTATGTTGAATGGAACACTTCCTTAAAGAATAAATTAGAAATATTACAAGCATCATCCGTTTTGTGACAAGGGATGAAATGTGTCATTTTAGAGAATCTATCAACAACTACAAAAATAGAATCTCGACCATGTCTAGACCTGGGTAAACCTAATACAAAATCCATAGAAATATCTACCCAAGGCTCATGAGGAATGAGAAGTGGGGTGTAAAGCCTTTGAGGTTGGACCCTAGATTTCGCTTGCTTACACGTGACGCATCACTCACAAATCCTCCCAACATCTCGTTTCATGTGAGGCCAATAGAAGTGTTCCTGCAATACCCCTAAGGTTTTAACTACTCCAAAGTGTCCCATTAAACCTCCTCCATGAGACTCCCTTACGAGTAATTCTCTTAAAGAACAAATTGGAATGCACAGTTTACTCTCCCTAAACAAGAATCCTTCATGTTTATAAAATTTACCATGCCCACTCTTCTCACAATGCACATACTCCTCACAAAAATCTCGATCAACAGCATATAATTCCTTAATGTGCTCAAAACTAAGCAGTCTAGAACTACGAGTAGAAATAAGAGTATACTTTCTAGAAAGTGCATCAGCCACGACATTCTCTTTACCCTGCTTGTAGTGGATGACATATGGAAATGTTTCGATGAACTCCACCCAACGAGCATGCCTTTTGTTCAGCTTGTCTTGCCCCTTCAAGTACTTCAAAGATTCATGATCAGTGTGGATTACGAACTCTTTTGGCCAAAGGTAGTGTTGCCAAGTCTCCAGGGCTCGAACCAATGCATATAACTCCTTGTCGTAAGTAGGGTAGTTCAAGGTTGCCCCACTTAGCTTCTCGCTAAAGAATGCAATCGGTCTTCTCTCCTGCATAAGCACTGCTCCAATACCTAATCCTGAAGCATCACACTCAATTTCAAACGTTTTAGCAAAGTTAGGTAAAGCAAGTAATGGCGCCTGAGTCAGCTTATGTTTAAGCGTCTAAAAGGCCTTCTCTTGTTGCTCTTCCCATCTGAACCCCACGTTCTTCTTAATTACCTCAGTAAGTGGTGCTGCAATGGTGCTGAAATCCTTCACAAATCTCTTGTAAAAGCTCACTAGTCCATGGAAACTCCGCACATGACTTACATTGGTTGGACTAGGCCATTCTTGGATCGCACGAACCTTTTCTTCATCAACCTGTATTCCCTGTACACTAACAACAAAACCAAGAAACACAAGTTTATCTGTGCAAAAAGTGCACTTCTTGAGGTTAGCATATAATTGCTCCTTTCGAAGCACTTCTAAAACATCCCTCAAGTGAGACATATGATCTTCCAAACTCTTGCTGTAAATAAGAATATCATCAAAATAGACAACCACAAATTTTCCAATAAAAGTCCTCAAAACATGGTTCATAAGTCTCATAAAAGTACTAGGTGCGTTAGTTAAACCGAAAGGCATTACTAACCACTCATACAATCCATATTTTGTTTTGAATGCGGTTTTCCATTCATCACCTTCTTTCATTCTAATTTGGTGATATCCACTTTTCAGATCAATTTTAGAAAAGACACTAGACCCATGTAACTCATCTAACATGTCATCTAAGCGAGGAATGGGATGACGATACTTTACCGTGATGTTGTTGATGGTGCGGCAGTCAACACACATTCTCCATGTCCCATCCTTCTTAGGCACCAAAATCATAGGCACTGCACATGGACTCATGCTTTCTCTCACGTACCCCTTCTCCATTAATTCATCGACCTACCTTTGGAGTTCCTTTGTCTCCTCCGGATTGCTCCTATAAGCTGGCTTGTTTGGAATCGATGCTCTGGGTACAAGGTCAATCTGGTGCTCAATACCACGAATAGGTGGTAATCCCTTTGGAATCTCCTCAGGGAAGACATCTTCAAAGTCCTGCATAAGAGACACAACCACACTAGGTAAAGAGTTAGATAGTTCGTTAGTAGTCAAACATGTTTCTTTAAAAACCAGCAACAACATAGGTTGCCTCATCACTAACGCTCTCCTTACTACACTCGCTCTTGCCACACAACTCTCCTTTTGCAAGGCTGCCCTCTCCTTTTCACTCACCACCAAAGTTGATCCCCCTTCAACTTGGCCTCTCACACTCTTCCCAACCTTCCTCTCTTTTTCCTTTTGATCTTGACTTTTATATTCCTTTCTTTCTCATTGTCTTTTGCTCTCTCATCTCCCTTTGCTTTTCATCACC